>OZ023323.1:17237943-17375443 GCA_964007375.1 Ophion obscuratus
AAAGTGCGTGTACTCAATGGATACGTGCTCCAATCGTCTCGTATCATGCGGCACAGCGATCGACACATTTCTACCATCCAATGCCAGCCCTCGCCAAGAGGCGAAATTAAAGAAACAACGATTATAATGATAATAACGAGAATAATAACAACGAAAGAAACGGCAGAAACGAATAGAGATCCGCTCGCGTTTTGTAATTCCTATAATTTAAAGACCGCGGCAGCTGGTGGCGGCTCGTAATTACTTTAACCAGAGGACCGGAGCTGCTTTGGCTTTTTATACTGTATAACTATATATATATATATATATATATATATATATATATATATATATATATATGTATATATAATGTGTGTGTGTGTGTGTTTGTTTGGAAAAGGTGAGTTTGAAGACATTCAACTTTGAGGAGCGTCCTGAAAACAGCCAGATGTGTTGAAAAAATGGCATGTGTATAGTACGTTCGAGATAGCCGTTCCCGTGTATACACACGCATACACATATACAGGGTGTCCCAGAACTGAATGCGTTCACTGAAATGGAGAGGTTGGGGGTGAAATTCTAAATCGAATGATATAAGCATGTGTGGGTCTCCGATTAACCCCTGAATTATTATTAATTTTTAAAGGCGAGCCAATCAGGTGCGTCCGCCGTTAAAAATGAATAATAATTCAGGGATTGATCTGACACCCACACATGCTTATATCAATCGACTCAGAATTTCACCCCCAATCCCCTTATTTCAAGAAACGCATTCAGTTCTGGGACACCCTGTATATAACACGCTTCTATACTTACGCGCAGGTTCTTTCCTCACAATTTCTCCATTACGCCCCCGTTTCTCCGTGTGTACCTTTGAATTCGCGAGTTACTGTGACTTTTTACAATTTACACGTGCAGTGTCAATCGCTCGGTGCCGCGAGCCAAAAAGTCGAACGGAAATTCAAAAGAAAAGACAAAAAATCCTTCGCAAAGCTCTCTCACATCCATGGTAAAGAGTTGGCGGAAATTATGACTTTGTATTGTGGTGTTGATATTTTTCAAACTGTGTGTACGCGAGAAGTTGCCTTGAAACACGACACTTTGACTGTGCGCTTTCATCGCACATACATATACGTGTGTGTGTGTGTGTGTGTGTGTGTGTGTGTGTGTGTGTGTGTGTGTGTGTGTGTGTGTGTGTGTGTGTGTACCCTTAACCGCAGCGCATGTGACTTCTCCATGAAGAAAACAAGTCATTCCATGATGTTTAATTATACAATCAAAGTTACGCATAACTTTGACCCGTACCACAATGTCTGAGTTTACAAGTTTTCAAAATATAATATTCTGTGGAATGAAAATATAAGAATATTAATGTGTCGTCAAAATATAGAATTCGATTAAATGTAATTAAATAACAAAGTTCTTTAGACCTTTACATCGAACAGAAGACGCCCCGTGTATGTTTTATTTTATTTTTATTTTTACGAAAAAAGTGTATACACTGAGAAAAAAGCATCTATTCAATATCATTGGTGTTATTGAATGAAATTTCGTTGATTCAATTGTAGAATTGTTGGTGTAAATAATCGGATTTATCAGTCCAAACAAAACGCTATTGAAAGTTTTTTTTTTCAATATATTATTGAAACTATCTAAAAAATTATTGCAAACAAATTATATAGTCTTGAATGCATTTTTTGTAACGAACAAAAAAAGTGTTTCAATGCATAACATGAATATTGTTGATTCGAATATACAAGAAAAGCACTCGTTTGATTCAGATAAAATTTCTATTGAGTAAATATGTTATTTTTTTTTTTTTTCACCATATCCGATATTGATTTCCAAGTACATTATTCGTTAAAATATTAATATTTTATTTTCATTAAAAAATATTAAGCAAATGTCTGAATTGGTGAAAAAAATTATGCGAAAATAAAATGTTTCTTGCGCATTTGGTTGGAAAAATTCAACCGCATCATGGCCGAGCGCCACCGAATTTATAGGTGTGAGGAAACCCGTAGTTCTCCGAGTAACCGCTAGAAGGCGCACGCGCGCTCGTTTCTCGTAAGCGTAGCGCGAACCGAAAATCTACTTAAACGCCGGAGAAACTCTAAAGAGTATCGCTTTTGGCTTTTGACTTTTTCAAATAAACTAATGTTATTTAAATCAATCACATGTTTCAATATTTTGTAGTATTGTAACAATCCCAAATATCGGTGGTACTCCGCAGCAGCACATTTATTTGGTTCAACCAATATATTTTTGTGATTCGATTGGTTTTTTTTCGCAGTGTACGATAGTGTACACACGTGTATACACATCGGGTATATACTGCACACAAATGTTCTCCGTGTATGTGTTTTATATCGCAAAGACATCGCGTTTTTCTTTCCTCCCTGAACAAATACCAAGTGTTGGCGTTCACACACACACACACACACACACACACACACACACACACACACACACACACACACACACACACACACACACACACGCGCGCGCGCACGCACGCACGCACGCACGCACACACACACACACACACACACACACACACACACACACACACACACACACACACACACACACACACACACACACACACACACACGCACGCACGCACGCACGCACGCACGCACACGCGCACGCACACGCGCACGCACACGCACACACACGCGCACGCACACGCACACACACACACACGCGCACGCACACGCACACACACACACACACACAACACACGCGCGCGCGCATATCGTCAGTCGTAAACGAGAACAGAGATTTTATTGTTCCTCCGCCGGACAATGCCCGCGGAATATATCGAAAAAGAATTAAAAATAAAAATGAAATGAAATAAAAGAAGAATAAAATTGAAAGTAGAAAACGAACAAAAAGAACTTTGCAACCGAATACAAATGCCAACTCGTCGTTTTGCCGTTTTGAGCAAAGTTTTCATTTTTGAAAGACGAGTCGTTCGTCCCCTTTGCAACTCTTCATATTGCTCCGTGCCCTCTCGGGCAAAACGATGCGTCGACGAAACGCCGGTCCCTCAATTGAACATAAAACATTGAGCATAAATAGATGTAACGAAGTAGATAATGAGCGATCATATTTGCAAACTCATTTTCTCTCTCTCTCCCTCTCTCTTCGGTTCTCTCCCTGTCACGTTATCAAAGACAGCAGGGGTAATACGATCGATTGATAAACGACAAGGTTACCGGCGATTAAACTATTTAATCAATTATGTGGCATCTGGCGCGTAGGTGAAGCGCCAATGTACATAACATTATGTGTGTGTGTGTGTGTGTGCCTGCGTGTTATGTAGCCAATGATGACATGACGTGCGAATATTACCTCCACACACATGCGTACACAGGCAAAAATGTTCGAGAGGGGGCGGTGTTCCAGATAGCGCAGGAAATGCGGCAACGCTTGACGAGAGTCACGATGATAAATTGTTTCAATACGAGAAAGCTGGAAGATACGTGTATACATATGTATGGATACAATAAAAATAAATTTTTAAAATTCTCGTATCTTACGCAGTCATGCCCATATTGTAACTGACGGTGACATACGTCACTTTGTATTATGAATTACTTGTTTCTTTTTTCAAATTTTTTCCTTGAAAGAAAACAAGCAATAACGATAATAATAATTTATAATATTTTGGCGTGCGGCTTGTATGCGGTATTTAGAAATAAACATTAATGAATGTCGTACTTCAGCGTACAGCACGTACGTCCGAACGAAGAGCAAAGAAAAGTTGTCAACTCTTTTTTTACCTCATACTCATCTATTTACAGGGTGTCCCAGAACTGAATGCTTTTCCTGGAATGGGGGGTTAGGGGTAACATTCTGAGTCGATTGATATAAGCATGTGTGGGTGTCGGATCAACCCCTGAATTATTATGAATTTTTAATGACGGGCCAATCGGGTGCGCCCGTTGAGCCAGTATAGCGTAGCTGCGGTGCTCCCGCCGGGCACCACTGCACGCGCGTATCGCTCACCGACTGGCTCATCGGGCGCACCTGATTGGCCCGCCTTTAAAAATTCACAATAATTCAGGGGTCGATCTGAGACCTACACATGCTTATATAAATCGACTCAGAATTTCACCCCCAACCGCCCACTTCAGGGAATGCATTCAGTTCTGTGACACACTGTATATATATATTTTCGGTGCTTGCGTATGACACCGCTAGTTGGCTGATATTTTCTCGTATTAAAAGTTGGCGATGCACACAATGATATATCCATAGACGTCGTTAGACATCACTAAACATCGACACTAAATATCGCCGAATACATATAATAATAGGTCCATAGAGTCGCACTAAAACGCCATAGGTGACATTTGTGTGACGTGTTAACATCATCAATTTTAATTGTCTTTACAATGGAAAGTTTTGTCCCAAATAAGTCAGATTTACGGGAAGCCATGCTCCATTATTTCCCGACAAAGGAATCGGCCGTGGAAACGCCTCGTTTGCTAGAAGAAGTTGTATGCCATACGAGCTCCATCGAGTAAAATGTACAAAGGTTAGTTTCAACGCTACCAAAATGATCATTTTTCTATGGACATGAAGTACTGTTGAAAACCAACAAACAGGGACGTGTCGTGTTATGAGCTATCTGCACGAGAAGAGGCCGAAATAGATGAATTGCCGTGACAAGCTGATTTTTCAGGACGACAATACCAGGCTGCATGTTGCTTAATCGGTTAAGGGACTACATCTACCTACAGGGCCCAAAATCGCCAAATTCCAAAAACAATTCTGGCAAACGGTTGGTGAAAAATGAACGCATTTTTTTCTATCACAAAGGTACATATATTGAGAGCGGTAAAAAAATCACCAAAAATACGGAAAAGTAACAAATAACATGGTTGCTGGTAGATGATGAAATTTTTTTCGCGACTTTTGGCGGTGGACACCCTCCGCCTTAAACGGTTCACCTGAAATCCTAAAACCAAACGGGATGCTCAAGCTAACAATAAATGCGAGTTATTGACGATCGGTGATTGTTAAAGTATATTTTTTTAACAAAATGGCGCCGAGTTGAACCTCGAGCATACAAAATCGATGAAAAACGTCGTCATCTTTACGTAACTGTTGAAAAATGAAGATCAATTTTGCAAAAGTGAGATCGTCAACGACCTTTAAATGTTTCTCACCGTATCTCCTGTAAATTTAGAAACAATCCATCAAGTGGTTCTCGAGATGTCATGTCCACCGACTTTGAAAACAGTGTTACGAGAACAACACGTAAGTTTGAAGTATGGTGCTGCTACCGCTTGCCCGGCCGACTGTTAAAAGCTATAGCTCATTCAATTTTAGCTATTTCTCAATGAAATTTTCAGGGAACATAGCTAAGAGGTGATACCATCGAATAAAACCATTTTTGGAAAATACAATTTTTTTTACACACCTAGGTAGATGTAGCCCGGTAAGGGGTAAGGCCACAGTAGAATTTTCTAAAAATCGATTTTTTTTCTCCCTAAAACGGTACTTTATCATCGTAAGAATAAGTTACTATTCGATTTATAGCAAGACATTTTTTTCACGGACTTTGAGCGTATAACGTAAGCCCACGTCTGCCACGACCATAGAACACCTAAAACTTTAAACCCGTTTTCCTCGAAACAGCTTTTTTTCCAATTGGCGTGACAAATACCTTCAACAATATTCCCTCGATTTACTTCAAATTCAACAGTTATGTTCCCAATTGCATATCGCAGAGAAGTACGCACGGAATTTCTGATTAATCGAAAACTTTTCATTTCATGAGCAGTTTCATATGAATTTTATCACTGAAAATTCATTGAAATACCTACAACTCAATTCAAATACTTACAACTTTTGAATAAAACAATATTTTTTCAATTCCCTACGTACTTGTTTAGGTATTCTAATGTAGATTGACGACAATTTTTGTTATTTGTTCTAGTTTAAAAAATTGTGGATGCTAAATGTGACGCCGCGGAGCGCCTAAAAAAAAATAACAAAAGAAAATATTAATAGTCGACCATTTTGTACATCGAAAAAAAAATCTAACAGCTTGATATACTAAATAGATGTATAATTAATTTTATGACTGAATCACTTTCATACGGAAAAACATTGTTAAATTCGCACATGATTTTATACCCGTTACTGTGGCCTAACCCCTTAAGAAGTACTTAGGAGCCAACTGACAAATCCTATTCCCCGTGGTATGTTCTCCAGAAATCGCTCCCTTCGATTACCATTTGTTCCGGTCGATAAAGTCAGCACTTACGGCTGAGCACTTTACCTCGTAGGAAGGTGTCAAAAATTGGCTGGATGATTAGATCGTCTCTAAAGAACCCCAATTTTTCCTGCGTGGAATCCGATTGTTGGCCCAAAGATGGGCCACGCTTGTCTGCAACGATGGGCAATTACGAGGCAGTTGAATTCAATAAGCCAGTTCGTCAATTTGATACCAAAGCATTATGTTTTCTTTCGCTCAAACATTTTCATATGCTACCAACTTTTATATGTGTGCGTGTGCGTGTGCTTGTGCGTGCGCGCGCGTGCATGTGCGTGTGCTTGTGCGTGTGTGTGCGCGTGCGTGCGCGTGCATGTGCGTGTGCTTGTGCGTGTGTGTGCGCGTGCGTGCGTGCGTGCGCGTGTGCTTGTGCGTGTGTGTGTGCGTGCGTGCGTGCGTGCGTGCGTGTGCGTGTGTGTGTGTGTGTGTGTCGTGTGCGTGTGTGTGTGTGTGTGTGTGTCGTGTGTGCGTGCGTGTGTGTGTATGTATGTGTGTATGTGTGTGTGGGTGTGTGTGTGTGTGTGCGTGCGCGTGTGAGTGTGTGTGTGTGTGTGTGCATGTGCGTGTGCTTGTGCGTGTGCGTGTGTGCTTGTGTGTGTGTGTGTGTGTGTGTGTGTGTGCGCGCGCGTGTGTGTGTGTGTGTGTGTAGGGATAAAATAGCACTTTTCGCACAAATAACTCAATTCGAGAAATTTAATTATTCCACTAGATATATCCTCTCATATGTTGAAAATGTGTGTATGCGCTTTCGCAGAAGTTCTACGATTCTTTCACCGCGCGCGACGGACGACAACGGGGTGGCTGTCGCGCGATTATTTCCCTTTTAATAACACTGAAATAACTCGGCACGAGCAACGTGGCACGCGGAACTGCAATTTCGAACGTCGTATGTATAGAATACGCGTGTGCGAAACAATAAAACAATAATTGTATAATTTATTCGGAAACGAGGGAAGGAGGGAAGGAGAGAACGAGGGAGAGGGAGAGAGAGTGAGAGAGAGTTCGGGTGAGGCAGGGGGCAGGGAGTGTATCGAGTGCACAGTTGGCGTTAATATATCATCGGGCGCATCTGCCTATCGAAAAACGAACGAATAAACGAGATGCGTTTCAATATGTTACTAGACCTGTATATAATAAACATACAGACATATATATATATATATATATATATATATGTATATATATGCGGATGATTTCGAGCCTCCCAATTTCAATATAAACATTCGTAGGGGAAACCGCTGTTGCACTCGCCACGAGCAACCCCCGACTCCTCACCCTCTCGATGTGCACAGGCAGGCAGCACGCGTTAACGCCGCCCGATACATATAAACACCCCCAGCCAGTGACGTTCCCTCCCTGTTTATGACGATCCAGGCGCTATTTACATATATATATTTATGTGAATAACGTGACACACACACACACACACATATATATATACGTGTATTTTGCCGATTTCATGGATATCTCGCACACAGGGTGCTCCGATGAAATCTTTCAACAGTAATTACGAACAAATGGTCACCATATTTGGAATATTTCAAAATTTCACTGACATGCTCGATCCGTGCAAAAGTTTGTTGAGGAGTTCCCAGTCCTACCACATCCCTTTTGGAATTTGATAGGGATGACGCATGTAATGTGGTCTCCACATTAGAATCCAAGTGGATGACGCGGTATTTCCCGATTGACGTCTTTTGGGATTGTTAAATTTGTAATTCTCAGCTCGAATTCGTTGGGTCTCCTAAAAAGTGTCCTTTCGTGATTCCGTGCAAAAATTTGTCGTGGAGTTACAAAATGCCTATGATGTTGAAGTTTGCATCGTTGGAATGCAACGAAAATTCTTTTTTACTTTGTGATTGCATTATTTTTATCATTTTCCAAACTCTTTTTTGGAGGTTTAGTTTATAGGACCCTAGTAATGATGTTGGAAAATGTTAAAGGAATATTTGTAGGCTGAATGTGCCAAAAAAATTGGGCAATAAGGAAAAAAATATTTTCGTTGCGTTCCAACGATACAAGCTTCAAGGGGAAAAATGCATCCAAATGTCTATAGAGATTCGTTAGGGACACCGCACATGGGGAATCTTCCTTGGGATCCAATTGGATTCCGCAATGTTTGAATCGAAAACACGTGAAAAGTCACGAGAAAAACTCAGCGCGTTGAAACATACATTGTACGCTTCGTGAGCACGCATTGAGAAAAAAATTCATTTATCCAATATCATTGGTGTTATTGAATGAAATTTCGTTAATTCATTTGTAAAATTGTTGGTGTAAATAATCGGATTTATTAGTCCAAACAAAAAGCTATTGACTTTAATAACAAGATAAAATTAAAAGTTTTTTTTCATTCAAAATATATGTTGTTAACCGAGAACAATATATTATGGAAACTATCGAAAAAATTATCGCGGACAAATTATATTGTTTTGAATGCATTTTCTGCAACGAACAAATAAAGCATTTCCATTCATAATATGAATATTGTTATTGATTCGAGTACACAAGAAAAATTGAATGTCGCTCGTTTGATTCAGATAAAATTTCTATTGAGTAAATGTGTTATTTTATTTTTTTTCACCATATCCGATATTGATTTCCAAGTACATTATTCGTTAAATTATTAATATTTTATTTTGATCGCAAAATGTTCAGCAAATGTTTGAATTGGTTAAAAAATTATGCGAAAATAAAATATGTTCCTTTCGCAACCGAAATTATAGGTGTGAGGAAACTCGTAGTTTTCGGAGTAGCCGCTAGAAGCCGCACGCGCGCTCGTATCTCGTAAGCGTAGCGTGAACCGAAAATCTACTTAAACGCCGGAGAAACTCTAAAGAGTATCGCTTCTTGGCCTGTGACTAAGATCAAAGTGTAGTATCTGTTCTGATCAGTTGAATATCTAATATTCTCTCCATGCATATTCCATTGGATATCTGATATTCTCTCCCCTATTATCATGGATGATCATTCTAATGCTCACTTTTCATTTAAGATTCAAAATAAATTAAAAACTTACGTCCCATGGCATATTCGTCCCGATGCAGTGAAGAAATAATTAATTCTATTGATTATATTTTTGTACGAAATAAAAAATGTCGTAGCAACCGCTTAATTATTTCATCCATACATCTACGGATTGTGTATAGAATGATTTCAATAGAATATAATTTTATTTGAAGGATAATGTTGATATTCAGAGAACAGAAGAGGTTTTTCAAATAAAATAATACGTTATTTAAATCAATCACATTTTCCAATATTTTATAGTATTGTAACAATCTCATATATCGGTGGCACTCCGCAGCAGCACATTTATTGGGATCAACCAATATATTGTTTTGATTCAATTGGTTTTTTTTCTCGGTGTGTCGGTGCGTTGTGATATGATGTCAAGCAGTAATAGAAATAGCGAACGATAATTACAGTGGATTTTTAGTGATGTGATTCGAATCGATTTATAATATATACTTTTTGAAGATAAGATTTATACTTTTTTAAGATCAACTCATTTTGCATATCTAGATATTTTGTTTGGAATCTTCAACCTGCAGAATGCGATTGGATCGATCAAGAATCGTATCGGATTCGGATCGATAATGTGGGAATCCTTTAGGATTTAGATTGGATTCGTTCATTGGTTTCCAATGGGCAATCTCGGTTAGAATTCAATGAACGAGCGTGACGTTTTAGTATTCACTTGATTCATTGGATCCCTATCAGGAAGCAAGTATGAAAATCCAATTGGATGCTAATTGCGTTGAAGATAGAAAAATACAATTTGTTTCTCTCTTGCAATTTTACCACCAATCCCTTAGTTCTCGAGTTACGTTCACTTAATCGTCTGATTTTTTCACCGAAAATAGGTGAAAAAAAAAATTCAAAAAAAAATCTGAAAAACTTCACGCAAACTCAACAAAACCGATTCAACGTTTTTTACTATCTTGAGGTTTTCCTTGAATTCTTGTCATTTTCGCGTTACACGTTATTTTTCAAATTGTCTCTTTAAAAAAAAAATCAAAACATCTTTAGAAAAAAAATCGTACGAAACTTTTTTTAAAAATTCAAGCTTGAGCTTCCCCCTTTACGATTCCGGTCAAAGAAATGCATTGAAAAAATGTCGTCTGTAAAGGGGGTCTACCAAAAACAGCAACAAAAAAGCCGAAAATGGTAGTTTTCGAAGAAGGGTAAAAAAACTAGTCGTAAAAAAAATAGTAAAAATAATTCAAAAAATCGAAACGAAGGTGAGTTCCTCCCCTTTAAAATGCCGTTTATTAAATTAATTTATGTTAACTATCGGCGAAATGGCATAAAAATCGTTCCGGAACTTTTTTCGAATTTTTGTCCGGAAACTCTTCGCCGGCAGTGAATATATCACACGTGCTATTATTTACATTTCTACGTATGCAATAACACATGTAACAAAATGCAAAACGGTTGATTAAATGTCATGTCGATAATTATCAGCTTATTTCGTACATTCGAGGATGCTATTCGAATTTGCACATAATCGATTTTTGAAATACAATTTTTTCCGTCCTACACCACATAATATCGTGCCACCGGGACCCAAGAGAACATTGAAAATACATATTTGGATTTTTCCAACCGCAAAGACGAGGAAAGCCACGGAACTTTGTCGAATTTGGAGGAATGATGGACCATTTTTTTTTCAAATCCTGTCTCACTATGTTCGTTCTGCCAAACACCCCGTATACTGGGCGGCACATGAATGGGTTGGAGGTATTCATAAATCGGGAATTCGAGGGTGTAAAAGAGCGGACACGCGATGGCCAGAAGAAATATCGTGACAGAGAAATTGCACGAGTTACCTGCGTGTATGTACGTTACTGAATTCGCGGTTTTCACCGCTCATTGACGATACATAAACGTATTCATATATACATATATGTAATCACATATTTATGCCGGGATTGTACACACGTGTACAGGGTACGCGTGCAACGATAATTTGCGGCAGGATCGTTCAACTTTGTGCATATTCCCGGGGAAAAAGCCATCAGTTCTCGATTGGGTGGACGTGTTAGGTCACCCCGATTCGACCACAATGAACACCGTATACGATGCAACGTTTGAACACTGTATCGTACACGAAATTAAATCGACGAGAGCGTATTTTATTTTTCGTGAGTTAGAGTTTCATTCTGTCGTCGCAACTTGCTCGTCCCGATGTTTGTACTATTTTCTTTTTATTTCTCTAACGTTTCTTCGCGTGCTTTTGACGCTTTTTACGGTCTTATCTTTGCATGCGCGCATTAGTATCATAGTCGCGAAATAAGAAGTTTTCGTGATTGGAAAGTAGTATTTATCTGATTTGAGGAAATAATTTATTCAAATTTTCTATTTTAAATGTGGCTTTTAATTGATGTGAAAATTTGGCACGTAAAAAAACATATTTAGTGACGCCAAATAAATGACGTAGTTACAATCACATAAAAACTGTCTCCATACGAGTAAACATTTATTAATTTCTAATAAATTATTTTCTAATGTGCCAATTTATTAGAACATAATAATTTTTTTTTCCGAGTCCCGTGCAAAAATTTTGGCAAAGATACAGCTGGATTCTGACTTGTATCCCGGGCTTCCAGTCAGGATCTAGTCCGATATCGGATCAGACTCGAAGACTAAATGTAAGATCCGTAAACTGGATTCCATTAGGAATCCAGAACCGGATCCTTTAATGACTCTAAATAGATTCCCCATGGAATCATTGAGAAATCTGGGAAGGATCACGGATGAATACAGGCTGAAATAAAATGTCAAAAATAGAATTATGACACGTTAAATTTATTATAAAAATAAATAACATTTATAAAGTTTTGGTGCATTAAACTATCAATAAAAAAAATTTGTCCAAAGATTCAAATGGCAGATCGCGCTCATCGCGAGATTTTGATGTGAATTAAAAAAAATTCACATTAAAATCTGTGAATGCAAATGTATTGACAAGAAATTATAAATACAAAAAAATTCACAAAATTAGTTGTGAATTTTTTCGCATTTAAGACAAATTAAAATCACATTCCAAATGATTAGATTAAAATTTGCGCCAAAAGTGAGTTCGTGCGTATTTTGAGAGAAAACATTGCCTCGAGGCAAAGACATTTTTGCACATAACTTTTTGTGCGAACATTTCTTTGCCTCAACACAATGTTTTCTCTCAAAATACGTTTACACTTGTGGTGTCAATTTTAATATAACTGTCGTGAATTCGATTTTTATTTTCTTTAACTTGAGGAAATTCACAACTCATTTTGTGATTTTTTTCATATTTATAATGTAATATTTGAAACTCACAACTTTTTTTGCAAAAATTTCTTTGCCTCGACGAAATGTTTTCTCTCGAAATACGTAAGAACTCACGGTTGGTGTAAATTTTAATCTAATCGTTGTGAATTTGATTTCAATTTGTCTTAAATACATGTTTATACCCACCGACATGTCGGTGGGTATAAACAGAGACTTATTCCCCAAAACCGGTATCTCGGTTAGAATCCAACTTGCATCAGTATCGGAATATGTACGACGACGATGGCATAATTTTGAAAATTTTGGCATCACGTGTATTTTCGGTATTACTATGTAATTCCTATCTATAGACAGGAATCTATAGACAGAAATTCCTATCTATAGATAGGAATTCCATAGTAATACAGAAAATACACGTGACGCCAAAATTTTCAAAATGATGCCATCGTCGTCGTTCATATGCCGATACTGATGCAAGTTGGATTCTAACCGGGATACCGGTTTTGGGGAATCCATGACAAATCCTGATCGGGATTTGATCGGACATAGGGTATCCCGGTCAAAATTTCTGCACGGGGTATGACGAGTATGGGAATTCAATTGGATCCCTACGACAATAAGAAGTACATGACACAGGGAAACTGTGGAAAAGCTGCGCCGATAAAGGCGCCTGTTAGTCCAGTCAAATTACCGAAAAAAATAAACACAAAATTATGTAGTTTGGAGATTATGAAGGATCGATAGGGGGGTGTATTCTGAGCATACATTCCAATTTGAGGCGTTCTCCGGAGGTCAGCTCAAGGTCATTTTGATGAAAACGCGTTTAATTCGATATCTCGAGAACGGTTAGTGTTAGGCCAAAAATTGTAGAGACCTTTTCTCTTCTAAATCAAATTTACTAACTTTTTTATCTGAAACTTTTTTTTTTATCATCAATACTTTTCAATTTATTACTTCCGAAAGGCAAAAATTTTACTTTTTTTTCTCCATATTTTTCATTTTTCGTCATTTTCTCCCCAACCGTTCAATTTTATGCAATTTCACCATATATCAAAGTTGTAGATCCTTTAATTATGAACAACTTTTTCCTATAACTTTTTTTTCTAATACCAATATCTTCGGAGTTATATATTACTTTACCGAGCGAAATCCGCACCGACCGAGCGTCCCATATTGTCGAGAATTTCATTCGTTTCTGTCTAATTTATTTCTCGTTGTTTCTTGGCTTCTTATTTCATTTTTTTCTTCATTCCTCTTATTGAGGTTTTTTCCTCGCGTTTATCTTATGCATATGTGTCTACATATATATATATATATATATATATATATATATATATATATATATATATATATATATATATATATCTGGAAGTCTCTCGCGGAGCATGCGGCAATCGTAATTTCGTATCCGCCATTAGCACGTCCGACGTGGTGTCTGATGTAAATTTACGACTGCCACTTGATTGGGTTCAACGTACCAGTGGTATTTCATCCACCCCGCGCGTTGTCATCGCTTTCATCATTATATACGTGGCTGTACGCGGGGAAGATGCGGAAAATGTTCCTTCGTGACTTCGGTCGCCGAACATAACGAGCCTCCAATCTGGCATTTTCCCTTTTCTCCTTGTCCTTTTTCTTTGTTCACTCGAATCATCCTTATAACTTTCACTTTCGAGGCTTCTCAAAGGAAGAAATCGCGAATGACATCCCGACCCTCGTTCCCTCCTCTCGAGAATCTCTTCGTATTTTTGAACCAAAATACTTTTGGTTCATCGATACGTACATCACGTTGAAAATTGTCCTTTCTTGACTACGTGAAAAAAGTACACACACACACACACACACACACACACACACACACACACACACACACACACACACACACACACACACACACACACACACACACACACACACATATATGAAAATGGAGCGTAATAAAATGAAGGGTTAAAAGGTACCCGGAGTTTTCTTTCGCGTGAATTTTTTTTAAATTAATGGATTACCCTTTCGTCAATATATGGCTAAAGCACACGACGGATTGCCGTATGCATTGATAGCCGTGGATTCGTATGAGCGCGGGGCAAAAAGTATAAAAAGAAAAAAAAACGAGTAGACAAAAAAGTACGCACACACGCTCATCGCGGAAATGTCGATACGAGGGAGAATTTTGAAGGGTTGCGCATCAACGGGAAGCATGCTACTCTCTCTCTCTCTCTCTCTCTCTCTCTCTCTCTCTCTCTCTCTGTCCCCTCATACCTCAGCACTGCCACGACCTCTCGATTCTATATATGGCGCCACGTGCGTTCATATATATAAATATATGCTCCTCTCACAGTCTGGTGCTAATGGACTACATTCGTTGCAAACAATTTTTGTTTCACGTTCTCTCCACTCTTTCGCGTCCAGTCTCCACGCAATATCGCATCTTTTTCGTTCCCGTTCTGTAAACCAGTTCCGCCCTGCTCAAACTAGTCCGGTAAAAGAGACGAAAAACCAGCACTTTTCATCGTAGAATATGAATTTTTGACCGAAGGTAGATGGTTGCACTTAAAGTAACCCCAATATAATTTTGCCCCTCAACTCGCCCCAACCCTGAGAAATAGGGGTTGAAAACTTAAGGCGCTATACCCGTGTGGAGGCTGAAAATTTGGGTGATTTTCGTGGAATTTTTTGAAAGAAAAGTACTCAATTAAATGTTTCGGAAAATTAAGAATATATTTGGCTATATTTGACCTATATTACATAATTTTTTCATAGAAAAATATTGAGATCCAAGCGACTTATGGGCTGCCTTCGGAAGCGCGACAAAAAATCCTCCTGACATGATTCCGGCCGATTGAGTAGCTGAAACCGAAAAAGGAAAAAATGTCGTTAAACTGGAAGGTATTTCCTGTACAATGACGTAGGATTTTCGAAAAATATCAAAATCTAACAAAATGGCGTAGTTATGAAAAAAAGTCTGTTTTCTTGCCTATAAAATGGTCGTTTTTTTCAATGCCAAATCGTCAATTTTCATCGAATCAAAAATATCCTACGTCATTGTAGAGTACATATATTCAAGAGTACTCAGTTCAAATTTCAAGTCAATTGGATAATTGCTCTTTGAGTTACAATGTCGGCAAATTAGAAAAATCTCATTTCATATTCTTGAAAGTATAAAAATCTCATCTCATATTCTTGAAAGTATAAACTGTCGAAAAAGGAAGAAATATCGATTTTTTTAAAGTGTCACACTGGTGTAGCCCCTTAAAAATCGCCGTATCTCGATAATGAATAGCCCAATCAAACATGTTTCAAACAAAAATTGTTTGGAATAATAAAGTACGTATAAAGTTATCTGACGTCGAATCCCCTATCTTTGAAAATAGCGACACAAAAACACGAGAGCACCACTGACCCAAACAAGGACGCAGCGATATTTTTACTCTGCTTGCACTATTTTCAAAGATAGGGGTCTGGACGTCATGTAACTTTATACGAATGTTATTATTCCTAACAACTTTTGTTTAAAGCCTTTTTTCATCGGGCTATTAATTATCGAGATACGTCGATTTTAAAGTTTTCAACCCCTATTTCTTAGAGTTGGGGCGAGTTGAGGGGCAACATTTTATTGGGGTTACTCTCAATATGCAACTATCTACCTTTAGTCGAAAATTCATATTCTACGCTAAAAAGTGCTGGGTTTTGGTCTTTCTTACTGGACTCGTCTTTCTCATCCCCCCTCCCCTTCATCGCTCATCGCGCTCTTTCCCAACGACACGCTTTTCGCACTTTTATAATTATTATTTTTTCGTATCCACCGATCTTTGAATCGTTTCCTTTTGAAGCATCTTCGCGTAAAACGCGAATTTCCAAGTCTCGTGGAACACAACAATGGTCGACCATGAACACGTCACGTTTCGCGCATTACTTTGATTACTCGCATACGGCGATCGGAATTAAAGAGAATTATAAAAAAAAACCTTCGTTAATTCCAATATTACCTGAGAATACGTGATGCACGCAGGCAAAATTGAAAATTGATTTTATTCCGATGACGTTCCATGCGTCATTATTGAAACGACTCGCTGGAATAACACACTGAAAGGAGTGTGAGGTACAAAGCAACAAAAAAAGAAAACAAATGCGACAAAAAAGAAACACAACGAGATCGGTTCTTGGATGGGCGCGAATAAAAAGCGATGATTAAAATTCTATACCGGCCGTGTGTGTGTGTGTGTTTGTATGCGTTGCTTTGGCCAAGAAATGCACGGTCGTCATCATCGTCATCGTCATCGGACGAGCCCTCGGGCACCGCGAACACAATACACTGCGCGTGTGGTCGATAAAACAACGGAGAGACGTAGATGATGCGACTCGCAAAAAAAAAGAAAGACGAAAAAAATCATTGGAGAAAAAATCGTAAAAGAGAAAACGGAACGCAACAAAGAGAACAAGAATTCATATGTAGGAGTGAGGGAGAAGGAGAATGCACACGCACAAATCCACGTACCTAGATGATGCTTCGGAGAGAAAGAATAAAAAAAGCAGAGGAAAAAGTGTCGGTGCGTGAGTTCGTACCTATATATATATATATATATATATATATATATATATATATACACATATATATACATATACATATACATATATTTATATATATACATATATATATATACACATGTATGTATGTGCAGTCAGTGAAAAAAGGCAGGGTAAAACGACAAGGAAAAATGGTCGGGGGCTTGGTTTCGCTCGCCGGGGGGCAAGAGTGAAAAACCAGAAAAATATGTCATCGTTCCATCGACAGTCATCAACAAAGAACACAGAAGCATTGAAAACGCGAATGAGATACCACGAGGAGACGAAGAGAGGAGGGCAGCAGCTATAGACGTTGTCGGGTATCACGCGGGGGCCGAAGGAAAAAGGGAAAAGTACCATAACTGAAGAAAGTATGCTAGAACAAGTGGGCGATGGTGAGTGAAGAGAAAGGTAGTACGAAAAGGAACGAGAACGAGTGCGTTCACTCGTAACAACCATTGAATCATTTTATTCGCTTCCTCTCTCTTCAACCCTCAGCAACCAACCTGCCCACTTTTATCGCCCTTCTCCCCTTTCTCCTTCGAACGGAGCTACAGTAGCTCCACTCGTCGACTTGCGGTGGCGTCGTGTAACTACGCTCTTCAGATCTTCTCTTTTTCCTTCCCTTCTCGTTGTTTCTTAATGGAAAAGCTCGTATATTAATTGACTTTAATGATGTTGGAAAGATGTGGTGTCTGCCTGTACATGCGTTTTTGCAGAATTAAGGGGTTACACCGTCCTAGAGGTCTGAAAAATGACCAAATTCCGATTTTTTTCCCGGAAAGGAGTTGGTGAAAGAGAAACGTTTTTTTTAAACACATAGATACATTGGGAGCCTTTCAAAAAATACAGAAAAACAACAAAAACTTGGCCCCCGGCAGATGATGAACGTTTTTTCCGCGACGTTTGGCGGTGGACACTCTCCAGCTTAAATGGTCTATCTGCAATCTAGGAACCAAACGGGTTACTTGAGTTAACAATGAATACGAGTCGTTGAGGATCGTCGAATTTTCAAATATTTTTTTTTAACAACGTGGCGACGAATCAAAACTCTAGCATACAAAATCTATGAAAAAAGTCATCATTTTTGCGTAACTATTCAACAACGAAGACGGATATTCGAAAAACTGTGATCGTCAACGACCTTTAAATGCTTCTCGTCGTATCACCTGTCAATTTGGAAACAATCCATAGAGTGGTTTCCGAGATATCGTGTCCACCGACTTTGAAAACCGTTTTTCGAGAAAACACGTTTAAAGTATGAAGTATGGCGTTGCTACCGCTCGCCCGGCCGACCGTTATACGAGGGTGGGGTGAAAAGTTTCCGGCCTGACCAAGAAAAACGATGTTTAAACATTTTTTTTTGCTTTATTTTTCAACGTAATCTCCATCAACATTGATACATTTGTCATAACGGTGTTCTAATTTAGTTATACCAGTTTTAAACGTAGATTCGTCAAGCTCCTCAAAATACTGATTTACAGCTTCGATAACTTCTTCGTTGCTCTTAAATCTTTTTCCGCCAAGCCATTTTTTGAGGTTAGGAAACAGGTAATAGTCGCTGGGGGCTAAGTCTGGAGAGTAGGGAGGATGCGGCATCAATTCAAACTTCAATTCGTGGATTTTGGACATGGCAACAATCGACAAATGCGCTGGTGCGTTATCGTCATGAAACAAAACTTTTTTCTTCGCCAAATGAGGTCGTTTAATTTGCACCTCGTGCTTCAAACGTTGCAATAACTCTGCGCAGTATTGACCAGTGATAGTCTTACCCTTTTCAAGGTAATCAATGTATATAATTCCTCTCGCATCCCAAAAAACAGTAGCCATATACTTGTTTGCCGATAAAATTGTTTTTCCCTTCTTTGGGGTTGGTTCCCCTTTTCCAACCCACTGTTTTGACTGTTCTTTATTTTCAGGAGTGTAGTGGTGGACCCATGTCTCATCAACAGTTATGAATCGACGCAAAAATTCGTTTGGATTACGCCTATACAGGGCCAAATTGTCGGTAGAAATGGTTTTTCGAAGCAGTTTTTGGCCGAGCG
Source organism: Ophion obscuratus (assembly GCA_964007375.1). Lineage (NCBI taxonomy): Eukaryota > Metazoa > Arthropoda > Insecta > Hymenoptera > Ichneumonidae > Ophion > Ophion obscuratus. The sequence goes on from OZ023323.1 coordinate 17,257,096, forward strand.
TTAGCAAACGCGGCACCCACCTTGCACACAGCTTTTCCATGTTCAAATGGTTGTGCAAAATATTTCGCACACGTTCAGCTGACATCCTACAGGTCTCAGCTATCTCATGCACTTTCAACCTGCGGTCTTCCAACACTATTTTATGGATTTTTTCAATCATCTCTGAAGTTGTGACTTCAACGGGCCGTCCTGAGCGAGGCTCGTCAGAGGTGCTCACACGACCCATTTTAAATTCAGAAACCCACTGCTTAATAGTTGAATATGATGGGGAGGAGTCTCCTAGTGCTGAATCCATCTCTTCGTTTATTTATTTTGGTGTAAAACCTTTCAAATGGAAGTATTTGATGACAGCACGTTATTCCAATTTTTCCATTTTTACGAAAACAACGGAAGCGTCTCGCGCAATGTGCTCTCAAACGCAAACTAACGTAGCGATTGGGCTGAAACTGTACATACAAGCTCGGTAGGAATGGTACTGTAGAACGCCGCTCCAAAACTAGACCTAGTGGCATCATCTCTTGGTCAGGCCGGAAACGTTTCACCCCACCCTCGTAAGCTGTAGCTCATTCAATTTGTGGATTATTTCAACGAAATTTTCAGGGAATATAGCTAAAAGGTGATACTATAGAAACATGTATTTTGGAAAATGCCATTTTTTTGCCCACCTAGGTAGATGTAATGTAGCCCGTTAAGCTGGTAGAGCAAAAATACTATACAGGGACAAATTCCATCAATTTGGGGAATGTCGTCTGTTTGAGAAAGTGTATTTACTTTTTTTTGTCAATCTAGAATTAGAAAGATCGAATTGTTTCATCGGTGGCTCCTGTTACCGTGGCACGAGTAATGGCGACTGTAACTCTATCCTGGAGACATACATTCCTCTCACGGATTTTTTTCGTCCCTTCTTTTAGCCACTCTTCATCCCTTTCTCTCTCTTCCTCCCTTTCCCTCTCTGTCTCGTTTCTCATATCCAGGGACGACTGAGCCGATGCATGTAACATGCAGAATCATTGTGTGCTGCGCCTCCCGGTGTATTGTCATCCGAAACAATGATTTCATAAAAATACATGATGGGGGTGGAATGGCGGAAGGAGGGGTGCGCGTATTGCGAATACGCTTTCGATGCGTTGTGTGTGTGTGTGTGTGTGTGTGTGTGTGTGTGTGTGTGTGTGTGTGTGTGTGTGTACACTCACATATCGAAGCAAACGATGCTTCAGGGTATTTTTTCCTGTGAGCTTTACGGAACGACGCCGATGCGTTGCAACTGCACGCGATTGGAAACGAGGCCTGAATGCCCAAGTAAAAAATGCACAGAAATGACGATCGAGCAGCCAGTTATCCGCGAAAAGAGGAAAAAGTTATGTATATGCGTGGTGTGTGTGTGTGTGTGTGTGTGTGTGTGTGTGTGTGTGTGTGTGTGTGTGTGTGTGTGTGTGTGTGTGTGTGTGTGTGTGTGTGTGTGTGTGTGTGTGTGTGTGTGTGTGTGTGTGTGTGTGTGTGTGTGTGTGTGAGAGAGAGAGAGAGGAGAGAGAGAGAGCGGAAGAAAAAGTACAAAATATTCATATGTGGATCTATACGCGCGTCCATCGTCATTTCTGCTCTTTTTTTATCCCTTTTTCCTCCACTCTTTCACCATCGCGATTTTTTTACGCACGCATACGCTGACTGCCTTTTTCAACGTTTTCGTCTTTTCACTTCTTGTTTTTCTTTCCTTTCTGTCTCCGTTTCTTTTTGTTTGCGGCCGTTTGCATTTTTTCCTTTTTTTTTAACCGCTATTTTCTTCTCTTTTTTGCGATCTTTTATTACGGTTGGCGAGCGAACAGGACAATTGTTATCTAGAAAAGTATACTAATCGCAACGAGAGGTACGGATGCGGGCAGGATGAAGGCGTGGAAGAGAAGCGCCTTTACGTGGACGGAGCGGATTCGCGCGCGGACGAACGGAGGATCTGGATAATCAGATTCGCGAGGATTGAATACATTTGTATAGACAATTTAATATCGAGTCGCGAAACGTATTTCTATATGTGCATCGTATTCATCGAATCTTCTAACATACACACACCCAAACACACACACACACATATATACACATTTATGTACACGAATATGAATACATTCAATATAAATTATGTATGTAAATGTGTGTATGTATGCGTACGCATATGTATATGTAAAGACGTTTTATGTTAAGCATATAGAATTATTATCGGTTACGATGCGGAATAAAATTGAATTGTATATATATATATATATATTCACACACTCTTTATTATTATTGCCTCATTCGCGCAATCTACAGTAGCAATTTATTTTCTTGGCTTCGGAATAATAGTTTTAGCCTCTATACAGGGTGACAATTACAAGCTGGCCATGTATTTTTTGAGGGTCCGACACGGCGACTTCGCGACGGAGAAAAATATGACATTTAATGGTTTTTCAAGGCCTGTACGAAAAAAAAATACAACGTGTTTTTCTTCATTCAGCACCTCAAGCTGCATAAAAAAATATTAGAGGGTCAAAATTGTTCAAGGTCATTCAAGGTCAGTATCGATTATACAAATATAAGTATCACGGATCACTATCAAATATTTGGTAGTAAGAGATATTTAGATCTGTATTTAATTTTAATATGTGTCTTTGAATGACCTTGAACGACTTTGAAAAAAATGTGCCATTCCATTTGAAAAAGTGGAGGTGGACATTTTCTTTTTCACAAAAAAATGTTCCAGACAAAAGTTGTACGGTGTGAAGGGGGCCATCGAATGCGACCATTTTTTTATACCGGTGGAGTGGCTGACGCACGGTAAAGGTCACCTCCACTTTTTTAAATGGAATGGTACGTTTATATATATATATATATATTTCCGATAAAAAAATTTGAATCACTTTAGATCATTGCACAATTATATTAGAATAAATCATTCATCTCATAGAGATGTACTATGGTATCTTCGTAAAATAAAAAATAAAATGAATTATATTATTCTAATATAATTTTGCAAGTATCCAAAGTGATCGAAAACTTTTTACCAGTACTGTACGTATGTGTGTGTCGACACGTGCATGCACATGAATATCTATCAAAACGCACGCGCGCCTGTGCCACTTGGGTCGGAAGATACGATTCAGCGAAAAGTGAATACAAATTGTTGATCATTTCCTTGTGATTAAGTAAATGCGTATTAGATGTAAGATAAGCCGCGCGTGTGTGTGTGTGCACGTATTTTCTCATGTAATCGGAGGAACGTCACGAGTTTCGCGGAAGATCCAACGAGTACGACGAGTCCCTCATTTAAATAATCTCTCGTTGAAACACAATAATATTCTCACTCTTCGCAAATCAATAATGGGAAAAAAGTGTGGCAAGCTCGTGTATAATTCGGTACCGGAATTTCGAGTAGGCGGCGACGACGAAGTTCAGTGGCAATCAAACTATTCTGTTCTTCGATTAAGTGGTCCTTTCCTTCGTCCTTTGACGATGCGCGGCAAGTTTTTTTTTTGTTTTATATTTATTTTTAGTACAGTCGTGCTGTCGCTAAAAAAACCCGGAATTGGAGAAAATTAGAAGAAGGCTAGTTTTTTGACGGGTGATTTTGTAGGTGTCGCGGGTGCTAAATCCAAGTTTGCCTAAAAATCGGGGTGTAGGGTTCTTTTTGAGGGGATGAAAGGAGATGGGGGTGGATTAATGCCAAACTACAACCCCTACGAGGTCGGCGCCGTGAGACGAAATGTTCAGAAAAATGCGGGTTTTATTTTTATCCATAGCGCCGAAGTCGTGGAAGTTTATTTTGAGGGTGAAAAAGAGGGGTGAAATTTTGAAAAATCGGTTTTAATTCGATAACTCTTCAGAAAAAAATCGTACGTTTTTTGTTCAAATGGGAACGTTGTAGCCCTTGAAAAGACGCGTCGATCGAGTATTCGATCATCATTCTCCGATAATATCTTCACCCCCAAAAAATGGTTAAAAAACAAAAAAAAATAGTTTATTGAATAACTCAAAAACAATCGGTTTTTCGAGTATGGTTCAAATGTACGAAATGTAGAGAATAATTTTCTCCATATTTTCGTTGCTATGGACCACCCTTGAATTTTGATTTTCCAACTCCTCTCGGGGGTTGAACATTCAAAATGAAATTCTGGGAAAACTATTGACGGCACGAATTCGCCGCCGTGGAAGAATTTGTAGCTTGAACCCTCGGCTACATTTTTGTCCACAGCCCCAAACTCGTATCTCTTTAGTTTCGGTCAATAGTTTTCCCAGAACTTCATTTTGAACTTTCAACCCCTGAGAGGGGTTCGAAAAAGCAAAATTCAAAAGTTGCGCATAGGAATGAAAATATAGAGAAAATTATTCTCTACATCTCGTACATTTGATCCATCCCCGAAAAATCGATTGTTCTTGAGTTATTCAATAAACAATTTTTTTTTATTCTTCAACAATTCTTTTGGGGGTACAGATATTATTGGAGAGGGTTGATCGAATATTCGATCGACGCGTCTTTTCAAGGGCTAGAACGTTTCCATTTAAACAAAAATTGTATGAATTTGATCTAAAGAGTTATCGAATGAAAACTGATTTTTCAAAACTTCACCCCACTTTTTCACCTCCAAAATGAACTTCCACAACTTCGGCGCTATCCGACAAAAATAAAACCCGGATTTTTCTGAACATTTTGTCTCCCGGCGCCGACCTCGTGAGGCTTGTAGTTTGGCATTAATCCACCCCCATCCCCTTAAAAAACCCTACCCCCCGATTTTTAGGCAAACTTGGTTTTAGCACCCGTGGCACCTACAAAATCACCTGTCAAAAAACGAGCCTTCTTCTAATTTTTTCCGATTCCTATACACAGCACGACTGTACTATTTTTGCGAATCTTCAATTGAAATATATCGTCGGCTCTTTCGTGAAATCAGGACGAAGCCGACGGCGTGACATGAAACGCTCTGAAGGGTTTATGCAGGACGGCGAGGGGTGGGAGAGGGTAGGGGCGAAGTTGCCTGGACTAGGGGCGTTTTTCGGCGTTGGCTGGAGACCCACCACCATCGACGGGGTGAGCAACAGGTTATAGTTTTTGGCATGCACACCTCTCTCTCTCTCTCTCTCTCTCTCTCTCTCTCCCTCTCTCTCTCTTCGGTTTTACTATACCGCGGACCTCTTATTCGCCACTCTTCGCACTCGCGTGATCCTTTGCCGCTGTTCGCAGTTACATAATTTCTGTACAAAGGATTTTCTCCCGCAAGTCGTTCATTGCCTCGGTCTTCTCATCCCTTAATAGGCATTTAAGTGTGTGTGTGTGTGTGTGTATATACACATATAAACCCACATCCATATTGAAAACGTGTGTTGGCTAAAGCCAGGCTGGACGATTGAGGGTCCGACTGGAATATGTCGCGAATGGAAGATGAGAGGGACGCGACGAAAGATTAGGGAGAAAGAGACGAGAGAGGGATATTTTAATGTCAGACTAAACCCTCAGCCGCGAACGAGCTAGCGGGATTAACGACGTAATTCTCGAGTATGTCTTTGCACTAAAGTCTATGAAGGCTTCATCTTTTCATTCAGTGATTGGATAAATAACACACACACACACACTCTCTCTCTCTCTCTCTCTCTCTCTCTCTCTCTCTCTCTCTCTCTCTCTCTCTCTCTCCAACTCCATTGGTTTTTTTTTCTTATCTTACTGGCAGAACTCAGACAGTTATAGACAATTCTACAGAGTGTTCCCAGTGGCTTGCTACGTCGACGGGTGTACCACAAGGTTCGGTCCTGGGTCCCTTATTGTTTTCTCTATTTATCAATGACATCAGCGCGGGCCTACGATTTACAGAGCATGTGATTTTCGCTGTACGACCTACAGATACATCTAAGTTTTTATCCATGGGAAATTGATGACGCCATTGCCAACGTCACTCATGATGTTGACGCGATTGCAACTTACGCGCTCAACAATGGTCTTAAGCTGAACATCGAAAAATCGATAGTAATTTCATTGGGTAGTTGCGCCTACATCAATCAAATAAATGTAAACAATCCAGCACCCATCAACGTCCACGGAGAAACTCTGCCGTATGTCGACCAAGTACGCAATCTAGGGTTAACAATGACCTCGAACTTGTCTTGGAATAAACACGTAGTTGCTATCTCAAAAGAGACAACTTTTCACTATACAAATTAAGATATCATAGGAGTACGCTGTCGCAAGAATTGTAAACGATGCTCGTGGTTTCACTCATCTTTCCGATATTAGACTATGGCTGCTTGGTATATACTGATCTCACCAATGAGCGAAACGCGAAACTAGAGAAACTGATAAATTGCTGCATTCGCTTTATTTTCAATTTGCGCCGAGATGTTCATATCACGCCTTATCGATGGAGACTTGGATGGCTTACTGTCAAATCCAGACGACTTTATTCTATTGGCGCAACAGTGTACGACATTTATCATAATAATGCACCATCCTACATTCTAGAACTATTTCAACGAGCACGTCCTCTGGAACGTCCAACGATACGACTAACTCCTATAACGTTCCACATTCGGATGCACCGAACATCTACCTTCCAAAACTCATTTGTGCTATCTGCTATGTATTTTTGGCACTCTCTACCGGCCGAGATCACCTCTGCACAGTCACTCACAATTTTCAAACAGCGACTCTTTGCTCACCTGTTCTCCCTAGAAGGATAATCATTTCTGAGTGGAGAAATTTGCACAGGGATAGAAATTAATCTCAAGTACCCGTGCAGAAATTTTGACAGGGATACAGCTGGATTCTGACTTGTATCCCGGGCTCCTAGTCGGGATTTAGTCCGATATCGGATCAGATTCCAAGACTGAATGTAAGATCCGTAAACTGGATTCCATTAGGAATCCAGAACCGGATCCTTTAATGACTCTAAATAGATTCCCCATGGAATCATTGAGGAATCTGAGAAGGATCACGGGTGAATACAGGCTGAAATAAAATGTCAAAAATGGAATTATGACATGTTAAATTTATTATAAAAATAAATAACATTCATAAAGTTTTGGTGCATTAAACTATCAATAAAAAAAAATTTGTCCAAAGATTCAAATGGCAGATCGCGCTCATCGCGAGATTTTGATGTGAATTAAAAAAAATTCACATCAAAATCTGTGAATGCAAATGTATTGACAAGAAATTATAAATACAAAAAAATTCACAAAATTAGTTGTGAATTTCTTCGTATTTAAGACAAATTAACATCAAATTCCAAATGATTAGATTAAAATTTGCGCCAAAAGTGAGTTCGTACGTATTTTGAGAGAAAACATTGCCTCGAGGCAAAGAAATTTTTGCACATAACTTTTTGTGCGAACATTTCTTTGCCTCAACACAATGTTTTCTCTCAAAATACGTTTACACTTGTGGTGTAAATTTTAATATAACTGTCGTGATTTCGATTTTTATTTTCTTCAACTTGAGGAAATTCACAACTCATTTTGTGATTTTTTTCATATTTATAATGTAATATTTGAAACTCGAAACTTTTTTTGCAAAAATTTCTTTGCCTCGACGAAATGTTTTCTCTCGAAATACGTAAGAACTCACGATTGGTGTAAATTTTAATCTAATCATTGTGAATTTGATTTTAATTTGTCTTAAACACATGTTTATACCCACCGACATCTCGGTGGGTATAAACAGAGACTTATTCCCCAAAACCGGTATCCCGGTTAGAATCCAACTTGCATCAGTATCGGAATATGTACGACGACGATGGCATAATTTTGAAAATTTTGGCATCACGTGTATTTTCGGTATTACTATGTAATTCCTATGTATAGATAGGAATTTTATAGATAGGAATCTATAGACAGAAATTCCTATCTATAGATAGGAATTCCATAGTAATACAGAAAATACACGTGACGCCAAAATTTTCAAAATGATGCCATCGTCGTCATACATATGCCGATACTGATGCAAGTTGGATTCTAACTGGGATACCGGTTTTGGGGAATCCATGACAAATCCTGATCGGGATTTGATCGGACATAGGGTATCCCGGTCAAAATTTCTGCACGGGTACTTGAGATTAATTTTACATTACATTCCTGATTTACCGCAAAGTTCTGTTTTCACCGCTGTTAGTACTATTATTACCTTATCTTATTACTTAATTGTCATTGTTTGACAACATAACTAGATATTATTATTATATTATATTATAATTCATTATGATTATTATTATATATGTTTTCTATGTTTATGTATTCATCATCCGTTGCCTCAAGGTGTTACCAGGGCATAATAAAATCAACCAATCAATCAATCTTTGTCTCTCTCTCTCTCTCCCCTGTCTCTTCTCTCTCTCTCTCTCTCTCTCTCTCTCTCTCTCTCTCTCTCTCTCTCTCTCTCTCTCTCGCGACTCGAAAGTGCACAAATTACGCAAAGGAATCTACGGATCTGTGTAAACAACCAAAATTCACCATTAAAAATTTGGAGAACGTCAATCTGTTTGTGTGTGTGTTTTTTTCGTTTTTTTGTTCCACTGGAAATAATGGCATTCGGTCGAATGAGCGTAGCGTAAAAAAAGGGTATTAAAAAAAACGGAATAAAACAATATTGCCGTCATTTTAATCCTGTGCGCGTGTATGAATTTCTGTTTCATTGGCTTCGCGATGAAAGATAACGAGACTCGATGCGGAGAGCGAAACATGTGGTATTTCACCGAAAATATTTAAAAAAAACATATTTATGATGGATGGAAAAATAGCTCAGGTGAAATATACCGGTTGACCATTCTTTTTTTCTTCGCTTTTTAATCATACAGGGAATTGTCGGTATTTCAATAATAAAATTGCGAACTCCATCCAAGGGGAAAAAATCATTCGAATTAGTATGCACCCACCCACCCTTTTACATACGTAGGCCTAGGCATCGGTGCATCAACCCCTCTACTTTTTTTTTCTTGTTTGTGTACGGTATCGGTAACTCGTTCTCGTCGGTGTAGGGTCGCGAATGCACATACACACACCCACATTCAGGGACAGACACCAAATTTTCCAAACCGTATCGGTGACAACCAGCTACGCTTTCTTGTACCCAACCGACAGTACCGTGAAACGGGGCTACTTTGAACAGAAAGTCACGCTCCACCACCCCCTCGCAATTTGATATATACATTGTTTAAAGTGTCAAAGTAGCCCCGAGTGTGGGGCTTCTTTGACAGGGCGTTGAAATGCAGCTTATGTCAACGATTAAGGGTTACTTTGGAATCATTTTGACAAAAAATGTAATATTTTTCGCATTATACATGGAATTAATGGGAAACAACGATTTTTTATAACCAAATTGTCATCGTTATCGAGGGAGCAAAACTCGAACAATTTTCGTCCAATCGACTTGAAATTTTAACTGTAGCTTCTTAGATTGCTTCAACAGTCATGTACGAGCGCTTTTTTCGATAAATCGAAAAATATACAAAATATATCACTTTTGAGATGAAAATTATAGTCGAAAAAACGAACTTTTTTTCAAACTCGTTTCAATTTTTCTTTAAATTATTTTTCAATTTCTCCCGTACTTGACTACTAAAAATAACACAATTAACGAACATATTTTATTCTTAATTCCGCGATTGAATTTACGACAGTTCTGCTGCGTGCCACGGAGAGGGTTGGCTGAAAAACCGTAGTGGGCCGTCATTTTGTATACTTTTGACAAATAATATTTTTTTCACATACTCCAATATATACCTTATAAAATCTAGAAGCTCGTTTGACCATGTATTTTATTCCTTTCTTAAAAAAAAAATCCAAATATAATAATAATAGTCGGCCATTTTGTACATCGAGAAAAAAATATATATATTTTCTCATATCTTGATATTCATAGTTAATAGATGTGTAATTAATTTTACGAGTGAATCACTTTTCATACGAAAAAAATTGTTAAATTCGTACATGATTTATACCTATTACTGTAGCCTAAAGCCTTAAGAAAAGTACTCAAAACAGCCATGTTCTGACAGCCAACATTGCATAGCTACAACAGGTTCAAAATATTCTTCTCCTGTGTGTATGTATAAATGCACATAAATATATATGTACACCCATGCACGCGGCGTTGGCGAGGCAGTGCTCGCCCCTCGCATACGCCGTACTCTCCTAAAACATATATCGACGGGCATAAATCACTCATAAATGCAAACTCGAGATTACGCGACTCTATATACGCGCGGACGATTTATGAAGTTACACAAAATAAAGAGAAAAGTAACAGTTGCCATATTGCAGTGTCGCTTCTCGACCTCATTCTGCTGCCTCATAACGTTGCTAGAATAATCCAAATCTTTTGGACTTATAAAAAAAACATGAACACGTGACGGAGTTCTGGTGAGGTGAAGTCGAAACGTCACAATAACGCAGCAGTAACAAGAAAAAGAACAAATTCGCTCAAACTTTCATGCAAACTTTACAACCTGTTCACATTTGATTCGGATAAAGTTGACGTATTTTTATTCGGCACGTTTGGCAATGGAAAAATCATAACCAGAGAGAGGGAGAGAGAGAGAGAGAGAGAGAATTACGAGTTTAATGCCAATTAAAAAAAATGTTATTTGTCACTTTACGGTCCTCGGGACACGCCCTTACTGCGACAAAAGTGCAATTATTTCTTTCTCCGATATGTGAAGTAGAGCCGCTTCTGTAACAAAATTGTAAGAGTGAACGAGGAAACACAATATGTTGTTGCCAAATCGGGGCGAGAGAGACGACGAAAATTCACAGGAAGTTTAGAATTCGCAGCTTATATATATATATATATATATATATATATATATATATATATATATATAATTTATTTATTTATATATCTTATACAAAACATTTCTAATCAACAATATATTCGCCATCGGTTTCTATGACACTCGACCATCTAGTTGGTAACTCATTTATTCCCTTTGCCCAAAACTGCGGCGGCTGGAACTCAAACAAATTTGAAATATCCCTTCTGAGATCGTCGACGTTTTTGAAAGTTTTGTTTCTCAAATATGCCTTCAAATGTCTGAACAAATGGTAGTCAGATGGCGCGATGTCGGGAGAGTATGGTGGATGAGGAGCGGTATTCCAGTGAAGCTCAGTGATTGTTTCGTGGGTTTCCTTTGCGACATGGGGTCTCGCTTTGTCGTGGAGAAGGTGCACAGTCGCGCGTCTTGGCCGTTTTTTTCTTATAGCTTTTGCCAATTCCTGGAGATTCTCGATGTATCGTGTAGAGGAGATCGTCTTACCTACAGGGAGAAAATTGTGAAACAGCATTCCCTTTGCGTCCCAGAAACAGCACAACAAAACCTTTTGTGAGTGACGATTAGATTTCGGTTGGTGTGGCGGTTTTTCTCCGATAGGAAGCCAGTAGGTTAAACGCGTTCTCTTATCATACAAGACCCGGCTTTCATCTCCCGTCACAAGATCTTCTAAAAACTCCTTGCGATGGTGGCGAAGCAGGAGAGACTAGCAGATGGTCACGCGACAGTTCTTATTGTCGTCGGTGAGACGGTGTGGTATCCATTGAGCTAGAACCTTCCTGTATCCCAAGTTGTGTAAGTGATTGACTATTGACGGTTGGGTGCAGCCAAGTTCTCTTGCTAGCTCGTGCGTACTTGCTTCCGGTTTTTCTTTGATGCAGCGGAGTAATGCTTCATCATCGATGGTCGACGGTCGTCCGGAACGTTCCTTATCTTCAAGGCTTGTGTCTCCAGATTTAAAACGATTGAAACCAACGCTGGCCTGTTCGATGAGAAATTACGTTCTCGCTGAATGCATCCTGTATATTTTTAGCAGTTATTCTTGCGTTCGTGCCGCGCCGCCACTCGTAAAAAATGATCGCTCGAAGTTGCTCCTGCGAGATCGAAGCCATTTCTGTCCACTAGAACGCGCGCTGGCCCTTTTATACCCTGTCACGCGGAGGAGTAGAAAACATTCTAGAATATTCTCGACATAGCTCGATGTCATATTGCGTCAATACGTAAAAAGACATTTAAAAAATTTTTGCGACAAAACTTTTTTATCAACCTGATATATATATATATATATATATATACACATTTGTTTTTATTTCGTGAGTTTCAACGTACACTCATGCGGGTTTTCACGTATTGCTCTTCCCAATTGAATCTTTTCCCATCACTCCCTACCCGCACTTCGCTAATCTAACCTAGCTTCCGTTGCGTCCACGAACGTTTTAAGCTACACTGTACCGCATTTACCGATACTCCGAGTATCGGACATGCAGAACGTTGCTTTAGGGCGGAAGTCCCTTGAGGCGTAAACAATTGCTCATTGCTGATTTTCATCATTTTTTTTAAATGAAAATATTTCTTCACCATTTTTTAGACTTAGGGTATGTTTCATTACTACTCTTGGCTGTTACGTAGCATTTCATTTTCATTATTCCGTAAAAATGGCCAAGGTATTCAACTGAAAAAAATTAATCTTTTTATTTTTAATGGAAAGTTTTCTTCACCATTTCTGAGACTTAAGGTATGTTTTATCACTACTTTTTGCTGTTACGTGCTATTTCATTTTGATTAATCCTTAAAAATGGCGGTGGGTTAATCTGAAAAAAAAAAACGAAGATTTTTCTCTCGTCAACACTCATACGCAGAATAGGAACCAAGCAAAAGTGGGAAATGTTGAAAATCGATAAAATGGTACGCTTCGAAATGAAAAGATTGAGTTTCTGAAAAAATGACTACCTTTTGCAATAAAAAAATACTTGAAAAAAGTGTAGGATCATGTTTTAGATAATAAGTTAGAAAGATTTATACCAAATTTAATCAGAATCGGCCGATCAGTTTTTTAGCTATACGTCACGCTAGTTTTTAAAATGCAGTTTAGAAGAGCGTGCCATACCCCCGTCATTTTTTAATATCCATAAGAAAAAATACCATGTCACAACCAAAAGCAGCAATAAAACATACCCTAAGTCTCAAAAATGGAGAAGAACTTCTTTAAAAACAAAACATGAAAATCAGCAGATTTTTTCCTCGCCTAAATGTAGCTTTACCCTCAACTCGAAGTACCGCTGGAGCCGTACATCAATCGCGACTCTAGTAGTGTCGGTGGCATATATAGAGGGTGTCCCTCTTATCTCTGCCACCCGAAATAACTCGGTAATTATCGACGTCACAAAAAAATATTCCAGACAAAAGTTGTATGGTGTGAAGGGGGCCATTAAATGCGACCAATTTTTTTATTTATTTCGGTGGAGGTGGAGGCGCCCAGTGAAGGTCACCTCCACTTTTTCAGAGGAATGGTACATTTTCAACCATCTCGTGGAGCACCTCAAGCCGCATAAAAAAACATTAGGGGGTCAAAGTCGTTCAAGGTCATTCAAGGTTAGTATTGATTATACAAATCTAAATATCTCGAATCACTATCAAATATTGCGTAGTGATCCGAGATATTTAGATTTGTATAATCAATACTAACCTTGAATGACCTTGAACGACTTTGACCCCCTAATGTTTTTTTATGCGGCTTGAGGTGCTCCACAAGATGGTTGAAAAAAATGTACCATTCCTCTGAAGAAGTGGAGGTGACCTTCACTGTGCGTCAGCGCCTCCAACGAAATTAAAAAAAAATGGTCGCATTTGATGGCCCCCTTCACGTCGTACAACTTTTGTCTGGAACATTTTTTTGTGACGTCGATAATTACCGAGTTATTTCGGGTGGCAGACATAAGAGGGACACCCTGTATGTATTTGTGTGTGTGTGTGTGTGTGTGTGTGTGTGTGTGTGTGTGTGTGTGTGTGTGTGTGTGTGTGTGTGTGTGTGTGTGTGTGTGTGTGTGTGTGTGTGTGTGTGTGTGTGTGTGTGTGTGTGTGTGTGTGTGTGTGTGTATATATATAATCCAATTAATACTGCCATTATAAGAATACAAGCGACTAAGTTGGCAAAATTGTAGTGACCAAGTTCCAACCAGGAATAACAAGAATTGCACGTTGAATGATACATTCGAAGGAATATGACGTTAAATTTTACATCGTTGGAATGCAACGACATTTGTTCTTTATTTTTTATTTCTTCATTTGTATCACTATCCAATGGTTTTTTTTGCAAATTGAGCATGTAAATTTCTAACAAGAATACGTAGAAACGATTTAGCGATTTTCACAACCGAAATTGGCCAAGAAAAATTGGAGTAATAAAAAATAATTTCCGTTGCATTCCAACGCTGCGAACTGCCATATCATGAAGAAATTGGAAAGACGTGTTATCGTTTGTTGGCCAATATTTTCGACGTTTACACATCGTTGATCCCGCAACTTTGCCGTAGCTTGCAATTAGATTGAATTATTTATTCGCTTCTCTTTCCATTCGTAAACTCGGACTGTGTAATTTTGTCTCTCGCACGTGCGTGGAATGGAAATTTCGATCCTCATCGGAAATGTGCTCAGCTCCGAGCTTGCTCAAAGTTTCAAAGTACAGAGGATGAGAAAAGTCAGAAAGAAGAAACGAAGTTTTTATACGTATGAAAGGAAGCAAAAAGTACGAGATAAAATAACACCGCGGCAGAGTCTTTAAAGTTTCTGATATAGAAATGGCGGAAGTTTCTTGCGGGGTGAGAAACACAATGGAACACACACGCACACAGATGTGATCCGAATAAAGCGTTTTTGGCAAGACTTCCAGGCTAAATGCTCGTTTGGCCCGGTTATTTCCGGATTTTTTTTCTTTCCACTATCAGTACTATTACTGCCATTATTATTATTGTTATTATTATCGCTATTAATATACCGTTGGCTGGTATTACAGCATGTATGCAGGGGAACAAAGAGGGCGTTCTTTATCAAAAGCGAGATAAATAAGGGATGCGAATGCACGGCTGTCGAGCGGGGAGAGCCTTTCTCTCTCTCTCTCTCTCTCTTTCTCTCTCTCTCCGGCTCTCTCGTGCCAAGGGCGAGAACGGCGCGAAAAAAAATATTTACGATCCGCGAGTCTGGGAAGACAAAGAAAGGGCCCGAAGAGTGAGAATGCGCGTGCAAACGTTGATGCGCGACAAAAAAAAATATATAAATAAACAACAGCAAGTGCATCGGTGAGAGTGCAAAAAACAAAGCGAAAAAGGAGAAGAAAAATATGGTAAAAAGCGCGTAAAAACAGAAGGCGATGAGGGGAGGGCTTCGGAGCAACGGTCGGATTCGTATGATTCTTCTCATTTTTCGGTTTCCTTTCTTTTTTTTTTTTCTCGTTACAATTCGGTGTTATTTGCTTTATGGAACGCCTGTTACAGATAAATATAATAGGCATTCATCGTCGCGTATTGTCCCACAGACGAAAGCGCCGCGGCACTCGGCGAGGCTAAGCCTTTTACATTTTTTTTTCATCCCCGTTCCACCCTAGTGATCCTCTCGGTGTGCCCCGCTCTCCCCCTGCTCCCTCACTCCCCCCATCCATCGTCGCAATTCTGGAGGTTTTTTGTCCCATCATATGCAAGAACGCCACGAGGGCGAGCAGAAAAACCACCGCGTCGGAACATTTCCACCCCCCCCTCCCCCCCCGCTGCTCAGCACACACGCGCATGAACGCGACGTCATCACTTGTTTCTCTCTCCCCCTCCGCGTCTCTCTCTCTTTCTCCGGCTCTCTTTACTTCCCATTTTTTGGAATTTTTCCAGTCGCGCCCAGCATTGTTCCACGGTTTGTCATTGTTGAACCACCACCGGGTGAGAGGGTTGAGAGAGCGAAAGAGAAAGAGAGAGAGAGAGAGAGAGAGAGAGTCGCGAATACGAGAGGTGAGGGATAGTGGTACGTACCCGCTCGAACGCCAAGGGGACCAAGGTATGAAAAAACAAAGATGTGAAACGTCACTAAAAAAAAAGAGAGAAGAAAATTGGAAAAACGGCTGGTTTGCTTTGAAAAAGTGGCAAAATCGTTCAGCGCATTCCACGTGCCTCCTCGAGACTTTCTTCCGTGAAAAAAGAAATCCATTGAACAATAAAGAATAATTTTCCAAGACGAAATTTTCATCCTATTTTGCCCCTCGAGTTCCTCAGAGTGGTAGGAGATAAAGACAGTGAAGTAGCTTCGTATTCAATATAAAATGAGCTCCTACTTAACGCCTAGAACGGGAACAAATTTCCCTTTTCTCCACTTGCAGCCGCTAAGGAGGACGTCGAATGGCACACGTATACACGTACACGCATACACTATATTACGCATATAGAGATACATATGCCTGAATACGCGCATGTGTAGACACACGTATATACCCGCACACATACATGCCTGAGTATACACCGACACACGTATACGAGAGTGGGGTGAAAAGTTTCCGGCCTGACCAAGAAAAACGATGTTTAAAAATGTTTTTTTGCTTTATTTTTCAACATAATCTCCATCAACACTGATACATTTCTCATAACGGTGTTCTAATTTAGTTTTACCAGTTTTAAACGTAGATTCGTCAAGCTCGTCAAAATACTGATTTGCAGCTTCGATAACTTCTTCGTTGCTCTTAAATCTTTTTCCGCCAAGCCATTTTTTGAGGTTAGGAAACAGGTAATAGTCGCTGGGGGCTAAGTCTGGAGAATAGGGAGGATGCGCCATCAATTCAAACTTCATTTCGTGGATTTTGGACATGGCAACAATCGACGAATGCGCTGGTGCGTTATCGTGATGAAACAAAACTTTTTTCTTCGCCAAATGAGGTCGTTTAATTTGTACCTCGTGCTTCAAACGTTGCAATAACTCTGCTTCGTATTGACCAGTGATAGTCTTACCCTTTTCAAGGTAATCAATGTATATAATTCCTCTCGCATCCCAAAAAACAGTAGCCATAACCTTGTTTGCCGATAAAATTGTTTTTGCCTTCTTTGGGGTTGGTTCCCCTTTTCCAACCCACTGTTTTGACTGTTCTTTATTTTCAGGAGTCTAGTGGTGGACCCATGTCTCATCAACAGTTATGAATCGACGCAAAAATTCGTTTGGATTACGCCTATACAGCGCCAAATTGTCGGTAGAAATGGTTTTTCGAAGCAGTTTTTGGTCGAGCGTTAGCAAACGCGGCACCCACCTTGCACACAGCGTTTCCATGTTCAAATGGTTGTGCAAAATATTTCGCACACGTTCAGCTGACATCCTACAGGTCTCAGCTATCTCGTGCACTTTCAACCTGCGGTCTTCCAACACTATTTTATGAATTTTTTCAATCACCTCTGAAGTTGTGACTTCAACGGGCCGTCCTGAGCGAGGTTCGTCAGAGGTGCTCACACGACCCATTTCAAATTCAGAAACCCACTGCTTAATAGTTGAATATGATGGGGAGGAGTCTCCTAGTGCTGAATCCATCTCTTCTTTTATTTGTTTTGGTGTAAAACCTTTCAAATGGAAGTATTTGATGACAGCACGTTTTTCCAATTTTTCCATTTTTACGAAAACAACGGAAGCGTCTCGCGCAATGTGCTCTCAAACGCAAACTAACGTAGCGATTGGGCTGAAACTGTACAAACAAGCTCGGTAGGAATGGTACTGTAGGACGCCGCTCCAAAACTAGACCTAGTGGCACCATCTCTTAGTCAGGCCGGAAACTTTTCACCCCACCCTCGTACTAGTACCTATAGGTAAGCATGCGTGCCTGCTATAGGGATCCGCGTATACATGCATACATGAGGGCAATTCCTATGAAAAATATTGTATCTGTTTGCGCAAGATCCATTTCTTCCACTTTGGAGAGTTGCTGGAGCTGCAGGGGCAAGTTTGAAGCGAATGCGAAAGGTTCGCTGGGTGGAGATAATGGAAAGGCCATTGGAAAAGTAGGCCTCTACGGTGAACGCGCGGTCCTACTAAGTCCAACGCATGACGGTTATTGAAAACTATCAGACCTGCTCTTTCGAATGCGACCATCCCAACCCTCGTTTCGTCGAAACAGCCAAATGCGCGATAGGTCCAAACGCAATCAAAAGAGGAGCCGCAACGACTTCAGCTAGGTTAGGTAGGAGTATAAGGGCCTATGCAGGAGGTAAGCAGCAAAAGGGAGAGCATGTGACGGCCCATAGTAGGACTTCTAGGAGTAAACAGACTCAAGTGAGGCTGACATAGGATCAAAGGCCTTCAAAATAGGCTGAAAATGTCAACTCGGGTTAATCTCGCACGTGAAACAAAACTAGGGATGTAGCGATACCGATACGACACCGATATATCGGCATCGCCGATTTAAATATCGCGCTCTTTGTTGCGATGGTTTTCGCGCGGCAAGATCGGCCCGCGAAAGATTGGCGAAAGATATCTATCCTATCAATTGACCTCGGTTGCTTCAGTGCGACTTTTTTCTTAACTGCAGGTCTTATTCAAAATGCTTTGCGCAACCGATTGCCAGAAAATAACCTCAATGAGCTCTGCTTTCTTAACAAAAACCTCCCTAAGGTCAAGTTTGATCATTGACTATCTACGTCACATCTAAAAGCTACTTACGTTAAAACCCTGTAGAAACCTGTCTTTTAGAGTTCAGTTCAATTTCAAGTTCAATTAGTACTATTTCAAGTTTAGATTACTTCAAGCACTAAACTTCAAATTAATAATAAATAAAAGAGTATAATTATATTTCTGTTTGATTTTGACACTCCTTTTGCTCCTGGAAGGTAGGTGAATCATTTATCACATTTTCATCTTCTTACTTAAGTACCTTTTTAATGCTTAGGTCATTGGTTAGTGTACAAAAAGAACAATTTTCATTATATAAAGTTTTCTTGTAAATTGTTTCGGTATCGGTATCGTATCGGCTAAAATAAGTATCGTTACATCCCCAAACAAAACGAACTATCTGAAGGATACGCGTCGATTTCGTACGAGATCTTCTCGATACTGTTTGGAGACATGCACGGAAATCTACGTCGCTGCATAATTTGCTACAATTTTGCAACTACAGCTTTTGCCTCAACTGTATTAATTTCATCGAGGGCGCGTTTCATTGAAGGAGGGAAAAAAGGGACGAGAACGTGAGCAAACACGAGATCGCAGAGGCCGTCGCGACGTGCGGAAAAGAAGACTCACACATGTATGTGCGTTGGAATGAAAAGAAACCTGATGACTGTCGAATGACTGCGGGCGTTATTGATTCTCGTGGTATCGTTTTACGGGAAACGAGGGAAAGAGAGAGACAGACTGGGAGGGGGGGGGGGGGGGGTTTAAAAAGAAGGTTCGTGTCGTCTCGCTTCCTCTCCGCGACCTTCTGCCCTCGTGTGTGTCTGTGTGCACTAGAGTTGTACGACTTCCTCGCGATTTCCTATTTATTATATCTCCCGTGCATCGTATCACTCTTCAAATGGGTCTATGCATAATTCCGTCGCGAAATTCCGACAGATGTCGTATAGGGTATAGCCACCACGTGAAATGTCGTATAGAGTAGTTGGCCACAGTTTTTTTAAGTATCCGTCAAAATAAGAGTACAGACAATTCGTAACTTATCTTCATTTGGAATTAAACTTTGAACATTTCACCTTAAGACAATGTACGAAATTAAATAAAACTCCTATCAGATGAACCCTAAAATTACTATTTCTTTAAAATCCCGATTGGCTATCTCTCCCGGAGTATCCGGGTGTGATGGCCATAGGAGTAGAGGTGAGGTGGCCAGTTACCCAGTATTATGCTCTCGGTTTTCACTTTGGTTTTCTGTTTTGATTCTTTTTTTTATTTTGGCCACATCTAGAACACATATAATCGAAATCAGTATAATTTTTGTGTACCCAAAGTTGGCACACTATCCACTGAAGACAGTCTTCGATGAGACTGTCTTCGTAATTCATAATAATTTTCTCCGCAACGTTTTTTAATTATTGTTCTTATATCGTCTTTCTAAGGTCTTCCTAGGTATTTCGTAGGTCCTATTGGCCGCACGAGCCGACAGTTCATCATTTATACAGCACCAATAGCTACTTTAAATGATTCTTGAGTCCAGTTCCCTCGTAGAGCGATTGCTTTTCTCTTGTACTTATTAGATATCTAAAACAGATGCGGAAAAAACGAATTACTTGAACACATTACAACTAATACTATGGCCATCATACACCGACTGTACGTGACCATCTCGCCTAATTTCCCGGGAGAGATGGCCACATCTAAAATGTAAACAAGTAGAAACAATACATGCCAAATTTTGAGGTTATAACAAACCACTGTTCGTGAACTGTTCAGGAAATACAAAAGTAACCATTACTTTTACAAAATAACATCATTATAATGTAAAACATGAAACCTTCAAAAACCGTAGAAGTAGACAGAACAAGTAAAACGAATCCAGAGATTTTGATCTCCAAGATGCTCCTAGCTCCGGTCGGTCCGTCGCTACTGATGTCGATAAAATCAAGGCTTCAATCGACTCCGGCCGGCATTCGGGGACTACAAAGATCGAACATAACCTCGACATTGACCGATCAACTGTTTGGAGATATTTACGAAAGCTTGGGTTGGTAAACAAGCTTGATGTTTGGGTGCCGCACGAACTGAGTGAAAAGAATGCAATGGACCGAAATTCAGCTTGCGATTTGATGCTCAAATGCTATCGGAAGAAACCACTTTTAAAGCGAATGATTACTGGCGATGAAAAGTGGATTGTCTACACAACGTCAGTCGACAAAGGTCGTGGTCGAAGCACGGGAGGCTGCTCAGACGGTCTCAAAGGCTGGATTACACCCAAAGAATGTCATGTTCTGTACCTGGTGAGATTGGAAAGGAATCGTCTATTATGAGCTGCTGCCACCTAACGAACCGATTGATTCGCCCAAGTGCTGCTCACAGCTGGCCAAATTAAAGCGAGCAATCGATCAGAAACGGCCCGTATCGGCGAACAGGAAAGGTGTTGTCCTGGTTGTCCAGCGTGGTGGAACAGTGTTCCAACAGGACAACGCTGGACCACACGTTTCTCGGGTGACCCGGCCAAAGTTATTGCAGCTTGGGTGGGATGTTTTGGTGCATCCACCGTATAGTCCGGACCGTGCACCTTCAGATTATCACTTGTTCCAGGCGCTACAGAACAATTTGAATAATAAAATCTTCAGTTCTCTCAAAACCCACTTGGATGACTTCTTTGCCGAAAGATCTCAGGACTTCTATGAAAGAAAGATAATGAAGCTCATGGAGAGATTGCAAAAAGTCATTCAACAGGATGGACCCTATCTAGTAGATTAAAATCGCTTTTTTGGCAAATATTTTGCGTTCGAAATTTTCTGGATCTTCCCTACTGAATTATGCATAAACCATACATATATATATTTTTTACCCCGCACAGTCAAAGTGTGCAACCCTGACGTAGAATCATTCGATGAAAAAAGACGCCAAACTATTTTTTAAAAAAACGCCAAAATGGCGCCTTCTATAGTTTTCACGAAAAGACGAAAAAATAAAAGTGCAAGTACTCGCACATCGGGACAATAATTTCCGCGACTTTATTATCGCGAGATACGCGTACGGATATTCGTCAATATGAAATTCGAATACCGCATGTTAACCGCCGAGATTTTGTCAGTCTCGACGTACTCATCGTTATCTGCTTATGCCCCGTGCCTTCACCTCCCGCCCGCCACCCTCGTCGCCTCCCCCTGCGGATAGATTTACGACTGGAGATATCGCGGATAGTTTTCTGAAATAATCGTTATCGATGCGGGGCCCGGAGAGGCTCGAGGTGAGAGGGATAGAAGAGATCGCCGTATATGATAGCGAGGGCAGGGTGAAACCGACGAAAAAGGGAAAAGGGTGCGTGGACCGCGTACATCGCGGACGGTGAACTGAGAGATGGGGGAGGAAGCGTGAGGGAGGGGTCGGGGTGGATGGTCTCATCCGTCCGTCCCACACCGGCCGTAACCGTTAAACGTAAACATAAAGCTCCGAAATGATAAACGCAACGGGGATATTTAATGGCTTGGCCATTCCGCGGGCGCAATCGGCAGTACAATGAGACTCGCGTCGGGAAATCCGCGGCGATGCGGCCGTCCGCGGTGCAAGGCAACCATGGCTATGCATATATTCACGGTAGCTACGCTGCCGATATTCGGCCGTATATGTATGCATATGTAGGTATGTCTGTACGGCCTAGGCCTCTCCACCGACACTGGCGGATGAGCGGTCGGCGTTCGGCTCTGACGGTACTCTAAGGAGGGCAGTGTTGTGCATGGCCGATACGCGGAGCGGTGACCGCTTGGCCGTGCACCGGCTGGCGCATCAACCAGTCAGCGAAACCCGAGTCGAAATGTTTAACCTATTTTGCCCCTCCAGATGCTCACAGTGGTAGGAGATAAAGGCAGTAAAGTAACTTCGTATTCAATATAAAATGAGCTCCTACTTAACGCCTAGAACGGGAACAAATTTTTCCTTTTCTCCACTTGCAGGCGCTAAGGAGGACGACGATTGGCACACGTATACACGCACACGCATACACTCTATTACGCATATAGAGATACATATGCCTGAATACGCGCATGCGTAGGCACACGTATATACCCGTACACATACATGCCTAAGCATACACCAACACACGTATACTAGTACCTATACGTATGCATGCGTGCCTGCTATAGGGATCCGCGTATACGTGCATACGTGAGGGCAATTCCTATCAAAAATATTGTAACTGTTTGCCCAAGATCCACTTCTTCCACTTTGGAGAGTTGCTGGAGCTGCAGGGGCAAGTTTGAAGCGAATGCGAAAGGTTCGCTGGGTGGAGATGATGGAAAGGCCATTGGAAAAGTAGGCCTTTACGGCGAACGCGCGGTCCTACCTAGTCCAACGCATGACGGTTAGTGAAAACCATCAGATCCGCTCTTTCGAATGCGACCATCCCCACCCTCGTTTCGACGAAACAGCCAAATGCGCGATAGGTCCAAAAGCAATCAAAAGAGGAGCTGCAACGACTTCAGCTAGGTTAGGTAGGAGTATAAGGGCCTGTGCAGGAGGTAAGCAGCAAAGGAAGAGCACGTGGCGGCCCATAGTAGGACTTCTAGCAGTAAAGAGACTCAAGTGAGGCTGACATAGGATCATAGGCCTTTAAAATAAGCTGAAAATTTCGACTCGGGAAGGCCGATTCTTCTGAGATTGTTAAAATAGTCCAGTAAAACAGGCGAACACCCATCACTTTTTAGCATAGAACATGATTTTTTCACTGACCGTAGATGGTTGCATACTGAAAGTAACCCCAATAAAATGTTGCCCCTCTACTGGCCCCAGCCCTAAGAAATAGGGGTTGCAAACTTAAAAGTCGCCGTATCTCGATAATTAATAGGCCGATCAAAAAAGGTTTCAAACAAATGTTGTTTGGAATAATAAAATTCGTATAAACTTATGTGACGTCGAACCCCCTATCTTTGAAAATAGCGACACAAAAGCGATTTGAAAATTTGGGGTTGATGCGTGTGCGAGCGAAGTTGACATATCGCTGCGTCCTTGTCTGGGCCAGTGGTGCTCTCGTGTTTTTGTGCCACTATTTTCAAAGATAGGGGATTGGGAGTCCGATAACTTTATACATATTTTATTATTTCATAATTATCGAGGTACGGGGATTTTTAAGTTTTCAACCCCTATTTCTTAGAGTTGGGGCGAGTTGAGGGGCAACATTTAATTGGGATTACTTTCAGTATGCAACAATCTACCTTCAGTCAAATATTCATATTCTACGCTAAAAAGGGCTGGGTTCTCGTCTTTTTTACTGGACTACACCGCGAAAGGCTTGCGTTGGCACTTTTGTTGGGTCACCGGGGTATGTCCGGTCCTAGCTACCTACGTTGCAGGAGCGGCGTATTTTACAAACCTATGTTTATTTATTTATTTACTGTATTAATTCATTTCTTCGCGTATTTATTCATTTATCCACATTGAACCCGAAAATCATGTTCATTATCAACGACTTTATTGTGCTCACAAAATCGCTCACACCCATGATGTTGAAGTTTGATGACATTGAAGTTTCCACCGTTGGAATGCAATTCATTATTTTTAGTTCCATAAATTTCCTGTTGCACATTTCAGCTATGAAAGTCCCTCAATAATGTTTCGACGAGCTTATTTGGAGATTGGATATAAAAAAGAACTCACGTCGCATCCCAACCATCGAAACTTCAATGCCATGAAGTTTGGGGCGTTCCCACGAAAATTATTTCTTTTTTAATTTCCCAAATTTTCTTTGGCAGATTTTAGCTACAAAAATCACGCAGACATTTTTTTAGGATTCTCGTTCAGCGATCTACAACCTGAATCTGCAACATATGATTATGAATAATAATGAAAATGGGAAATCGAGGAAGAATTTCCGTTGCATTCCAACGATGCAAACTTCAACCCCTATTCACACCCGAGCAAATCGTCGTATTTTCTGAGCGAATTTATATTGTGCTGGTGCCTCAAAAATAATGGATTCACATTTGAAAATTCGACACGCTCAAAAATAAATGAAAAAAAAAAGGTAAATCATTTTTTTCATTCATTACTCTACACCTTTATGAGAGGAGTGCTTAGAATTCCTGTCGAGCGTTATGATTCTATCGTTTTACTGTACGCCTCTAAAACTACGGATATCCCTTATATATGTATACATGCATGTATGTATATTTGTATGTAGGTTTATATATATGTAAACCGATATTCGGGATGGGTGAACATAGATAGCTTTGATAGGGAAAAGATTTATCGGACGGCAAGTGCGTCTGGCGGAAATGTGTGTTGGGCGAAGAGAAACATGTTTTCCGTCGTTGTTCTCTGCACATATAACCACTCACTTATAATATATATATATATATATATATGTCTACAAACGCAACAGCCATTTGCGGGGTAGCGCGGAGAGTTTAAAGTCTCGTCACCGAATTCTACTACGAATTCGATAGCGCCGCTTACGCCGCGTTCGAATTTACGAATTCCACAGGAATATCTGCTCCTGGATGAATACAATGCTGCCGGTCATCGGGGCTATCCTCCATCCTCGGTGGCCTGGCGAGGCAGGGGGTTGTTTTCACTCCCCCTCGCGTCTCCTCGTCTCGCGAGCGTTCGTCGGCCACCAAAAACCGCACGTCGGGAAGCATTCTCCACGCGTGAAAGAGCACTCTGGCAACGTGGCAGCGTGCCACCCTCCGGTGATCCACCCTTTCCTTCCGATTTTATCCCTCTTTTCACCCCGAGCCGGTATCGTACACCCCTTTACCCGTCCCGCGAGCTCATCGCACGATGCTGCTCGTAAAACGAAAACGCGCAGTCGAGCCGGAGAATCGGGCGTTTTACACACACACACACACACACACACACACACACACACACACACACACACACACACGCACGCACGCACGCACGCACGCACGCACGCACGCACGCACGCACGCACGCACGCACGCACGCACGCACGCACGCACGCACGCACGCACGCACACACACACACACACACACACACACACACACACACACACACACACACACACACACACACACACACACACACACACACCATGGACAAAACGAAGTTTCGATTTATATACGACACTAACCTAGAACGATTGACGTTTTTTTCCCATGCCGAACGAATCAACGAACAAATAACGGTAGAAAAAAATATTCGGAAAAAGGGAGACGAAAAAAAAACAGATCACAAAAGGAACTCTCCGAGATATTCATATTTAACGAGGACGTGTGCCGCGCGGCTTTTCGTCCAGATCGTTTCATTCGATTTTTCGTGTGGCACTTCTCTCGCGAGCCTATGTTGCATCATCAAGGGTTCTTTCAAATCGAAATTCGTGGGTTTTTTTTTTTTGTTGATTCACAAACGCGCACGATTTTGTTTTCACGACTGTGCGCTCAGATCGCTATTTTTTGTTGGATTTTTGTAATCGAGGATAACACGGTACTGTATATTGATGTATCGATGCTAACAAGAAACATTCGTTTAGTGTTCGTCTGGGATTTTATTACAGGGCTATACCAGTGTGAACGCTGAAAATTCAGGTGATTTTCGGGAATTTTTTGGAAGAGAGGTACTCAACTAAATGTTTCGGAAAGTTAAGAATATATTTGGCTATATTTCACCTATATGACATAATTTTTCCATAGACAAGTATTGAGATCCAAGCGACTTATGCGATGCCTTCGGAGGCGTTAAAAAAAAAGTTCCTCCACTGCTGACATGATTCCGGCCGATTGAGTAGCTGAAACCGAAACAGGAAAAATTGTTAAACTGGAAGGTATTTCCGGTACCATGATGTAGGATTGTCGAAAAATATCAAAATCTAACAAAATGGCGTAGTTATGGAAAAAAGTCTATTTTCTGGCCTATAAAATGGTCGTTTTTTCAATGCCAAATGGTCAATTTTCATCCCATCAAATATATCCTACGTCATTGTAGAGTAAATATATTCAAGGGTACTCAGTTCAAATTTCAAGTCAATCGGATAATTGCTCTTTGAGTTACAATGTCAGCACATTTGAAAAATCTCATTTCCAGAAAAATGCGTTTACAGATTGAACTATCGACTTTTGCAAGATAAAATGATATCGATATAAATAATAATGATATTCTTGAAAGTATAAACTGTCGAAAAAGGCAAAAAAATCGATTTTTTGGAAGTGCCACACTGGTATAGCCCCTTAAAACTCACGTACATGGTAGAGCATAAAAAACTTTTAGACACTTTTTTTTTATCGGCCGAAAAACAAGTTTTGAGGGGTGAAACCACCCCTTGGAGTGAAGCTAGTCGAGGGTTGATTTTGCAATTT
The DNA here is from genome assembly GCA_964007375.1 of Ophion obscuratus. Classification (NCBI taxonomy): domain Eukaryota; kingdom Metazoa; phylum Arthropoda; class Insecta; order Hymenoptera; family Ichneumonidae; genus Ophion; species Ophion obscuratus. The sequence goes on from OZ023323.1 coordinate 17,283,810, forward strand.
CATCTGCAAGCAGTCCACCGATTTTAGTAAAACAAGAAACGAATATTCTTCGTATGCAAAACGATCAGGAATCGACTATGGGTACATCGAAAAAAAAAATCAGCATGAACCGCCTCTTTATTTTTATTTCTCTCACCCGACGTTCGAAAGGGCTGCATTAAATTGATGAAACGGGTAACACTTTGAATGGGGAATAACATTAACGCTTACGTAGTCTCGCATTATTGCCGAATAGCAAGCTTAAGGGGGTAAACCACTCCTTACTTGGAGTTCCTTATCGCAGTTGTTGTTTTCGGTATTTAAAATGTGTGTACTGATCAAAGATATTTCTACATACTCGAAATTGATGTTTAGCGTATGGAAAGATACACGAAAATCGATGGTTCGACTTAAAAACTCTGCCGAAAGAGGAAAAGTAATTAGAGCTCGACGGATCAAACGGCAGTCTTTAGACCAAACTATTGCGAAGAGAATGCGCGCAAAGCAGTGATTTAAATCAAAACGAAAAATAAATGAGTGGCAGTTGAATGAAGACACCTATTTTTTGCCGAGATCTGAAACAAATTTGAGTTTTTGAGACTTTTTTCATAAGTCCTTATCGATTTATTTTTACCCCCTGAATACGAATTCACCTTTCATGTCGGTAACGGAAATTCTTATTTTCTTATTTGTTGTAGATGGCTAAATAGGAACTCTAAAAAGTGTTTGCATGATTTTCGTAACGTATATGTGCCAAAAAAAAAATTTCGAACAAAAAATAACATTTTCGTTACATTTCAACGCCATGAATCAATTATCAACGATTCCGTGATGCCACTTATTTTTCACCGAGATGGGAACATATTTTGGAATTTTAATATTGTTCTTTCAATTCTATATCCATGTATTTTTGCCCCTAGAACACGAATTCTTCATTTCCCCCCTCAAAACCCGAAATTTTCATTGAAAAACCTCAAAACTGTGTGAAAAGGAGTTTTTTTGTCGCGCTAAACCCGTTTAATTTTGAGCTTTCGACAAAAACTCGGCGATACTCGTAATCAACGCAGTGTACGAGCGAACGATACATTATATTACACATTTATTTTTAAAAACGTATTATTTAATTCAAAAGTACGATTATTTTCATCTCAGTATAAGGTACAGACATAGAGGTTATGTTCGAAACACAATATCCGATAAATAACTGGCTCGTCCCTGTTGGCAAACGTTCGCTCTTTTGACGAAATTTACAATAACATTTTGACATAATTGCGGACTAATTTTAATGATCCCTTGATTGATGCCAAACTACAACCCTTATGAGCTCAGCGCCGTGAGACAAATTGTTCAGAAAAATCCGGGCCTTAATTTTGTCCACAGCGCCGATGTTGTGGTAGTTCATTTTGGGGGTGAAAAAGTGAGGTGAAATTTAAAAAAAATCAGTGTTAATTCAATAACTCTTTAGGATAAATTGATACAGTTTTCGTTCAAACGGAAACATTGTAGCTCTTGAAAAGGCGCATCAAGTGAGTATTTGATCATTACTCTCCAATAATATCTTCACCTCCAAAAAAATTGTTGAAACATAAAAAAAACGTTTATTGAATAACTCAAAAACAATCGATATTTCTGGTATGCTTCAAATGTACGAAATGTAAAGAACAATTTTCTCTATGTTTTCATTTGTATGGACCACCCTTGAATATCGCTTTTTCCAACCCCTCTGAGGCATTGAAAATGAAAAATGAAATTCTGGAAAAACTATTGACCGCACGAATTCCCCGTCGAGGAACAATTTGTAGCTTGAACCGTCAGCTACACTTTTGTTCACAGCGCCAAACTCGTATCTCTTTATTTTCGGTCAATAGCTGTCCCAGAATTTCATTTTGAATTTTCATCCCTCGAGAGGAGTTTGAAAAAGCTAAATTCAAGGATGGTCCATAGAAACGAAAATATAGAGAAAATTATTCTCTACATTTCGTACATTTAAACCATCCCCGAAAAATCGATTGTTTTTGAGTTAGTCAATAAACAATTTTTCGTCACATTTCAACAATTTTTTTGAGGGTGAAGATATTATCGAAGAGGGATGATCAAATACTCGATCAACGCCTCTTTTCAAGGGCTACAATGTTCCCATTTGACCAAAAATTTTATGAATTTTTCCTAAAGAATTATCGACCTAAAACTGATTTTTAAATTTTCACCCTAAAAATGAACTTCCGCGACTTCGGCGCTGTGGACACAAATAAAGCCGGGATTTTTCTGAATATTTTGTCCCCCGGCGCCGACCTCGTAGGGGTTGTACTTTGGCATTAACCCACCCCCATCCCTCTTTGTCCCCCCAACAAAACCGTACATGCCGATTTTTAAATTAAAAAACCGGCCTTCTTCTAACTTTTTCCAATTCCAATCCACAGCACGACTGTACTAGAGACCCAGTTCACGTTCACGTTGCTACGATTCCCGGTCAATATTAGCAGTTGCGAGCTCTTTCGAGAAAAGTAGTACAAGCTAATGGGGCGATTCGTAGGTCGTGGTTGCTGCTTCCAAGCGCTTCATTGATCTCGAGAGCGCGTCTCGCGTGTTGTTCGTATTGGCTAACGCACTTGCGACTTCCTTGGTTCGTTTGTCTTCTCCTTTGCGGTCGAGCACAGATATCCCGGAAAGTACCACTTCCCCGAGAGTCAATCGAGAGTTCTGGATTGCTCTGATCCAATAAGAAAGCTACGTATGTGGTCGAGTTACAAGCTCGAAGGGGGTGAACCCTATGACTGATCAACGGAGTATGTTTGCTTCTCGAGGGACTCTCGCAGTTGCCAACCATTTTTCTCGAAGGTATCTTCACCTTTGATTGTCCCTGAAAGCAATTGAAACCGTTTCTAAGGCCTTAGGCCACAGTAACGGGTATAAAATCATATGCGAATTTAACAATGTTTTTTTCGTATGCAAAAGTGATTCACTCATAAAATTAATTACACGTCTGTGATTATGAATATCAAAATCCACAATTTTTTACCCTAGAACAAAAAACAAATTTTTCGTCAATCTACATGAGAATACCCAGAATACCTAGAATACGTACGGAATTTAAAAAATATTGTTCTATTCAAAAGTTGTGTGTATCTAAACTAAAAAAATTAATTCTCAGTGAAAAATTTCGTTACAACTGCTCATAAAATGAAAAGTTTTCGATTAATCGGAAATTCCGTACGTACTTCTCTGCGAAATGCAATTAGAAACATAACGCTTAAATTTGAAGTAAATCGAGTGAAAATTGTCGAAGTTATTTGTCACGCCAATTGGAAAAAAAAGCTGTTGCTAGAAGTTTCGAGTAGTCGGCCATTTTTTACATCGGAAACATATATACAGGGTGTCCCAGAACTCAACGTCAAGCCGAAACGGGGTGACAGGATTGATTGTAACCATCGTGAGAAAAATCAGAAAAAAAATCTATCCCATGCAGTTTGAAAATTATGGGCATTTAAGAAAAACCTAGAAATTTGGTCAAACTGTAACCATTTTTCGGTTATTGTGAAACAAACCCAAACAAACCCAAACAAACCCAAGTTTCCTAGAATTAAGACTATTTGTTAAACTATGAATTAAAAATTTTCAAAATTTGTCTACTTTGAAAGGCCCTGCTTTATTTTTTTTCTGCTTTATTTTTTTCTGATTTTTCTCATGATGGTTACAATCAATCCTGTCACCCCGTTTCGGCTTGACGTTGAGTTCTGGGACACCCTGTATATATATATATATATATATATATATATATATATATATATATATATATTTTAACAGCTTGATATTTATGCTAAATAGATGTGTAATTAATTTCATGAGTAAATCACTTTTTTCACACGAAAAAAAAATGTTAAATTCGCACATTATTTTATACCCGTTACTGTAGCCCAAGGCCTTAGCTCATCATTGCGGCTCATCGCGGGCCGAAGACTGAAAGGAAGGCGGTTGATTATCATCAAGAGATTGCGTTTTGCATGGCAGTTCTTGTAACTTTTAGTTTGGCCACTTTGGAATCACAGCTACACGAGAGTGCGGGGAAAAGTATAAGATTGAACAAAAATCCTCGTGCCCTACGTAAAACACTTATATGTATATGCGTAAGTACATATATGCCATATGAATATACACATAGGGAGTTTACATCTGATGCACTGTGCGGCTCTCACGTGGGTTATTCAAATGAACGGTAAAAATCATCCACGGCACCCCTCCGCTCGAGGGGTGAAAACCACCCCCTGGCTCTACTCCATCTATATTGGCTATATTCAAATGAATTTAAAACCTTCGTCGGGATATACGGACGCGAGTACATACTCTCGAATCTCCCCCCTTTTTATTCCTTCTACCCACCAGAGGGAGAGAGAGAGAAACAGAGCGCGGAAGCGTGGAGGAGGGGAGGGGTGAGCAGTGTTTTATCCTGCTCTCGCCCACTACACGTTTGTTTCTTTTTTTTCGCTTCATTCTCCGCGGCTGTAGAGACAGGGGAAAAAAGTAATATTGTTGCTTCCAAAGAGGGATATAAATGGGGAGGACCGGGGATAATCCAATTCGTTGAAATTTCATATATATGTATATATTTTTAATTGCATTTCGCATATCGCACAAAGCGCGATTCCAAATTACTATTTTTGGCTCTTCTTGTTTCGCGCTAGTTTCTCCTTAATTTTTTCTCACTCAATTCAAATACCTTCGTCCCCAATTACCGTGGCTCGTTTTTTTCGTAATCTTTTTTTTTTTTTTTTTCATTTTTCTTCGTAGCAACTTCTTTTCCGACCATATTTTTCATATTTTAATTGCGCAATTTGTGTTCGGGTTTTTCCTCACAGAATTACGCGGCATAAAAGATGTTTGTCAGTTTGTTGTTATTATTATTGTGATTTTTGTGATAAAGTTTTTGCGATCTCACGCGAAGACTATGCTCTGACGCAATCTCTTGAAAAGGATATACGTATCTTGTTCTGTGTACCATATTTGTCAATGTGTGTGTTTACACACACACACACAAAGGTGCTGTTTTATTTATATACGTTTAGTATTCGTATTAATGTATATATCTCGTGTGATGTACGCGCCACGTGGCGTTTGTCCTTCGACAATTGAGACAATTGCTGTGTCCCCAGCGTACACTTAATCTCGTCGTCTGCTAGGTATAATTCCGTACTTCTCGTACTTCTTATATACGACGTATTTCTCTCTCTCTCTCTCTCCCCCTCTCTCTCCCCCTCTCCCCTCTCCCCCCTCTCGACCCTCTCGCCTCTCTCTCTCTCTCTCTCTCTCTCTCTCTCTCTCTCTCTCTCTCTCTCTCTCTCTCTCTCTCTCTCTCTCTCTCTCTCTCTTTCTCTCTCTCTCTCCCCTCTCCCCCCTCCCTCCCTCTCCCTCTCCTTCTCACGCCCTCCACGTGTATATTATAAATAACGCTCAACCTTTCGCCCCCCCTTCCGCCCCACCGCTCGAGCACGATTATTTGATTGAAAACAGGAAAAAAAGTTTCCGTGCAAAAAATTGAAACCAAATGTTATTTCATCTCGAGGTATTTTTTATTTTGAACTTCCAATAATTTTGTATTTTCGCATTTTTGTTGCAGGTGAGTGTGCGCAAACTTGGACAACTATATTAGGCTAACTGGCTATGAGAATTGAAATTTGTCGGATCGAAGAATATACTGTGAGTTGAACATTAATTACGCGTCATTAATCTATCGATAATTATTTTTTTTTTCGAAATTTATATATTCACATACACACATACACTACCGGTCAAAAGTTTTCGGACACTTTCAGATAATTGCAAAACCTTCTATCGAAAAACTTCGATAGAATAATAGAATTCTCTATACAGAGCTACATAGGATTTTCGTAAAATAATAAATCAAATGAACTATGTTATTCTAACATTATTTAGCAATTATCCAGTGATCAAAAGTTTTCGTATTATCTCTCGTGTCCAAAAACTTTTGGCCGGCAGTGTATATCGACGCTGCTTACGAAAAGTAGTATGCTTTAAAGTCCTTACGAAAAGTAACATTTTTTACATTTCACCTCGAAAACTAGTGTAAAAGGAGTAAAATTAAAACATTAAGCATCTCATCGCTCGTACAATCTTAACCGAAAAGAGTTTTGGTAAGAATTTAAAGTCCTTCGTGCTCAGGTAACAAGAAATTCATTGAAAAAAAATATATACAAAAAATACAATCTTGAAGTATTTAATAATGATCCACTATTAACTTTTTATCTACTAACTACACCATTAAACACAATATTCCAATTCAATAGATACGGACGCAAAGAAATTGGAACTACAGTACTACCTCCCTAAGAGAGCCCTCGCTAAGAGAGAATTTCCCCGCCGTTCCGCTTGAGCGCATTTTATGGCTTCCCCCACCTAGCTCGAGCTGTCCAGTGTACCCGAGGCCTCCCGAGTTTGTCGCGGACAACTCCATAAGAGATCGCGAGCGATTTCAGAAAATCGCACGTCGCACGATTGTCAAATGGATAATATTCCTTTGTATAATAATATATACGTTTAAGCCGTAAAGTCGGAGAAAAAAACATGCACCATAATTAAATTTCAAGTAGTAATTTAATGCAAGTAAAATATATTTTCGATTCAGCCATCCAGTTTTATCTAAAAATGAACTATTTATACATATATATACATTGTATATTTCAACTTGAAGTATATACACAAGATAAATTGTTAGTTACATTTTTTTTGTACACTGTACAGTAGAACCTCAATTATCCGAACGATGACTTAGTTTATCCGGACTCTCAATTATCCGAATGTTGGCGCCAAAGATACATTGTTGCTCGCTGCCACCGCCGTGAGCAACAATGAGCAACCCAACGCAATCTCTCCTTCCCAAACGGCTGCGAGACTTAGCCGCTCAAAAACGCGTTACAGCCGTTCGTCAATTAAAAATGGACGATTTTATTTTTAAAAAATATAAAAAAAGCATTCAACTCTTTTCAGGTATTTCAAATACATTATATATATATATATATATTTCAACGTTAACATATATGTCAAATTATAATATATATGTATGTACTGTTTTTATATAAAAAGGTGTTGTTTATGATCTCGTCCCAAAAAACCCACGTTTCGATTATCCGAACTTTTGATTATCCGAACTAGTCTCGGTCCCAATTGGTTCGGATAATCGAGGTTCTACTGTATATGTTCGAGTTTCGATAACGAATATACTACGTATATTTTTGCGAACAATAAGATAATTCAACAATTATTGAAAGTTTTACAAATGTTTCCTTCATATGTGTTATAATATTGCAACAACAAAATATACCAAACAGCAGAATAAAAAAAACGCGAAGAAAAAGAAAGATTTACACATCAATATTCAATGAGATATACTTACGCATGAAACGACGAAACGCCAGTACACTTTCCGCAACTTGTTTACAGTTTTCTCAACACTTTCGTTCGCGCTCTCTCATAGAGGTCGAGTGGAGAAACACATACACGCTACCACATGCGCGATTTTCGAGCGCGCTAACCTAGCGGTGGGGGAAGGCTTCGGCGACGAATTTCTCGAGAATTACTTCCCCTAACCGCCCTAGACCGCTCTCTTAGGGAGGTAGTACTGTACAAATACGGTACGGTACAAAAGTTGTCATTGTTAACTGGCTACACTCGAATTGTTTCCGATATTTTTTTCTTCATTTTTTTCACCATTCATTTTTTATCCCAAAGTGACGAGATATTCACCGCCATTTTATCATAAGTCCAGAAGATAAAAATTCAAAAAAAAATGAGACGATACAAAATGGCAAACAAAAATCACTTCGTTAATTGGGAGTAAAAAAAAGCTTGATCAAAGGAATTGGAGTAAAAAATTGAGACAAAGCGTAAAAAAAGCATGGAAGAAAAGTCGAAAACAATTCCAGTGTTACTGAAACATGTTAATTTTCACGGTGAATATCGAAATCTGCTTTTTTCGTGGTGAAAGCCGAAACGTGCTAGTTTTGGCGGTGATATAAAACGTGCTTGTTTTCGTAAGAATTCTGAAAAATGCTACTTTTCGTGAGCAGCATCGATATATATTTATACATATTTTTAAATTGATCGGAAACTTATGGCTGAGATTTTCAATGAGAAGTCAAACAGCAGGTATAAATCTAAACCAAGTCACACTAATATGGACTCGAACGCAACATAGCTCCATTAATATAGTATGACGTTAATGGAAAAACCAATCGAGGTGTAATTATCATCACGTATGTATATATATATATATATATATATATATATATATATATATATATATATATATATATATTACAATATAATACAGAAAAAAGAAAAACCAGAATCATGTACGTTTAAGCCTCCTCCGCGCAATCTATTAATCTGCAATGATTGCTAAGATCTCGCGCACACAAAAAAAAAGGTAGGGGAACGTAATGAGCTATTCCGCTACGAGCGATACGCACGTGCGCGCGCAATGTCAAAAGTAAGAATTACTATTTTTGCAATGACTACGTATGTACGAGGAGGATGAGAAACGTACTTACGGATACCGCGACTCGCGTATGACGAAACCATTTTTTGACGAATCATCATCAGACAGTGTCGAACGCGCGGGATATATTGTGCGATATCGTACGATTTTTCACAAATAAATATCCGTAGTTTCTTCGATTCGAGGAGAAGCAACGCGAACGTACTCCTATGTCGTGTTTAACTGAAACGTTGATAAACAATGGTGTCCAAGTTGGCATCGTTGCAATGCGACGAAAATTCTTCCTTTTTTCATAGTTCTATTTCTATTATCTAAAAAAAAATCTTGCTGGTTATGAGTTTTTTATAAGGATTCCCAAAAATGTTTTCGTAATTTTCGTAGCCTAAATGAGGCGAAAAAAATGGAATACGAAAAAAACAATTATTTTCGTTGCATTCCAACGATGCAAACGTCGATACGATAGTAAAAAATTAATCTCACGACGATTAATTGTTCGATTCTGCGGGAATTTTAAGCACGGTGTGACAAAAATAGTAAAAATAGAGTTTAAACATAGTACGCCTTGGAATAAAATATTCCTTGTTATCGAAGAACGTTGCGCAACATCATTTGCGTTTTATTATATACACGTACAGACAAACACATGCATATATATATATATATATATATATATATATATATATATATATATATACACACAGGCAAACACATGCATATATATAAACACACACACATATGAGGTGGGGGATATGTGTGTATATAAAAAATATACACATACACATATATTTTTTTCTCTCCCGCCCAGTTCGTCGCAGTGTCTAGAATTTTTCACTTCCCGTTTTTCTCGCGTAATTCTTCCAGTTTTCCAACAGCCCCCTCCCCATGTCTGCCGCCGCATCGTCATCATACCCCGTGCGCTCATCGTCTCCTATCCTCGTGTATATCGTGCTCCGAGACGCGCAATAAAACTTTTATGTATTTATTATTAGAAGATAACAAATGACATTACGGGCATCGCGCGCGATATGTTGCGTCACAGGCCGCTTCGCATGTATACACATAGTGCCACGAGTTTACGTATACGTTGCTGTTATTATATTTATCTCCTATGTTCGCTCTACCTCCCCCCCTCCCTTATTCGCGGGGTATTTCCCGTCTTACCGACACGTTCGCCGCTCGATTACTCTTGAAAGCAAATGTTGTGTTGCTGTCTTGAAAAAGTTGCTTGCAAAAGTTGAATATCGAAATTGTTTTTCGCCAGGATGAAAACTTACGATTGGGAATGAACTCGTACGAGGGGCTTGCACATAAAATGTATTTTCTGTCATTTTAATCGTGTATCATTGTTTCGTCGATGTACACTTACATTATTGGATCCTGAGAACAATGAAGAAAAAACATAAAAGAATTGAGACCAAGGTTGCGGGATGGAGGGACGGGGGGTGGCAGATGGGGATCAATACGCGCGTTTGTTTGCCTAACATACTTCATTTTATATCTATAAGTACGTCCATATGTAAATATATATATATATATATATATATATATATATATATATATATATATATATATATATATATATATATATATATATATATATATATATTTACACACTCATGCATTCACGTACACACACACGAGTGTAATTACGTCATTAACGCCGACACGTGTAACGAAGCGAATTGACGTCGTATAACGATTAGTGAGAAATAGGTGGCTTTATTACATTATCATCATTATTATTATTTTTATTATATATATAAACTCTTTGCATCGTTGCGCTCGTGTATGACGGGGTTAAATAATGAAAGGCCAAAAGTGCCTGCGCGTCGCGCTCGTATGATAAGTCGTAGCGGGTGTGAGCTTCCCAAATTGAAAAATTGACGACGTTGAAGTTCTCATCGTTGGAATGCAACGAATTTTTTTCTTCATTATCCATATATTTATTTTCATCATAATCCAAAGCCTCTTTTTTGTGCAAGCCGAAATCGTAAATCTCCAATAAGAATACGTAAAAACATTCGAGTAGTTTTACAGCCAAAATCGACCATACAAAATATGTGCAATTGAAAAAAAAATCCTTTCGTTGCGTTCCAACGATGCAAATTTCAACGTTGTAAAAATTAAACGTGATGAAAAACACGTTTTGCAGAATGGGAGGCATTTCTGAGAGATTTTGATGTTATTCGTTTCTCGAGATTACGCACTCAATAAATAATACAATAAAACAAAACAAATAGAAAAAGAATAACTTCGCGATATACTGGAAGACGACGAATCGATCGAAATTTTTCGTTTCGGTATACGATGAAAAAAAAATCATTGATCCAATATCATTGGTGTTATTGAATGAAATTCCGTTGATTCAATTGTAAAATTGTTGGTCGAAATAATCGGATTTATTAGTCCAAACAAAACGCTATTGACTTGAATAACATGATACAATTTTAAAAAAATGTTATTCAAAAGATATATTGTTAGCCGAGAACAATACATTATTGAAACAATCTAAAAAATTGTCCCGAACTAATTATATATTTTTGAATGCATTTTCTGCAACGAACAAAAAAAGCGTTTCAATTCAGAAAAAATGAATTTCGCTCGTATTATTCAGATAAAATTGCTATTGAGTAAATATGTTATTTTTTTATTTTTACCGTATCCGATATTGATTTCCAAGTATACTATTCGTTAAAATATCAATATTTTATTTTCATTGAAAAATATTAAGCAAACGTCTGTATTGGTTAAAAAATTATGCGAAAATAAAATTTGTTTCTTGCGCATTTGGTTGAAAGAAATTCAACCAAATCATGGCCGCGCGCCACCGAAATTATAGGTGTGAGGAAACCCGTAATTCTCAGAGTAACCGCTAGAAGCCGCACGGGCGCTCGTTTCTCGTAAGCGTAGCGCGAACCGAAAATCTACTTAAACGCCGGAGAAACTCTGAAGAGTATCGCTTCTTGGCCTGCGGCTAAGATCAAAGTGTAGTATCTGTTCTTATCAGTTGAATATCTGATATTCTCTCCATGGAAATTCCATTGGACATCTGATATTCTCTCCACTATTATCGTGGACGATCATTCTAATGCTCACTTTTTATTTAAGATTTAAAACAAATTGAAAAACTTACGTCCCATGGCACATTCGTTTCGATGCAGTAAAGAAATAATTAATTCTCCTGATTATATTTTGGTACGAAATAAAAAATGTTGTAGCAACCGCTTAATTATTTTATCCATACATCTACGGATTGTATATAGAATGATTTCAATAGAATATAATTTTATTTGAAGGATAATGTAGATATTCAGAGAACAAAAGATCTTTTTTAAATAAAGTAATATGTTACTTAAATCAATCACATTTTCCAATATTTTATAGTATTGTAACAATCTCATATATCGGTGGCACTCCGCAGCAGCACATTTATTTGGATCAACCAATATATTTTTATGATTCAATTGTTTTTTTTTCTCAGTTTAGGTACGCGAAGTGCTCCTACCGAGCAGGTCGTCAGGCGAATCGAATATTTTCATTATCCATGCTGTTGTTATTATTTTTTGCTAAATTCGTTTTTCTCCCTCTTTATTCACATGACTCGTACACGCGCCTTTCTCACATAGCCCGCGGATCTTTAGACACGCGTATTTTCATTTTGTCCGGGCGCGTCCTGGATATCGTGTTTATGACACCGGAAACCGAACGCGAGGGCAATGCTGCGCCCCTATGGTAAACCACTTTTCTCTCGTCGTTGTGGCTCTCCACTGCTCGCTCGCCCCGGGAGAACCCGAACTCTGGAAGCCGGATAGCGTTTCGGTCAGTGCAGAAATATATATGTATATCTATAATGTATCTAAAAAACAGAACAAATTAACATTATACACAAAAAAGACCAAAATCGTAATTTTCAAAAAAAAAAGGGCACGACCTAAGCCAAATCAGAAATGGAAATATAACAATCAGGAATTGGAAATTGTAAAGGAATATCGTTATTTGGCAGTAATTTTTTTCGACAGGAAACACATTCGAGAAACCCATTAAGGCCTTATATACGCGATTTCGTCGATTTTCGACGGTACTTTTCTAGACGCGGTTAAAAAAAATGACGCATATATTGACAACATTTTTTTTACCGATCATTTATGCACATAGTTAAGTGTATGTAAATAAAACAATTAGAAATATTAACAAATGGCGGAGATGTAACGTAATATAAAGCAAAAAATTGAAAAAAAAACGGAAAATATCGGAATAATCACATTCAAAGGATCCACTAACCGCGATTTGGGTCTACCTACAGAAGATGCTCGAAGTGATGACCCTCGACTTGTAAACACTTGTTTATTTGGGTTAGCTGAAGTTAGATGGTCTTTTCATCAGCGAATTAACAAGTGCTTATAAGCCCTTGTTAATAGTTTATTGGTCGGTTGAATGGTTGGATGGATGGTTAATAGTTAAATGGTCTTTTCATCAGTGAATTAACAAGTGCTTATAAGCCCTTGTTAATTCGCTGATGAAAAGACCATCTAACTTCAGCACACTCAAACAAACAAGTGTTTACAAGTCGAGGGTCATCACTTTGAGCATCTTCCGTAGGTAGACCCAAACCAAGGTTAGTGAATCCTTTGAAAGTGATTATTTCGATATTTTTCGACTATTTCCATACTTTGCGTGACTAGAATGACCTTGTATTGAGGTCATTGAATTCATCTTAAAATCGGTAACAATGTCATCGAAAAAAAAAACATGGTTCCATGTAAAAAAGTGGAGTTGACCTTTACGTAGCTTCAGCGCCTCCACCGATAAAAAAAATAGGGTGGTCCAGTAAGACGGCCTTTTCGAACACTGAAACTTTTGTCTGAAACATTTTTGGATATGATCAATAGTTTGAGTGCTATTGCTCTGTAACACTTTATGTACCTCACCCTATATATAATATAATAATAATATATTATATGTGTGTGTGTATATATATATATATATATATATATAATATTCATAATGGAACAACGAGTTTGGAAATGAATAGAGCTCGCACGAATATATGTCACGGATGGATGCAATTTTCGTAACTAAATCAAATGCACGAAAACAGGGCGCCGCATCGCGCGATGAGTAAACTCAATCGAATTATGACACTAATTTATTCGAGGCTATTATTTTTATTCGTTCGTTTTACATGTTTGAATGCGTCTACGTCAAAATTATAGCGACGTTTTTCATTGACGTGGCATATATATATATTATATATGACAATAATTGCGAAAGAGACGAGCGGTATGAGTGCTTATGGCGAAGCCTCGCGCGGTGATTGTCACATTGCGAGAAGCCGCTAATAATTTAGCTCGCGGAATAATTTTGTCGCTGACGATGATGTCTAGATTCGATTAAGTGTTACGTTGGTAATATATATCTTGACGCGCCCTCACGGATGTTATTATAAGACTTTGCGCGTCTTTACGTCACGATTCACACGTTTGTGTGTGCGTGTGTGTATGCTATGATGCTGATGAATACAGTCGAGTCGATGAAGAAAAGGTTCACAAGGTTTCGATAGACTTCGCGTGTACGAAAATCAATAATCATCCGGTGAACGATACAAGTAATTTATGATGTTGAAGTTTGCATCGTTGAACTGCAACGAATATTGATGTTTTCAAATTGTTCCATTTTTGTTTTCGCTCTGAAAATTACTGAAACGTTTTAACGCGGTTTTATATAGTAGATATTTACGACCTCAATTTGCAAAAAACAAAGGCTTTGGTTGAGCATAAAAGTGAAAAAAAAATGAAGAAAGCAATCGTTGAGTTCCAACGATGCACAGTTCAACGTCGTAGTAAATTGTCGATGTGCTATCGGCGAAAAGCCCGACTTCGCCATTCGTCATCGACGGGCCTTCGGCGGAGTTTTTTTTCGCGGGCCTGCGAGTCAATTTTTGACTGCGTAAAGTCCAATCGCAAATTTAAAGATACCCGCGCCCAGTTTATTCACTCGAGGAAAAACGTGGTTAATAAAATGTAGGATAAATTGGGGGCTGGGTTGAAATTTCGAACTTTGAATGCTCCGACGGTTTAAAATTTCCAATTTTAATGTTCCAAAACTACAAGTTTCGTGAAGATCATGCCAGCGGAAGTATACACAGTTGACTGTAAATGATGCGGAACGGTACGAGTAGCGATAGAAAAAGGATACAAGTATTATTTCTCACACGAGATAATTTTCAGAAATACTATGATGGAGATCAACGCTTCATTTGAACGACCAGTAATACGACATACAAAACTCCGAATATGGAATATTAAGGCAGGATTCTACTTTGAAGCCATGAAAAAAAACGCTACTTTCGTGAATTTCTTCTGAGAATACTATTAAAGATATCGATATGGGGTTTAAACTGTTCAATAAATACACTCTTTAAGTACATACATTTTTTTTTAAATGTATTTTATTCATTTTTTGTACACGTAAAATATGTTTAAAGCCAACGCGTCGAAAAGCAGGTACCGTTGCCGTGGTCGTGAAATCTTCCCGACGGATGGTCTGAAACAAAAAAATCAAATAGTTTCATGTTCAGTATGTCTTCAGGAACCGACCTAACTAGAATATTTTATATGCGTGCAAAATTAACAAAATAGCGGCTAAAATACGAAAAAAAAATGCGTTTTATTTGGGTCTTTTTTTGCAATAAAAAAATAGTTCTAATCAAAATTTTAAGTTGATTGTAGTTAGGTCGGTTGGTACACACATATAGAATATGTGTTCCAAATTTCATAAGGATCGGTTCAGTACTTTTTGAGTTATCACGACCACGGTACTTGAAAATGTCGTTTCGAGAAAAACGCGTTTAAAGTTTTGGTGAGTCCGGGCCGCGCGCCGGGCGGGTCACAATAGCGCGCTCAGGTAGGTGCGTTCGAAAGGCGAAAAAGGATAGTTAGACTGCTTGGAACTTTATAAAATGTTGACCGAACATTCTTGAACATATTTACTTTCGAAAAATGTAAGAAAAAAAATTTTTTTTTTTCAAAGTTTCAAAGTAGAATCCTGCCTTAAGCATGCCACAAAATTCCGAAATTTTTATTATAGAAAACGAGGTATATCTGAAAGTTTGAATATAATAAAAGCTAATGAGAGATGCGTTAGGTTCACGAAAATTTTGGAGTCCGGAAATCATTACAAATCGATCATCCAGTTTGCGAAAATCGAAGTTTAGATAGTGTGAGGTTCCGATAAAGAACGGTCAGAACGTTCAAAATTCTTGAAACTCACACATAGAGCAGATAGCACGTTAGCCTAACGCCGTGTAGGTTAAATTTTAGCCGAGTTTCGAATGAAAAAAATATATAACATTGTCAATATGCAAAGAAACATTTCAAAATGGACGTAAAATCACTTCTTAAGGGGAGATATACACCTAGGAGCCGGAAAAAGGTAATTTTTGTGAATTTTTTCAAGTAAAACTATTTGAAATTTCGGATTGGGGTTTTAATTATCTAAAAGTATATACATTCAAAAATATGTTTACTTTTCTTTATTTAAAAATATCAAAAATATACAAGGCTATTGTATGATTCTTGGCGCGTCGTAAAAAAATCTGCGCGTACGGTACACACCGGCGTTTCTTCAAAAATCATCCGAAAAAAAAAAACCAAAAAGATTATTAAATTAGATACTATAATCTAGTACTTGTCGTAGCCGATTTTGAAAATATCGATTTATGACAAAATGGCGGACGTTTGAACATAAATAGTGATTTTTGGGCCAAAAATTAGTTATTATTTTGCCTATAAAACAAAAACTGAGTAACGGAAAAAAAATCCTATGACAAGTACTAGATAATGTTGTATAGACTAACCACAAAAACCTCAAGGTAATCGGATAATTGGTTTTCGAGAAATTTTGGGTACCGATTTGAAAAACGTGGTTTTGAGAAAAACGCGTTTGAAAATTTGGGAATGAATAAATCGTGAAATTTGTCAACTTACATGGAATCATCGATACCAGGCCCATAGTGTAGGTCTTCTACGGTCGAAGGAATCGATTTTTTCGACCATCTAGGTGTATATCTCTCCTTAATAAAAAAAAATCTTGTAATAATTCGTCGATTCATTGAAAATGATTCTCATTTATGCTACATCAACTTCACGTAAAATTTTGAAACTTTCAAAACTTCCATAGCCGATTATTTTGACGGTGTTCAGATTTTCGGAGTTTTGGTCTTTCGGGTAAAATTCTTTCGGAATTTTCAACTTTTGGGGTGGTATTCTTTCGGAGTTTTGATCTTTCGTGGTAGAATTTTTTCAGAGTCTTGATCATCCTCCACGTTTTATTGTGAACATATAATGTAAGGATATTTAGCTGTCGATGATTCTCATTGATATTTATATTTTGGGAACTTTTCCCTATACAAACCTTCGCCATTCAGCAACTCGAATTTGCAACACTACACTTTTTCGGAACTGTGGACTCTCTAATTACGACAAGTCGATACTTATTTTATGCGCTGTGTTTTCATATCGACGCTTTATCAGTTGGCCCCATGACTATTGTTATTTAAGGGGCTATATCAGTGTGACACTTGAAAAAAGTCGATTTTTTCTCGCCTTTTTCGACAGTTTATACTTTATACTTTACGTTTATACTTAGCAGTTTTTATGGTAAATACCATTTTATCTTGGAAAAATCGATAGTTGTATCTTTAAACGCGTTTTTCTTGAAATTATATTTTTCAAATTTGCTGACATTGTAACTCAAAGAGCAATTATCCGATTGACTTAAAATTTGAACTGAGTACTCTTGAATATATTTACTCTACAATGACCTAGGATATTTTTGATTGGATTAAAATTGACGATTTGGCATTGAAAAAAACGACCATTTTATAGGCAAGAAAGCAGAGGTTTTTTTCATAACTACGCCATTTTGTTAGATTTTGATATTTTCCGAAAATCCTACGTCATTGTACAGGAAATACCTTCCAGTTTAACGACATTTTTTCCTTTTTCGGTTTCAGCTACTCAATCGACCGGAATCGTGTCAGCAGTGGAGGAACTTTTTTTTGCGCCTCCGAAGGCACCACATAAGTCGCTTGGGTCTCAATATTCTTCTATGAAAAAATTATCTAATATAGGTCAAATATAGCCAAATATATTCTCAATTTTCCGAAACATATAATTGAGTACTTTTCTGCCAAAAAATTCCCGAAAATCATCCAAATTTTCAACGTTCACACTGGCACAGCCCCTTAATTCCGCAGCGTACTGTAATTTTCGCTTTTATGATAATTCTATTTACAATATTTTGGAATCATAAATCTCCATAATTATCGACCGCTAGCTAATGAATTCGGAATTTTGAGCGTTCTCATCTTTCAAAGTTCGGAATTTCAACCAAATTGAATGATCGATTGAGAAAAAAACAATCAGCGAGAAAATTACGAGAGCAAACCTCGCGCAAAAAGTAACGGAACTAACAACGGTAAATTGCGTAATCAGCGGCCATGAAGTGTCTCGCGAATTAAAAAAAAATGGATTATTCGTTAAGAGGTGGAAAAAAAATTAAAGAAAAATACGAGCAGTGAAATGCGTTTGAAATTAGTCGATCGAAATTAGCAAGAATGGCGAACTTGGCGATGCTTGCTTTACGGTCGGACTGCATATGCGAATGCGTCTAAGGTGCATCATTATTTTATATTATTATATATAGAACGTATATGTATTAGCTGCATGTGTTTTGTTGCCTGCTGGAAGCCCGTCGACGATCGTTATCGTGAGTCTGAAAAATTCAACGTCTTTCCCCCCCTCTCTCTCTCTCTCTCTCCCTCTGTGCTGCTCTCTCTTCGGTATTTTCCAACGTTAGAACAGAACGCGGTGTCGCAATATTATTTTTAATAATGCCCCACGTGCCTTGCGACGGTACAGGGAAGAAAGAGCGAGAGAGCGAGAGGAGAGTGAGAGAGAGAGAGAGAGAGAGAGAGAGAGAGAGAGAGAGAGAGAGAGAGAGAGAGAGAAGAGAGAGAGAGAGAGAGAGAAAGAGAGAGAGAGAGAGAGAGAGAGAGAGAGAGAGAGAGAGAGAGAGGGAGAGAGAGAGAGGAAAATAAGGAGGAGAGTTACAAGCGGAGGACCCCCCGTGCCTCCGTCACCGCGCCCTGCCGTTACATTACGCGGTAAATAATAAACGTTTGCAAGGCCTTGGAAGTTATTATACAATATATACGTTCGTATACGCCCGATGCCATTACGGGTATCGTATATTATTAATGCAGTGACGCTCAGCCGTTAGTTTACACTCCCAAGGCAATGGGCGAGTGCTCATCGTTCATTTCGCCATCTACATTATAATAATAATAACAATAACAATAACAACAATAACAATAATAATGGTAATGATAGATGGCTTCCATTAATCTTTCAAAGTCAAAACACTCGTGGCTTATTCGCGGACAGAAAAAGAAATAAAAAGTTGAATTAAATTGACGTCAAGCGCACCCACACAATCATTCGGCAAACAAATGTGCAATTATAAAATATATTGCGAACGAATCTCGAGGACCAATTTTTATTTTACCGTTCGAGGGGCGCGTGTCGAGCGATTTAATTAATTTCGCGTACGCTCTTAATGGGCTTTTAATCTTTGAGAATAATCGTGCTATGCATCGCCGCTTATATTCAGAGTTGCGATCTTTTGTTTGTAGGGAAACCTGGAAAAACATCAAATGAAACGTATATGAGTGAAACGACGTAAAAATAAAAAAAAAAAGATAATTAAAATCTCATTGAAATGTATGAAAATGAATGGTGAAAGAAGAATTTCGACCGTTGAAAAGAGGTGAGGGAATTTTTGAAAAAGGGTAACAATGATACGACGTTTTCGCAGCTACGCTTCCTTTTTTTTCACCTCAACTGCAGTACGTCATTTTACATCGATGTACCTGCTGTGGCAACGAATATATCTTTGTCATCTTGTGTAGAGTCGAGGCTCGAGCGACGCCTTGATAAACATATAGGAAAGCGCAATTCACGCGTAAAATTAAAAGCAATGATAATTTTTCGTTGAGCGGCAGCAGGCGGGGGCAGGAGGCAAGGGGAGGGGGGTGAGCCGCACTAGCTTAATTGCGCAGTTATTTTGTTGAGATAAGCTCGCAGTACTGTATGCATGACTATTATATGTACGTATAGTATTGTGAACATACTTACACATACATGTGTATGTATATATATGTGTGTGTGTGTGTGTGTGTGTGTGTGTGTGTGTGTGTGTGTGTGTGTGTGTGTGTGTGTGTGTATGTATGTATGTATGTATATAATATGAGTGCATAAGATCGTTTAACGCGCCGAGTTCAGCGGGTCTCTCTCTCTCTCTCTATATATATATATATATATATATATATATATATATATATATATCCCTTCCTCTCTGCACGCTGCGGTCGTGCAGCAAATAGAGATTAGGTCAATTATTATACATGTTACAGCCGCAAGAACGAAGAGATAGAACAACTTAACTTTTATATCAATATTTATTATATACGATAAGATTAAAGCGAGCGAGAGGAGCGCAAAGACTTGTTGGAGGGAAGAGGGTGGCGCGGGGCGGGGGGGGGGGCGATTTGTTAATGCTCGACTTTCTGTATTTATATTGTTGCGTCATTCTGGCGACGAGCCTCATCGGCGCAACTGAGCATCGCGCGACCGGGACCTGCTGCTTTGTATGGAATAAAACAGAGTGCGGTTCTCATTCGAACGCATCTTGCCCTGCATATATTGATACTTCAGAATTATCGCCACGCGAGTGGTAATATCGGCGAGGCCCGAAAATTCTTCGATTTTCCTCGTTCTAAATATATTTTTTCGACAAGAATCATACGGGAAGTGTGAAAGAACCTTATTTCTATTGTAAAATTGAAAAAAGACATATATATATATATAATTTATATTATAAGTATATATATGTATAATTTTCGATAGATTTGGATGATTGCAACGATATATTAGAATAATGTAATTCATTATACTACTTATTTTACGACGACACTATATAGCTCTACAGAATGAATTATTCTAATATAATTTTGGAATTATTCAGTGATCGAAAACTTTTGACCGGGTATATAGATGATTTCCTGAGTTCCAACGCATACCCTCGATGGTGCTGAAGTCTGCATCGTCGGAATGCAACGGTAATTCTTTTTTGCATTTTCATTTCTTCATTTTTATTATCATGTCGAATATTTTATCACACGTATCGATTACAGATCGCCAAATAAGCGTCGTAAAACATGTTTGAGGAATTTTTATAAGTGAAATCTGCAAGAAGAAATTTAAGGGGTAAGGCCACAGTAGAATTTAAAAAAAATCGATTTTTTTTCGCTATAACGGTGTTGTATCATCATAAGAATAAGTTACTATTCGATTTATGGCGAGACATTTTTTTTTTCACCGACTTTGAGCGTATAACGTAAGCCCGTCTCTGGCACGGCCATAGAGTACGTAAAACTTTAAACGCGTTTTTCTCGAAGCAGCTTCTTTTCCAATTGGCCTGCCAATAATTTCAAGCATTTTCACTCTATTTACTTCAAATTTCAAAGTTATGTTCCTAATTGCATTTCGCAGAGAAGTACGTACGGAATTTCTGATTAATCGAAAAGTTTTCATTTTACGAGCAGTTTATGAGCAGTTATATCGAAATTTTTCAAATACCTACAACTTTTGAATAAAATAATATTTTTTAAATTTCGTACTTCTCTAGGTATTCCAATGTAGATTGAGGAGGATTTTTGTTTTTTGTTCCAGGTAAAAAAATGTGGATGCTAAATGTCACGCCGCGGAGCGCCTAAAAAAAAGAAAATATTATTAGTCGGCCATTTTGTACATCGAAAAAATATATATTTTTTCTAACAGCTTGATGTTCATACAAAATAAATGCTTAATTAATTTGATGAGTTAATCACTTTTCCGTACTAAAAAAATGGTTAAATTCGCACATGATTTTATACCCATTACTGTGGCCTAAGGCCTTAAAGTAGATAGATAAAACTAGTACTTGTCGAGTCGGAATTTCAAAACTTAATTTTTTTTCCGGTCGTGGCAGTCGCTGAAATAAAACAGGCGATTTTTCGCCTCAATATTCTTCAGTACTTATGATGAATAAAAAACTATGCCAGGTATCAAAAAAACGGCTCGATAAGTACTAGATTATTGTATGAAGCATAACCGTGCAAAACTTGATCCCGATCGGTTCAGTAGTTGCGGAGATATTTCTGGTACCGATTTTGAAAACACTGTTTCGGGAAAAGGCGTTTGAAATTTAGAGTACACTCTACGCTGAAATGACTGGTTCATTTTGAACTTACATGAAATCGTCGATTCCTGGGCCATAGGACCCCACACACTTTTCGAAACATGACCTTGCTATACAAAAGGTCACAAATACACGAAATTCAACAGAAGCGAGAACATCCGGCACATAGTCAAACGGATGACAAAGGCCGCGTCTACCTGCGCCCCAACCGTCAGTCGTTGGTCACCCGGTCAGTTACAAAACGCTCTAACTTCGTCATTACTGCGAATTTCCTTATGACATTTTCAGGGTAGACCCTCAAAGGACAGTACTTTCGAATGAGCGCCTTTTTGAAAAATCGATCTTTTTTACCTACCCAGGTGTATGTAGGCCCTTAAGGGGTTAATCCACAGTAAGGAGTATAAAATCATGTGCGAATTTAACAATTTTTTTCGTATAAAAAAGGGATTCACTCAAAAAATTAATTACACATCTATTTAGTATGAATATCAAGCTGTTAGAAAATATCATTTTTTTTTCGCTGTACTAATTGGCCGTCTACTAATATTTTCTTTTATCTTTTTTAGGCCTAGAACAAAAAACAAATATTCTCGTCAATCTACATTAGAATACCTAGAGAAGTACGTGCGAAATTAAAAAATATTGTTTCATCCAAAGTTGTAGGTATTTGAATTGAGTTGTAGGTATTTAAATGAATTTTCATCGGAAAATTTCGTATGAAACTGCCCATAAAATGAAAAGTTTTCGATTAATCAAAACCTCCGTACGTCCTTCTCTGCGAAATGCAATTAGGACAATTAGGAACATAACTTTTAAATTCGAAGTAAATCGAGTGAAAATTGTTGAAGTTATTTGTCACGCCAATTTGAAAAAAGCTGTTTCGAGAAAACGCGTTTGAAGTTTTAGGTACTCTATGGCCGTGCCAGAGGTGGGCTTACGTTATACGCTCAAAATCGGTGAAAAAAAATGTTCTTGCTATAAATCGAATAATAACTTATTCTTATGATAATAAAGCACCGTTTTAGCGAAAAAATCGATTTTTTGAATATCCTACTGTGGCCTTAGCCCTTAAGGCGTTACCCCCACTTGTAGCGCAAAAAAGGCCTTTTTCATGATTTTTTTTAAAGAAAACTACAGAACTTTGTTAATCGATCAATATACCATCTTAAAGAACACATCTTGAAGAACTTTTAGTAATTTTTTTATTGAAAAATATTACATTGTTTAGTGGCAAATGGCCGTCAATGAAATAATGTTTTTATATACACGGTTTGCGGTGACCAACATTGCGGCGAAGTGGATCATCTGAAAAAAAAAATGCGGATGGATTTAGTCAAATATAAGTATAAACTAGTCTTTAATCGAAGGATTTTAAAAAATATTCATTTTTCACAAAATGGCGGACAGTCAACGTTAATGGTTCGATTTTAACGAAAAAAAACGGCCCTTTTTTGGCTATGAAACGGCCATTTTTTTCGAAAAAAAAAAAAAATCGAACGATTAAAGACTACATTTTTATGTATTAAATAAGCCTGCAAAATTTCAAGAAGATCGGTTCATTAGTGTTCGAGTAATCTTGGTCACCGACTTCAGAAATGCCATTTTGAGAAAAACGCGTTTAAAGTTTCAATTTCCGGTCGTTTACACAACGGATTCTTCTCTTTCAACGCTCATATCTCAGTCAATTTTGTTCGGATCGACTTGAAATTTTCAGGACATATTCTCAGATACTTATAATTCAAAAAAATGCAATAAAAAAAATCGATTTTTTCAAAATCGCAAGTGGGGCTAACCCCTTAACTCGAAGTACCGCCGGAGCCGAATCCCGACCGCCCATCCACCAGTGTTGGTATAGGCGTACAAGCGTGTTCACGGAACAAGAAAACAGTCGCTGAGAACCCATGACGAAGGAATCGTTTTTTTTTCGTTGTTTTTTTTTGCTTATATTTCTTTATTATGAAAATAAAATTATTGCGCAAGAAAATGACTCGGCGTTCATGATACGAGCGCATGAAAGACGTCGTGTCGTGCCATTATTATTAATAAACCGTACGCTCAGTATTATTGCGAGAAAACTATACTCACAACTAGTAAGAGAGGGAGAGAGAGAGAGAGAGAGAGAGAGAGAGAGAGAGAGAGAGAGAGAGAGAGAATCGCTACGCGGTGACGATCTTTTTTCTCGCTTCCTTTGTCTTTTTTTTTTATTTTCATTATCTCATTCGCTTCTTTGGCTCGTCCCTCGGCGTGTCTGACAATAATTACCTCTCGTACTTACGGATATAAGTGGAAACGAGCGTTTATGAGCCATGCGCGTTGTCGATTTTATCACAAGCGGAAAATACCGTGAGACTTATTTTTAATCAATACGAACATAAATATTCCAAAAACAATTGGCCCCTATGCAATCTTCGAATGTCTGAAATGTTTATTCCCAAAGCAGCTGCTCTTGAATTTCATCCTTAAAATGCGTGCCTGCTCGATTCGTTTTACCAATTTTCTTCGCGTCATACGTCCCGAAAGTCTCGTTTTTTTCGTTCCTTCTCCAAGTGCCCTCGTAATTAGCCATTCGACTTGTGGAAACGGCGATTAATGGCGGGCAGTATGCAACGGTGCATGGCACATGCTCCGTGTGCGTGCGGACTTCGAAAAATAAAAGAAAATTATTGAAATGCAATATTCTCGGAATGTCTTGAGAAACCAACAGAATTCGAATGACATATAGTCATATAGGACATGTCCTATAGGAGAGTGGGGTGAATACGGACTCTGGGTAACTCTGGACACCTCGGTATTTAGCCTCCACCCCCCCCCCCCCCCCCCCCGCCACCCAGCTAATACACTGACGAAATTGCGTTCGTCATCTTTAGTGCACAGGAAGTTGATAGGGGTTTCAAAGTAATTTTTATTTAAGGGGTCAGGCCACAGTAACGGCTATAAAATCATATCCGAATTTAACCTTTTTTTTCGTATGAAAAAGTGATTCACTCATAAAATGAATTACACATCGATTTAGTATGAATATCAAGTTGTTAAAAAAAATATATTTTTTTCCGATATTCTAAAAGAAATGAATATATGATAAAAATCCGCGTTATTTTGTCTTAGCCTAGAAATGTCTAGAGATTTATCATTTCTGAACATAGTTATCAAATTAACATTAAGTAATTATTACTAATTAAGAGAATAAGTACCAATAATGTTCGTTGTTAATTATCCTGACCGAGTAGTTTGCTGTCCCGGGCATAATTACCGAATACCGATAAGATCGGTAGCATTTGTGCCGTCTGCGACGTTGTCATGATTGCACAGTCTAATATTTTGTGTGCTTGATTTTCGCACGAATTCGCTATCAAAAACGTTAAGGCCTTATATACGCCATTTCGCCGATTTTCGAAGGTACTTTTCTAGACGGGTTAAAACAAATGACGCATATATCGACAACATTTTTTTTACATATCATTTATGCCCATGGTTAAGTATACGTAAAAAAAATCAGAAATATTAACAAATTGCGGAGATGAAACATAACAAAGCAATGTATTTATTTTGCGCGCGCGTTGATGGTGAAAGTTCTCGGCATCGACGTGGGTGTCTGAAAAAAATGCACATGATTATAATTGCATAATGAATGTATCTTCAGTGTGAACCAGCAATATTATTTAAAAAAAATTATTATAATAAAAATTCGAAACTTAACATTTTTTTACTCAATTTTCTGTTAGTATTTTATTTTTTATATTTTTTTGTGTCATTGAAATTTTTGTTTCTGTGGATCACACGATAGGTGATGATACTAAGAATATGTTGTAAACATTTCAAAGCGATCTGAACCTTCGTTCAAGAGTGAGAACTTTCACAAGGTTAAAAAACGTGAATCGTGGAAAAACGACTTTGAAGTTGGCGGTCGGGCACGCCGCGCGGTATCTATTATAAATGCAATCTTACCTTATTTTTGGAATTTTTCAATTCTGTAAAGCTTAAAATGTTCCTAACCGTTCAGGCTAATGGAATAAAAAATTTGTAAAAATGAAATTTTTTGAAATTTTACGCCTTAATTAAACGCCTTAATAAAATTTTAACGCTTTAATAAAATTGTAGCCTTAATTTTACGCCTTAATAAAATTATAAGGCCGTAATAATTTTATAACGGTACTGTGAATCCTCATTTTCACGGTACCAAGGGTTAGTCCGATAATTAGTCGAACCTTACCTATTTTTTCAGCCCCGTGGTGACATTCACTTAGCAAATATTAATAATGTACTGAAAAGTGATCGGGAGTTTTCCGTAAGCGTAATGTAATTAGCTCACGAAATACGTCGAGAGGCCAATTTTTTTTCTTCTAAAAAACGGTACTGTGGATCGCATTTAAACTGCACAGGATGATCAGCAAAGGGGTCATAAAGGTCCAGAAAGAAATTCAGCTCGGTGGTAACACGTTGACTTAACCGGATAACAACCTTAATGAGATTTCATTGTATTTCAGATGCCTCGAAAGTACAAAAGAAAGACTGAGAAGAAATATACCCTCCAAGCTTTGAAAATTGCTGTAAGGATGATAAAAAACGAAGAATTAAGTTTTAAACAAGCCGAAAAAAATATGATATTCCGAGAGCAACGTTGTTCAATCAAGTTGAGAAATATGTAGAAGAAATTACTGATCCGAGACGTGGTAAGAAGCCAGTTTTTAACGAGATACAAGACGAAGAGTGTCCGCATTTACCCGAATAGCATTGGTAATTACGGACACTAAGGGCTTTTTAAATATTGATGTTCGTTGATTAAGGGGAGATATACCAGGTGTGTAAGTATGAATCCGGAATTTTTGTACAGAAAAAACACGTTTATTGTAATGATATGATACAAAGTAACTTATTCAAAGTATTGTCCGTCGCTATCTATACATTTTTCCCATCTTTCTGGCAATTTGTGGATTCCGCGCCAAAAGAACTATTGCTCTTTTGAGGCAAACCAGTCATCGAGCCATTTTCGTACATCTTCGTAAGAAGTAAAGCGCTGCTCAGTAAGTGCGTGTCCCATCGATGCAAGCAAGTAGTAATCGGATGGGGCAAGGTCCGGTAAGTAAGGCGCGTGCTGAAGAATCTCCCAACGGAACGACGCTATCGTTTCCTGGACCTGTTTTGCTTTGTGCGCTGGTGCATTGTCATGCAGTAAAATCACCTAGTGTTGTCTTTGTTGGTATTCTGGTCGTTTTCACGCAAAACTCGATCCAAATCGGTCATTTGTTGTCGGTAGCGTTGAGTATTGACAGTTTCCCCAGGTTTCAGCAGCTCGTAGTAGATTACGCCCTTCTGATCCCACCAAACACACAGCATTGTCTTTCGTCCGTAGCGGTTTGGTCTTGCCGTCGATGTTGATGGTTCACCCGGAGTAACCCATGACTTTTTGCGCTTAGGATTTTCGAAATATATCCACTTTTCATCGCCAGTCACAATTCGATGGAGAAATGACTTTCTTTTGAACCTGGCGAGCAGCATTTCGCATGATGTTTTGCGGTTTTCCTGCTGTTTTTCGTTGAGTTCATGTGGAACCCATTTCCCCACCTTTTGTATCTTTCCCATGGCTTTCATCCGAAGGGAGATGGCTTCTCGGGTCACCTTTAACTGATCCGCCAGTTGTTGTTGTGTTTGAGCGTCGTCTTCGTCCAACAAGGCTTGCAGGTCAGCGTCTTCAAACTTTTTCGGTGGTCTTCCACGTTCTTCGTTCCTCACGTCAAAATCGCCCCTTTTGAACCGTTTGAACCACTCGAAACACTGTGTTTTACCGAGAGCATGCTCACCAAACGCCTCCACAAGCATTCGATGCGATTCGGCTGCGGTTTTCTCCAGATGAAAACAGAAAAGTAGTGCTGTCGGCAAATCGTAATTTGTTGGCACAAAACTCGACATGTTTATCTCTAATAAACTAATGCTACTGAATGAAACTCGTGTTATTGTGAGTTGGAAATCTTCGTCGGATATCAATACAATAACAAGACACCGCTGACGTGATGTGTCGGTAACTGCATCGACATCTAGCGCCATCTATGGGCAAATTCCGGTTTCATACTTACACACCTGGTACACCTAGGAGCCGGAAAAAAGGTCATTTTTGTGATTTTTTTCAAGGAAATCTATTTGAAATTTCGGATTGGGGTTTTAATTATCTAAAAGTATATACATTCAAAAATATGTTTATTTTTCTTTATTTAAAAATATCAAAAATATACAAGGATATTGTGTGATCCTTGGAGCGTCGTAAAAAAATCTGGGTATACGGTACCCACTGGCGTTTCTTCAAAAATCATCTGAAAAAGAAACCAAAAAGATTATTAAATTAGATACCATAATCTAGTACTTGTCATAGCCGATTTTGAAAATATCGATTTATGACAAAATGGCGGACGTTTGAACATAAATACTGATTTTGGGGCCAAAAATTAGTTATTATTTTGCCTATAAAACAAGAACTAAGTAACGGAAAAAAAATCCTATGACAAGTACTAGATAATGGTGCATAGAATAACCACGAAAAACCTCAAGACAATCGATTCGTTGGTTTTCAAGAAATTTTGGGTACCGATTTGAAAAACGGGATTTTGAGAAAAACGCGTTTGAAAATTTGGGAATGAATAAGTCATGAAATTTGTCAACTTACATGGAATCATCGATACCAGGCCCATAGTGTAGGTCTTCTACGGTCGACGCAATGTTCGTAGCTTCTAAGTCGATTTTTTCGACCATCTAGGTGTATATCTCCCCTTAATTACAAGTAATTAAGCATGTTGATCTCGTAAGGTAATGACCAAAGTTTGATAACTAATCAAAAGAGACTCACTCATACTAATATTTTGACTTCTATTGAACGATTTCTTTGAGCGTCCGCAATTATCCCGCTCTCCCCTACATCGTCACCATTTTCCTAAATATGCGATACTTTATTGTTCACAAACTCTATAGCTCTGGACAAATACCCTCACCCCCCCCCCGCTCCCCACCCTTCACAGGCCTACTAAATATTTTCAACCTTGAACTTTTTGTTTCTTTGAATACACATTCGTTATTCAACTTCGTATCATCGCAACTTTCGACCATGCGATGTATGAGAAGAATAAAGAGAATCCGAATAATTCGACAAGAAACGCTGTATATCCCCATTTCTCAACATATATTCTACCTATATAAAACATATTTATCGCCATAAAATATGGTAAAAACACACACACACTCATATATATATATATATATATATATATATATATATATATATATATATATATATATATATTCGTAAATATATATCCGCGAACCGGGCTAGAAAGTCGATTGGATACCGACCTCCTTGTGCGAAAAAAATATGCTACCTCATTCACTACCAGCGAGGAGGAAACGGTCAAAGGTGCGACAGAGACCGTACAGAAGAGAGTGACATGGCCCCTGCGTGCGAGAGAGAGAAAGAGAGGGAGAGAGAGATGCTCGAAGAAATAAAAATAATATAAAAAGAGGAACAAACTCCCGGTATATAATATTCGCAGGAGTGAAGGAAGGAGAGAGAGAGAGAGAGAGAGAGAGAGAGAGAGAGAGAGAGAGAGAGAGAGAGAGAAGATGAAAAAAGATGGAGGAAACGAGCAGGGATATATATATATATATATATATATATATATATATATATATATGAAATTAAATATACGATACATTATTCATTTAAAGTTCTTTCTACTTGCTTGCACGGTAGATTGTGTGTACGTACTGTATTCATGTTCTAGGTATAATACCTACAGTATAATATAACGGTTGCTATATATATATATATATATATATATATATATATATATATATATATATATATATATGCACACATACATATGTATACACGTGTGTGTGTGTGTGTGTGTGTGTGTGTGTGTGTGTGTGTGTGTGTGTGTGTGTGTGTGTGTGTGTGTGTGTGTGTGTGTGTGTGTGTGTGTGTGTCACACACATACACATACACAACTATGTGTACTGAATATATAAATACCTAAGATATTCTACGTGGATCGGAGCAACCTCATGGTCGGAGGTCAATGATTTTCGGGGGTTCTTCCAACCTTCGCTCCTTCCCTATCGTGCAAAGAAAAACCCCTCGCCGAGAAGAAGTCTCAATTAGGCGTTAGCATAGTTGGAAGTATCGGTATTTTAAAAGCATCGCGATATTCATTTCGTTTTGTATATATTACACACGTAAGTCGGATGTGGAAAATGAATAAAATGTCCATGTTTGCAAAGCGAAAAGAACTTCCTGACGCATCGAGGACCGAGAGAGTAAAGCTGACAATGAGTAGGAAAATTAGACGTATTTTTCAACCTAGCTTCTGTCCCGGTGCGATAGTCAAAAATGAAAAAATATCGAAAGAAATGTTGGCGAGTTTGTTTGGGTTAAAAACTTTATTTAAGGGGTTAGGCTACTGCGGCGACCCGGGAATGAGGGTTTGTTAGGAGAAATAATTTTGAAGGGATAAGTAAGATGATTGAAAAGTCGTTTGGACCTTTATCTGTATGTACATTAACAAAGTTGTGTGACAAATTTCGTTAATTTTTTTTTATAGTTATAGAAGTTATAAGACAATCTCGTGAAGGGTCTTTGAACGTGAGGGACTCAACGGGTCAACATCGTAGTTGATTTTGGCCACCCGGTTAATCTGAAATAAAACAAAAAACGAGTATTTTCTTTCTTAAAACAGATAATATTGGCTGACACTTGACCGGTTTTTTTTGCTATCGTGTTTTAATCATCAAAGAAAATTGTTGAATTTATTTTGTCGTGATTTTTCGAGAAAAAATGACATTATTATTGTTAATAATTAATTAAAAAATGTCAAGGAGAAAAACGTCGGTTGAGACCAAACTACTATTATACTGAATAAGTGTACCAAATTTCAAGTCAATCCGTCCATTGGATGTCGAGAAATCGCGTACACCGTGTTGAAAAACATATTTTTGGGAAAAACGCGTTTAATATTTTGATAGCATTTCTATCCTTTTCATTATACGTTTATCTCCAATCTGCGATTCCTGCACCATATGTTGGATCTTCCACTTCGATTTGAGTTGCCTCAAGCGAGAAACGATATTTCGAAATTTTTAGAGCAACCTAACCCCTTAAGAAACCTAAACAGAATTACTTGAATCAACGTAGTTGTTCATCAATGGGTGGCCAACGAAGCGTTAAGATGGAAGATTAAAATATTCGATTGATCGAAACAATCCATTATACGGAATACGGAATATTACTTGGATGAACGAATTTATTCATTCGCAAGTGGCCAACGGAATATTAACCCTTATTCGGTACACTAGGGTGGTTTGCACCCCACGACCATATTTCATAGATTTTAAGTACCTCAACTTATTTCGCAATTTTAATTTTTTCAACATACTGAAATCACACTTTTGGCTATCCCATGTAGGTTTCGCCAATCGAACCGTAACGGCCAATACTTGGACCAATGTTGGCGGGACGATGATCGATTAACCAATTGTACGCCAATGCTCGGCTGAGTATTGACTAGCCACCATTGGCTTGTCGATACGAGGCCGATGTTTGGCGAAGTATAGACTCGCCAATCATTGGTTTGCCGATACGCGGCCAATGTTCGGCCAAACGTAGACTCGCTAATCATTGGCTTGTCGATACGAGGCCGATGTTTGGCGAAGTATAGACCGGCCAATCATTGGTTTGCCAATACGAGGCCAATGTTCGGCCAAGTAGAGACTTGTTCATTATTGGTTTATTGATATGAGGCCGATGTTTGGCGAAGTATAGACTCGCCAATCATTGATTTGCCGATACGAGGCCAATGTTCGGCCGAGTAACGCATGATCGAACCGCAATTCTTATATTGACGATTCATTGTTTCGCGTTGAAGTCATTGAGAGACGAGATAAATACTTTTTATGAGTCCATTGGACATTATTCTTAACAAATATACTACCAAATCACTCATTGTTGGCCAATTCTCGAACGAGTTCATACGCGATATTCTGCCGATTTTTATGAACCATCCTACACTGACAGAAAAATTCTATTAATATTAACTAACCGCGTCTATTTATTTTTTATTTGAATTAACTAGATTTGTCGTGAAATCAAATTTTTCCTATTGCATTCCATTATTGGAATTATTCATTTTGAATATATTTATTTATTCAAATTAAACTTGAACTAATGAACTAATGGTCTGTCTTCATTGCAACACACATATTAACGGGTTGTGGGGGTAGAGAAGGTGGAGAGAGAGGAATTATATATATAGGTTAGGTTTGAAAATTCTATAACATGTCATTCGATAACACTCTCTAATTATCACAATGATATTAACTAATTGATATATTTGATGTGATACAAATAACGATGAGAATCCATTTAGTATCTTATGCCATATCTGCGATTCAAATGTTACAAGCTCTCGGTAGCATAGGGGCAGCGTGTTTGGCTATGAGTAGGGAAGTTCAAGGTTCGAGCCTCATATGGGTGAAATATTTTCTTCGAACTAATCATTTCGAAAGACCAGGTAATGACGAATTACAATACAAAAATAATTAATTTTTTTTTGGCAGTGCAGGACCAATTTTGGTGATCTATATTGGGTCACAATTATCCGCCAAGACTCGGTCGATAATCGGGCCAAGCTCGAGTGCCAATAATGGCAATCTTGAGGGGGCTTATTGTAGGCCGATTCTCGAATGAACTCCTACGCGATGCTCGGCCGATTCTCATAAGCCATTCTAGGGCCAATATTGATTGCGAATATCGGGCCGCTCTTATCATCCAAGGCTCGGTCGATGATCGGGCCAAGCTCGAGTGCCAATGTTGGCAAGCTTGGCGTCGAGCATCGGCCAATCATTGGCCACTACCGATCACCCTACATGGGATATAACCTATACTACTTTGAAAAAGAAGCTTTCAAGAAAACCCCAAAAAAATGAACTTAAAATATTGAATAGTTTATTTATTATAACGGTTTTTGTCGCTGGGGTGCAAACAAGCCCCAGTGTGCCAAACACGGGTTAACATGATACACTCAACTTCCGTTCATTCCGAACATTTGTTAATTCGATGGAAAAAAATTCTCAAAATAACCTAATATTCCATTTTTTTCAATAAAAAAGTTCGGCATTGCCCAGTGACGAATTTAAGAGGTCTTCGTATTTTAGACACGAAAAAAGGCTATTTTCTTGAATTTTCTTTGATAGGCTCATCATGAATATTGATATAAAAGTTGTAACACTTAATAAATACACATTCGAAATACATTTTAAAAAAATTATGTATCTGTGTAACCCAAACAAACTTTGAAAGCGTTTTTCTCGAAACAACGTTTTTTGACGGCTTGATAAAATCTTCGAAACTACTGAACCGATCCTTATGATGTTTTAACCACATATTCTTTACAACTATAGCTATAGCGCATATCAAGGATTTTTTTATTTGGCTATTTACTAATTTTTTTCGCCAAAAACGGTGTAAAAGCACGTTTTTCTTTGTCTTTTCGATAAATGTCCGCCGTTTTGTTATTTTTGCATATATCAAAAATCGTATGATATGCGCTATAGCCATTGCCATATTGAATCTAAAAGGTTTGATTCTTTTGTTTCGGATGATCCATCTCCGAGATTTCATCAACAGCGCAGACCTACGATTTTTACGACATTTTTTTAACTACCATTTTCGTCTATAGTGGCTTAAATAAATAATTTAAAAAAAATATATTTCAAAAGTGTATTTATTAAGGAGGTTGGAGCGTTAGCCACAATCAAAGGTTAAATTGAATAAAAAAAATACATCTTATTGTTTAGACTATACTGAGTCTTTACGAATTTTTTGAACTTTTTCCACCACCAAACACCAGAGATGAAAAATAGTTTAATGTATGTCGTTTAACGTGCGGTTAGATGGGCGAGACTTTCACACTAAAGGTTATGTATTTTTTTTGTTATTTAGCAGCAGGATAAACCATTTCTAACAACGTATTAACGCAAACTGAACCTTTGTAAACATTTAGAAAAAAATCCTCATCGTGCCCATTGTAAACCATGGGCCAATAAGCTCGTGACGTAGATATAAACAGGCATAATTATAAATCACTGAAAATTTCATTGTGAATTGTATAAAACATTCGTTGTCGTAGTTTTTTCATAACAATCCTCGATAATGTTATACGTTATCAAGTTGGTAGTAACACGAAAGTTTTTCTACTTTACATGATAAAAATATTAAAAGGCATAATTTTGCCCTTTAATGATATATTTTAAGGGCGGGGTAAAGTATTAAAAAAATTTTTTCATTTAAAATTTTTTTTTAAATGAATGCATAATATATCAAGAATATTGTGTTAAAATTAATGGATCGGAGTAAAATTGACGAAGTTATGAGTATTTGAGCGTCTATTGCTCCATGCCGTTCTCTTCTCTTCTGCGTTTTTCAAACCGTTTTTCTGAGACTTGTCATATTTGAAGTCCGTGTGCACGATAACTCAAAATCTACTGGATCACTCGCTGTGAAATTTTGCACAGTACTTCTTCACATAATTCACCAGGTATGGTTGAGAGCTTTTTGGTTTTGTTAATAATTACTAATTTTTCAACAACAAATTAGCCGATTTTTTTTAGCGAAAATCGGGTTTTTGGCTCCCAAGTGCTACGAAAAATCGAAAAATCGAAAAAAAAAAATCCTCCCGTCATTACCTCGAGAAACATCTCCTTTAACAAATGCATTTTGATTTTTTTGTTTCAAATGATTCTGCTGCGAGTTATGGTGCACACCGCAAACCAACTTTTTTTCGAGGCGCCTCCGGGGTTTAATTTTCACTCGCTCAATTTTGAATATTTTGCAATGCAAATTTAGGAGAATGTTGTTCAAATGTTACTTTATTATATGTAAATTTTTCAATAAACGAACACTATTCGTTATGCCAAAAAAAGTCTTAAAAACATGCCTTTTTTTCGCCGAATTAACTTTACCCCGCCGTTAAAAAAATACCATATACAGAATGAATCTGTGCCTCGTATGCATTTTTTTAAGGTTCATGGAAAAAAAATAATAAACCGTCATTTGACTCAACTGAAGCGCTCCAACCTCCTTAAGCCGTTAGGCCGCAGTAACGGGTATAAAATCATGTGCGTATTTAACAATTTTTTTTTCGTATAAAAAGGTGATTCACTCATAAAATTAATTACACATCTATTTAGTATGAATATCAAGCTGTTAGAAAAAATATATATATATTTTTTTCAATTTACAAAATGGCCGACTACTAATATTTTTATTATTTTTATTATTTTTATAGGCGCTCTGCGGCGTGACATTTAGCATCCACAATTTTTTACCTAGAACAAAAAATAAAAATTCTCGTCAATCTACATTAGAATACCTAGAGAAGTGCGTACGGAATTTAAAAAATATTGTGTTATTCAAAAGTTGTAGGTATTTGAACTTAAGAAATGAATTTTCAGTGAATAATTTCGTTACAACTGCTCATAAACTGTTCATAAAATTAAAAGTTCTCGATTAATCAGAAATTCCGTACGTACTTCTATGCGAGATGCGATTAAGAACACAACTTTCAAATTTGAAGTAAATCGAGTGAAAATTGTTGAAGTTATTTGTCACGCCAATTGGAAAAAAGCAGTTTCGAGAAGTTTCGAGTAGTCGGCCATTTTGTACATCGAAAACAATATATATATATATTTTCCAACAGCTTGATATTCATACTAAATAGATGTGTAATTAATTTTATTCGTGAATCACTTTTTCTTACGAAAAAAAAATTGTTAAATTCGCACATGATTTTGTACCCGTTACTGTGGCCTAATGCCTTAAGTGTAATAACTTCTACATCAATATCTATAATATAAGCCTATCAAAAAAAAAAAATTCATGAAAACAGCCTTTTATAAGCGTCTAAAGTGAGAAGACCCCTCAGTCAACCCAAGAAGCATTTTTTTTTTAAATTCCATGTACACGGAAAATCTGGCTGTCGAAACGATACGCGATGACGGGCACTACGCGCGGCTCGTCATCGGCTGCTCTCGCACACATGCGAGACGGTTCCATTCGTCGTGCGCGGGCTGCACGGATATGCTCGGTCCCGCGGATGCGGCGCTTGCGGCTCCGGTTTCATTGTTTAACTTATCGGCCGTTGCCACGTGCTTTACATAATGGCGCTGTTGAAAACGCGGTTTAACGATATCTAAACACGAGTGCGCGCCAGGACGGGCGCTCGAGTCGCGTTTCCACGCGCAGGGAAAGTGCCACGATTCAAGGGACGCGCGGAGGGACGGACATTCGAAGAGTGGGAGAATCGAGAGAGCACTGGCATCGGGCTGAGCGAAGCCAGGGGGGGGGGGGGGTGGTGTTTGCTGGGGGTGAATTCCGCCGAATGAATCGTCGGAAAAGCGTGGGTGGAGACCAAAATGAATCGAATCAGCCACGTTTCGCGACGGGAAACGCACGGAGAGCTGCTCGAGCGATATAAACCAGTGCGGGTAACAGCCGGTCCAGTATCCAAAACTATGCCCGCGGTATCATCCAAATACATTATGTCCGTATATACGTACAACTGACACTGGTGGTTGGGCGGCTGGATTTCGGCTCCGGCGGTCCTGCGAGTTAAGCAGCATTGTGCATCGCCGATACTCGGAGCGGTGACCGCTTAGCCGTGTACCGGCTGGCGCGTCGACCAGTCAGCCGAAGGTTAATACCTCCGAGACCTTTGGGTTGTACACTCAGAAAAAAGATTTATTATGTTCTAATTAATTGGCACATTGGAACATAATTTGTTAGAAATTAATAATTGTTCACTCGTATGGAGACAGTTTTTACGTGATTGTAACTGCAGCATTTAGTCGGCGTCACTAAATTTGTTTTTTTTTTACGTGCCGATTTTTCACATCACTTGAAAGCCATATTTAAAATGGAAAAGTGGAATATATATTTCCTCAAATCAAATAAATACTACTTTGCAATCACGAGAACCTTTTATTTCGCGACTATGATACCAATGCGCGCATGCGCACTTTGCCCCTCAACGCGACGGGCCCGACAGCAGGCCGCTCGTCAGATCCCATATAGGGTCGCCTATCGTAAGAAAAATGCCAGCATCCAGCCATTAACGGGAGATATTCACCTAGGAGCAGGAAAAAAGGTCATTTTTGTGAATTTTTTCAAGGAAAACTATTTGAAATTTCGGATTGGGGTTTTAATTATCTAAAAGTATATACATTCAAAAATATGTTTAGTTTTCTTTATTCAAAAATATCAAAAGTATACAAGGATATTGTATGATCCTTGGAGCGTCGTAAAAAAATCGGCGTATACGGTACCCACTGGCGTTTCTTCAAAAATCATCTGAAAAAAAAAACCAAAACGATTATTAAATTATATAGCCGTTTTTGAAAATATTGATTTATGACAAAACGGCGGACGTTTGAACACAAATTGTGATTTTTGGGCCAAAAAATAGTTATTATTTTGCCTATAAAACAAAAATTAAGTAACGAAAAAAAAGAATCCTATGACAAGTACTAGATAATGGTGTATAGCCCATGTAGGTTTCGCCAATCGAACCGTAACGGCCAATACTTGGACCAATGTTGGCGGGACGATGATCGATTAACCAATTGTACGACAATGCTCGGTTGAGTATTGACTAGCCAACATTGGTTTGCTGATACGAGGCCAATGTTCGGCCAAATATAGACTCGCTAATCATTGGCTTGTCGATACGAGGCCGATGTTTGGCGAAGTATAGACTCGCCAATCATTGGTTTGCCGATACAAGGCCAATGTTCGGCCAAGTATAGACTCGTTCATTATTGTTTTATCGATATGAGGCCGATGTTTGGCGAAGTATAGACTCGCCAATCATTGGTTTGCCGATACGAGGACAATGTTCGGCCGAGTAACGCATGATCGAACCGCAATTCGTATACTGACGATTCATTGTTTCGCGTTGAAGTCATTGAGAGACGAGATAAATACCTTTTACGAGTCCTTTGGACATTATTCTTAACAAATAGACTACCAAATCAATGCACTCATTGTTGGCCGATTCTCTAACGAGCTCATACGCGATATTCTGCCGATTTTTATGAACCATCCTACACTGACAGAAAAATTCTATTAATATTAACTAACCGCGTCTATTTATTTATTTTTTATTTGAATCAACTAGATTTTTCGTGAAATCAAATTTTTCCTATTGCATTCCATTATTGGAATTATTCATTTTAAATATATTTATTTATTCAAATTAAACTTGAACTAATGAACTAATGGTCTGTCTTTATTGCAACACACATATTAACGGGTTGTGAGGGTAGAGAAGGTAGAGAGAGGAATTATATATATATAGGTTAGGTTTGAAAATTCTATAACATGCCATTCGATAACACTCTCTAATTATCACAATGATATTAACTAATTGATATAGTTTATGTGATACAAATAATAATGAGAATCCATTTGGTATCTTATGCCATATCTGCGATTTAAATGTTACAAGCACTCTGTAGCATAGGGGCAGCGTGTTTGGCTATAAGTAGGGAAGTTCAAGGTTCGAGCCCCATATGGGTGAAATATTTTCTTCGAACTAATCATTTCGAAAGACCAGGTAATGACGAATTACAATACAAAAATAATTAATTTTTTTTCTTGGCAGTGCAGGACCAATTTTGGTGATCTATATTGGGTCACAATTATCCGCCAAGACTCGGTCGATAATCGGGCCAAGCTCGAGTGCCAATGATGGCAATCTTGAGGGGGCTTATTGTTGGCCGATTCTCGAATGAACTCCTACGCGATGCTCGGCCGATTCTCATAAGCCTTTCTAGGGCCAATATTGATTGCGAATATTGGGCCGCTCTTATCATCCAAGGCTTAGTCGATGATCGACCCAAGCTCGAGTGCCAATGTTGGCAAGCTTGGCGTCGAGCATCGGCCAATCATTGGCCATTACCGATCACCCTACATGGGAGAATAACCGCAAAAAACCTCAAGGCAATCGGTTCATTGGTTTTCGATAAATTTTGGGTACCAATTTGAAAAGCGTGGTTTGGAGAAAAACGCGTTTGAAAATTTAGGAATGAATAAATCATGAAATTTGTCAACTTACATGGAATCATCGATACCAGGCCCATAGTGCAGGTATTCTACGGTCGATGGAATGTTCATAGCTTCTAAATCGATTTTTTCGACCATCTAGGTGTATATCTCTCCTTAAACGGTGTGCTGATAATCGGCTAATAATTCGTCGACCAGCATTGGGGTACTGTAGGCGGATGAACGGCTTGCCAGATCTATGTCAGCCATTGGTGGGCCAATACCATCGCACCGATAATATGACGATCAGCATTGGGATACCGTAGGTGGATGAACGACTTGCCAGATCTATTCCAGCCTTTGATGGTTTACTTTTGGGTGTTTTGCAAATACAGTTCGTTTAGCTGTAATACGTAACAACAAGGGATACGGTTTCGAAAAGCATATCTCATTGATGAAGTTGAAATTTTGCACAGACCTTCTTTTCAATATTCCAAGAGAAACTTCAAAAGGGTATTGGCGACTAGCAATAGTTTTCGACATACCGTATATTGAATGTTATTTATTGTACTGCGCTTCTACTATATTAAATAAACCCAAACAAACTCATCCCACATGGCAAGTGATATGCACGTACGGGCGAGCACTGTTTGCCAGGAAGCAGCGAGGGCGGAGGATCGGGGAGTATCTATCGTATATATAGATATACTCGTATGGCGTGAAATAATAAACTTTACAATGCGATATATCGAAAACTATTGCTAGTCGTAAAAAATCCGTTGAGGGTTTCTCTTATGATAACGAGAGGAAGTTCGGTGCAAAATTTCAGCTCGATCAGAGGAGCATACTTTTCGGAACTTCACCCAAAACGAGCGAGTTATTTTCACAGCCTGAGTGGACCAAAAAAATGGTCGGTAAACTTTAATGTCACGAATAAAATTATCGGCATAAAAGTAAGGAACGAACAAACGAGGAATTCTGTAAGTGTTAGGATGGCTAAGTGGGTAGGGCGCTCAACACTTGAACGAAAGACGTACGTTCGATCCCGATGAAAGGTAAAAACTTGAACAATGCAGAAAGCGTTTTTAATGCAATTATTCTATGTACATGGACATAAGTAAAGCATTAGAAAACAAAAATGATACTACTAGAATTTTTATATTCATAATTTGTGAATTTTTTGTTTTTAATTTCCGGCAAAAGATCCGGCAACTGTTCCTGGGCCAATATGGGCGTATGATATTTGGCCAAGTTTTAGCAGCCATTCGTGGTTTACCATTAAGGGGTTAACCCCACTTGCGATTTTGAAAAAATCGATTTTTTTTAATTGCATTTTTTTGAAGTATAAGTATCTGAAAATATGTCCTGAAAATTTCAAGTCGATCCGAACAAAATTGACTGAGATATGAGCATTGAAAGAGAAGAATCCGTTGTGTAAACGACCGGAAATTGAAACTTTAAACACGTTTTTCTCAAAATGGCATTTCTGAAGCCGGTGACCAAGATTACTCGAGCACTAATGAACCGATCTTCTTGAAATTTTGCAGGCTTATTTAATACATAAAAATGTAGTCTTTAAGCGTACGATTTTTTTTCGAAAAAAATGGCCGTTTTATAGCCAAAAAACGGCCGTTTTTTTTTCGTTAAAATCGAACCATTAACTTTGACTGTCCGCCATTTTGTGAAAAATGAATATTTTTTAAAATCCTTCGATTAAAGACTAGTTTATACTTATATTTGACTAAATCCATCCGCATTTTTTTTTTCAGATGATCCACTTCGCCGCAATGTTGGTCACCGCAAACCGTGTATATAAAAACATTATTTCATTGACGGCCATTTGCCACTAAACAATGTAATATTTTTCAATAAAAAAATTACTGAAAGTTCTTCAAGATGTGTTCTTTAAGATGATATATTGATCGATTAAAAAAGTTTTGTAGTTTTCTTTTAAAAAATTCATGAAAAAGGCCTTTTTTGCGCTGCAAGTGAGGGTAACGCCTTAACAACCATGCATGGTGCGGATCTGGCCCGCTTACATAGCCATTACCGCGTCATCGTTTCTTCTCTGGCAACCAGTCGTGGACCATTACTGTGCCGATTGTAAAACCCTATTTGGGATGTAGCTTCTTCCTATGCCAATGCTTTTGGCACAAGTGTCAGTGTTGCGTTTCGGAAGTCGGAAACTCGAAAGTTAGGAATGATTTAAGTGTAAGTAAGAATATAAAGTGTGAAAAAAACGTTCAAGTGAGAAAATAATGACGGGCGAAATTACACTATACCTCGAAAAAAAAACAGCTGGCGGTTTATGAACAATCCTATTAGATTTCAAGAAAAACTCTATTTGTCGGATATAAAACACCTATTTCTTCTAACTTATATATCCTATTAGATGTTAGGAAAAATTCTTAGTAAATCTTAAACATAAACTTAAATAACAAATTTTCTTAGCTGTTAATACAATCGTAGTAGGTCGACATACGCATAAGAATACTTATTCGCCGGGAGACAACCTTCGTTGTCCTTAATAAATCTTTTTTCTGAGTGTTGATGAGCAAAAAGTCTGCGCACCAGAGAATTAGAAGAATATCCCGTGCAGAAGATGTCGCAGGGATCCAATTGGATTCCCATACGGGTTCCTTCTTCCTGATAGGCATCCCTCATAGATGACTAATGCATCATCGCATTAGATCCCTATACTAAAACGTTCCGAGTAGAAATCCTGCTCCGGCTACAAAAAAGACCTGATCAGGCATCCTGATTTTTTTTCATACCTTAATCAGGATTTTTTATCAGGCTCTGATCATTTCTGTGACACTTTTTCTAATTTCGGTCTGACCAGCTTAAAAGATCAAGGCCTGACCAGGGTGAAAAGTGAAGGCCTGACATGCAGTCCGAAGAGAGAAATTCACTGTTGCTTCGGAAACCACCATCGAATCGCATTCTTCATTGCATTGTAAAAAAAATATTTAATTTAAATAGGATCAATTCAAATCAAATAGATTTTTTACTACGATCATATTTATTGTTTGAAATTTTTTTTTTCAAAATATTCAATAGAGTATTTCATAAATCCAAAATCATTCCGATGATTTTGTATCATAATTCGCCATTCCCTGGCCTTCTGAATGGATTATTTGGAAGAAAAATGTCCGCATCGACATGGGATCGAACCTAGAACCTACCTACAGCTACGCACGCTGCCCCTATGCTACCGAGTGTTTGTTGCATTTCGGTGGCATAAGAGACCACATCAATTCCTATAATTATTTGTCGTATCACATCAACTATATCAATTATTTAATATCATTGTGATAATTAGGGAGTTCTATCGAATATCATGCTATAGATTTTTCAAACATAACCTATATATATATAACTCCTCTCTCTCTCTCTCCGTCCCTCTCTACCCTTCGCCCGTTCGATGTGTGTATTGTAATCAAGATTCCATTAATTATTCAAACCATTAATTCAAACAAACAAACAAAAAGTTGGTCTCTTCGAAAA
The DNA here is from genome assembly GCA_964007375.1 of Ophion obscuratus. NCBI lineage: Eukaryota > Metazoa > Arthropoda > Insecta > Hymenoptera > Ichneumonidae > Ophion > Ophion obscuratus. The sequence continues at coordinate 17,326,178 of OZ023323.1, forward strand.
ATCTATTCATTTTTTTTTCATGAAACAGATAAATTTAGTGAATTCAACTAAATTGTTTTTCGAACAGAGGAAACCGAATCACAGACTTAGAAAATATTAGGAATAATAAAAAATGTACGCATAGAGTAGACAATATGTCTCGACGTTCTGACGATGCGCTACTATATATATAGTTCGTCTGGTGTTTGATAAGAGTTTAGGCGTGTAAATGACCCCAAACTGTGTATCGGCCCAGTTACTTGATGATTGCTCGAAGCTAGCCAGTTCAGACGACTTGAATCAAGCCGTAAGTCCAGTTGCCTGATCATCGCCTGAAGCTGGCTGGATCAGGCAAATGGAGGAAACAGTACATCCAGTTGCCTGACTATCACCTGACACCAACCGGATCAGGCAAATTGAGCCATACCTTAAGTAAGGCATGTCTGACGATCTGCAATCCAAGCGTGTAACAAAATTCTTGACATGCCAACAAAATTGAGAAAACGAAAATATAAAAAAGAATTTTCATTGCATTCCAACGAAGTAAACTTCAACACCATATGGAAACGTCCTTTCCCCATATTTGGATGTATAATGGAATAGGAAGAATTGCCCAGGAAGCGAGTGAAGGCTTTGCTTCCCCGCCTCCTGCTCCTCTCCACTTCGAACCTCGAAAAGCTCGCGCGGCGACTCGATGGGAAAAAGGATGTATATGAGGAAGCTCGCGCTAAACGCAAAAGCCACAATGAGAGGGAACGAGGAGAGGAAACCGCGAATCCGAAGAGCTGCAAACGGCAGATATGCGGATGCTTGATACGTTACGCACGGATCAATTATACATTGCGACGTATGGGTTGGAATGTCACATAGTTAACACGTATACGTATCCATACGCTATTGCCTGTGCACACACATACACACACACATACAGGGTGTTTGGCACATGGACCGGCATATTTTTTTCGGTTGGGGGGGGGGGGGGAGTCATTTGCTACTTTTCTTACCCTTAGACCCGATGTCCTAATTGTGACGGTAATTAAGATATTATTTTTTTTTTCGTTTTTTTTTATTACCCGAAATTTTGCCTTAAAATTTTAATAAACACTCTTTATATATATATTTATATTGGGATATTGCATAAGTTCTCGCGGTTTTTCGTGAAAATTAATGCTTTATTTAAAAAAAAAAAACATTTCTAATGCTTTCAAACGTTTCGAAACTGTCGTGTCATCAACTACTAATGATTCTGCAAGTTCACGCTGGCATCAGAGATGAGTCTGACGCTAGCGTGTGTGTGTGTGTATATATATACACACACATTTACAGGCTGTTCCATTTAAACCGAAATGGAGAATAACCTCAATAACAGTTTACCAGTCGAAAAATAAATGATTGAGTTTTTGCTTTTTTTTTTAAATAGATGTACAAAAATACCTTTCGACTCGTACAATATATATATATTTATGCGGTGTATCGTTCATTTGTTGGACGTCTCGATGTGAATTATACCGATTTCTGCGCCCGGCCAATCAAGCAATTATTCCTAATTACCCGTGCCACGAAATATTATATATTGTTTTATATGGATGTTCACGCCCATTCCTCTTGATCATTCTGTTTTTTTTTACTTTTCTCTCCCTCTCTCTTTCTCTCGTGCACTCGCGAACCCGGGACCTTCATCTATATCCGAGGCCGCCGTCGTCGAATGAACTCGAGTTATTACCGCTAATCTCGTAATTACCAGCCGAATGGAGAGAAACCCAATGTCTGGTCGGGCGATATAAATATATATATATATCGTACATACATACATGTATAGACGAACCCCAAGCACTCCCTGTTTCTACTGCCATGTTCATGTACTAGCGCTGGGGTTTCGGACTCTCGCTGTCTCTCCGTCTTTCGCCCTTCCTTTTCGACACCGAGCAAAAATCGGGGGCATCGCAGACTGTCTTCCAATAAATTCCCATTAGAAAGTCCGCTAACGATTTGGCTGCTCTTACAACCCCCCCACCATCCTTAATCCCATCGCATTTTCCCTCCTCCTCCGTACCCGTGCGCGCTTCCTCTAAACTCAATTTTCATTCACATTTTGTTCTCAGCCTGTCATGATTATTTTCACCCTTTCCAAATGAATTTCATTGGTCGCAAATGGACAGTCCGTTGCGTGTTGCATCACGCAATGTATATTCAATCAAGCGTTCAATATTTTATAATAATCATTACGTTTGGATATTAGTTTTCTGAACGATACGTGCTGGTGAGCCTACAACTCTTCGGCGCTTTACCAAGTTGACGGATCCCGGGAGATCCTGGGAACAATACTGGCCCAAATCCGAAATTGTATTTTGAGTATATTTACTCAAAAATATCAAGTAGAAGCAATAGACTGAAAATCTTTTACGATGATGAAAAAAGTATGCAAATATCCCAATCACTTATTGGCACATTTTTTTCATCAACGTAAAAGATTTTCAGTCCATTGCTTTTACGTGATATTTTTGAGTATATATACTCAAAATACATTTTCGGATTTGGGCTAGTATTGTTTACACGCTCTGGCCCAATATTGGCATTCAGTACAGCGAGCCAGCATTGCGCCAACGCTGTTGCCGAGCGTAAGACCGACCCAACATTTTGGAGTTGGGCCAGTTATTATTCATGTGTGATGGCCCAATATTGGCAGCCAGTAGTCGGCCAGTACTGGGAGCCAGTACGCTTCAAACGCTGTTGCCCAGCTTAGGACAAGTGTTATCATTTCGGAGTCGAGCCAGTATTGTTTATACGCTCTCGCCAAATATTGGCATTCAGTAGTCAGCCAGTATCGAGAGCCAGTTTTGTGCCAACGCTGTTGCCGAGCGTAAGGCCGGCCTGACACTTTAGAGTTGGGCCAGTATTAATCACGTGAGCTGGTCCAATATTGGTAGCCAGTAGTCAGCCAGTACCGGGGGGGCAGTCTTGTGCCAACGCTGTTGGCGAGCTTAGGACCAGTTGTACATTTCGGAGTTAGGCCAGTACCGTTTATGTACTGGCTGTGATCGGGCCACGATCGTCAGCCAGTATTGCCAACTTCGGCAACCAGTACTGGGTCGAGACTCCGCCGTTATGCTGTTCGCACATCGGTATAAGGATTTACCGGAAAACTTCATCCAAATATTGCTGCTTAGTAGTTTACCTACGAAATTCGGGGGATTTTCGACATTTCCTCATCACCCCCAGTATTGTAAGGATCCTTTTGCGATTGGTCACAAAGGGCCCACGCACAAATTAAAAATGTTTTCACCCAATGAAACTTGAGCATTTCAAATCATGCCAAATAAGGAATTTCTAGCTGTGGACGCGACGCTTCGATCAGCCACGAGAAGAGTCAGTTATCGCCAAACATTCGACCGAACATATCATCACATTATAAAAGCCAAATTTAAACCCTTAATTATGAACATTGTCTTACTAATTTCTCTGTGTAAAATTTGTAGATTCAACGACTGTTTTTTGTTTCATTTTAAAATATAAAAAATTGTATATTCCGTTCCACATGAGGGTCTAATAATTTTATTTCTACGAATACGGTTGCACACTATTAATTTATAGGGTAACGTACCCGGCAAGCATAGTCGCCATCACGCGTATCGGAATTTACAACTCCGAAAGAATTATCAAAACAAATTCGCGGTTCTCACGGAGTCCGCTCTTGCAAAGTACGAAGAAAAAAAAACATTTTAGGGCGCTAGAGAACGTATTTGTATTTTTTGGTCTTAAGGCCTTATATACGCGATTTCGCCGATTTTCGAAGGTACTTTTCTAGACGCGGTTAAAAAAACGTCGCATATATAACATTTTTTTACAGTTCATTTACGCACATGGTCAAGTATATGTAAAAAATTAGAATTATTAACAAATGGCGGAGATATAACATAATAAAGCAATGTATTTTTTTTTTGCGTGGCGTTGATGGTGAAAGTTCTCGGCATCGATGTGGGTGTCTGAAAAAAATGAACACATTTATCATTGCATAATGAATGTATCTTCAGTGTGAACCAACAATATTATTAAAAAATTAGTAAAGTAATATTAAATATAGTAATAAAAATTAGTAAAGTAATAATAAAATAGTAAAAAATTCGAAAGTTAAATCTTTTTACTCAATTTTCTGTCGGTATATACCGACACAAAAAATATAAAAAATAACATATGTTATTTTTTATATTTTTTGTGTCGTTGAAATTTTTATTTCTCTGGTTCACACGATAAGTGATGATACTAAGAATATGTTGTGAAAATGTCAAAGCGATCTGAACCTTCGTTCAAGAGTCAGAACTTTCACAAGGTTCAAAAAAGTGAATCGTGGAAAAAGGGCTTTGAAGTTGGCGGTCGGGCGCGCCGCGCGATATCTATTATAAATGCAATTTTACCTTATTTTTGGAATTCTTGAAATTGTTTAATTCTGTAAAGCTTCAAATATTCCTAACCGTTCAGGCTAATGGAATCAGCAATAATAAAAAATGAAATTTTTTGATATTTTTCGCGTGTATAAGGCCTTAATAAAGGCTAATACAAGTATTCGGAGGAACGGAGAGTTTGGAGTCGGGGTAAAAGAGGATTGTGCGATCATACCGCAATGTGGTCGTGTTATTATTTTTTGTTCTCGGTATATCGGTGTCCCCTCAACGTATCGTTATTATAGAAATAATAATAATTGTAATTATAGTTCTAGTCGCTGGAGTAGTCGTAGTAGGCATAATGATAATAATAACGATGATGACTATAATAGTAATAATAGTAATAATAATAATATCAATAATAATAAAGGTGGAACGTTATTACTGGCAATAAATTTGAGGAATGTAATCGTTGTGAAAGAATATAGCGGGCTGGGGGGTATCTCTGAAGAGGAAGAGAGCCACCAGAGAGCGAGGTAAAGAGAGAGAGAGAGGCAGCGAGTGGTAGGGAGCAAAGTAGGGGTAACTGCTTCCATAATCGTTATCGTTACGGTTTACGTCAGCGTCTGTACGTTAGTCGATCTCGCGTGGATTCGCAAACCTCTCTTCTCTCAACCATCTCTGCATTCTGCTCTCCATCCTTCCATTCTTTTGCTCGGTTGCTCTTCCGCCCCCAAGCCTCTCTCGTTATCCAACGGAATTCTCCACACTTTCGAGGATATTTGCCAACAAGCAGCCTCACGAGTCCTTCGGGCCTTTTTTTCTTCCTCGCCGTCACGGAACATTCGCGAGAAGGTCGCGGAAAGACTTGTTTCGTCACAATTCGGAAGTGTGATTTTTCTCTGTCCTGGCACTGGGCGTTACGAAATGTTCGCACATTAGTTGTAAAGAAAGAAGAAGGCGAAGAAGGAAAGGCAAATTCAACCCAGTCGTGTTGAATTTTCTTTCGCAGGCTCGATTTTTTTCGCAGGACTTGCGGGTCAAGTTGAAAGTAGGAGTTCTGCATGTAGAAACATTATTGCACTGTACGGGCGGCAGCAAAAACTTCTTCGTTTCGTAATCGTTTCCCTTGTACTTTTCATCATTCTTCGGTGGAATATACATTACGTCGCTTGACAAATGTTTCGTTGCAAAAGCGCAGCCTCGAATAACATCGTCGTCCTTTCGTACGATGGCCCGATGAAAGAGGAAAGAAAAACAATCGTAAATCGCCCATGGGTCGTACGTAATTCGGTCAGCAGCACGTGCACGGTGGGTGAAAAAGAGAGTTTGCACTCCTAGCTCTTGACGGTAACTCATGGTGAAGAAAAAGTAAATTTTTGCAGATTTATTTCATTTGATGGTCCGTTTGAAATTTTAAAAACTTTGTGCCATTGTTAACATGGGTTAAAAAACGTATTTGCGCCCCTTGCCCTTTTTTGAAATAACTCTTAAGAAAAAACCATTTATGCAGATTGATCTATTCGACAGCTCAAGGGGTGAACGCTGAAAAGTTGGGTGATTTTTTGGGAATTGTTTGGATGAAAAGCACTCAATTTACCGTTTCGGAAAATTGAGAATATATCTGGCTATTTTTGACCTATATTACATAATTTTTTCGTAGAAAAATATTTTTTAAAAATTGCCAAGAAAAAATAAATATTAAGAGAAAAAAGAAAAATATGAGAGACAAAACCATTCATGCAGATTGATCTATTCGACAGCTTAAGTGTGAACGCTGAAAAGTTGGGTGATTTTCGGGAATTTTTTTGGAAGAAAAGTACTCAATTAACCGTTGTGGAAAATTAAGAATATATTTGGCTATATTTGACCTATATTACATAATTTGTTCATAGAAAAATATTGAGATCCAAGCGACTTATGCGCTGCCTTCGGAGGCGTAAAAAAAAGTTCCTTCACTGCTGACGTGATTCCGGCCGATTGAGTAGCGGAAACCGAAAAAGAAAAAAAACGTCGTTAAACTGGAAGGTATTTCCTGTACAATGACGTAGGATTTTCGAAAAATATCAAAATCTAACAAAATGGCGTAGTTATGAAAAAAGTCTGTTTTCTTGCCTATAAAATGGTCGTTTTTTTCAATGCCAAATCGTCAATTTCTATCCAATCACACATATAGAGTTAATATTTTCAAGAATACTCAGTTCAAATTTCAAGTCAATCGGGTAATCGGTCTTTGAGTTACAATGTCAGCGAATTAGAAAAATCTCATTTCGAGAAAAATGCGTTTAAAGATACAACTATCGATTTTTGCAAGATAAAATGATATTGATATAAATTATATAAACGATAATGATATTCTTGAACGTATAAACTGTCGAAAAAGGCAAAAAAAAATGATTTTTTGAAAGTGTCACACTGGTATTAAACCCCTCAAATTCCAAATACAAATAATGTATGCTAATGTTAAGACACAAAATGGATGTTAACGAAAATCTAAAAATACACACATAAAAGAAGTCAGATGTTCAATTACTGTATTTCCTACTGTGTGTCTGTGTATGTGTAATATACACATATACAAATAATCTGTGCTATTATAATTATGGGTTAAAAAAGTATTTTCGTCGCCCGTTTTATTAAATAAATCTTAAGAAGAAAAAACATTGTTGCAGATTAATATATACGCTAGCTTAAATTGAAAATATACATAATGTATGTTAAAAAACGCACAAAAAATACGGAAAAAAACAAGATGGGTAAATACTTTTTTTCCTACTACGTGTCTGCGTTCATGTGAATATATATATATATATATATATATATATATATATATATATATATATATAGCCACATTGGAATAGGGATTGTAGAGCTAGTGATGTTAGGAAAACAAATGGTACTTTTCTTTATCGAAGTGAAACGGGCCCTGCATATATACACACACACACACACACACACACACACACACACACACACACACACACACACACATATTTATATTTATATATAGTCGTTAACCTTTTACTGCACGAGCAGCTCGCCCCGCTATATTGCGCTATGGCAAAGGGCCGAGAAAGGAACATTAGTTTCAACGATTATTGTAGTTGGTTCTGCTCGAACGGGTTACGTAAATGCGCGGGAGGAAAGTCGCGTTGGGCACCCTCTCGCGAGGGGAGACCCAGTGGGGGTGGTGTAAGTAGAAAGAAAAAGTAAGTTAGGACGAGAGAGAGAGAGAGAGAGAGAGAGACAGAGAGAGAGAGAGAGAGAGAGAGAGAGAGAGAAGGTGTGTGTAGGTGTGTCCGCGTGTTATTTATATAAAAGAGGAGAAAGAAAAAAAACAACTATCGTCGTCATTGTTTCTCCTCATGAAGTCTCGAAGGCACACTTGACCATTTTTTTGCATTATGCAATGGTGTTTTTTTTGTTATTATTATTATTACAGTTTTATGATGAGTATTGTTTTTATCGTTACTATCACTCCTGTTGGAGATACAATTATTATCATTATTATTAGTATTTGCGTCTGTAGTATACCGTTCGCCATTGCGTTATTGCCAAGTGCGATTTCCCCTTGAATTTCGGCCCAGTCAATACCTACTTCCGACACTGACCGGATTTTTTGCTACATACTTACATTTTTCAACATGACGCTACCCGCAAGATAAAAAATCTTGCGATATATTGTCATTGGGTTTTTGGATTTCTTTTTCATATATATATATATTTTTTTTTAATTGTCCAGCAACGCTTAACCAAGAATTTGAATGTTATGCAAATATGCAATCATTTTATGTGTGTGAGTGTGCGTGTGTGTGTGTAGCGTATACGGAATCTATGGTCCCAATGTATATATATACATATATATACACACACACGTAACTCCGGACTTTTTCGTTTCCTCACGAAAATCCATAATTTAAGAATTTTTCCCAGAGTGGAAAACTTTCAGATAAAATAGTGTAGCGGCGCGGTGGCACACGGCGGTGCGAGCTGAAAGTTTCGTAATACATTGGTCTCGCGTTTCTGCGTCTCCCCGCACCGAGACAGTGCAAAACAACCCGTCTGCGACATAAAATGTCGAGCATATATATATATATATATATATATATATATATATATATATATATATATATATATATATATATATATATATATATATATATATATATATATATATATATATATATATATATATATTCAATATTTTATAGCGCGCGCGCGTGTGTGTGTGTTATTTATGTATCGAATAAAGCATGCCCAATTCATTTCAGCGAGAAATCAGAAAAGGTCCTTTTTAAGATCTTGCGTTCCATCGATTACAAGCAATTCTGATCTAGCCATCCAATTTGGATCCCGCGATCCTTGTCAATTCAAAATTATCAGCTGATTACGAATTTTCCAGGTAGAGCTCGATCGGAGCAAAACTTTTGGCCCGCTACACGTTTATACAAGCAAATTCGATCTCCTGATGTAAATAAGGCGTGGATGAAATGTGTAACTGCGAGGACGAAAATGTGTAACTAATAAACGATTTTGTATCGAATTAGAGCCTGCGCAATCCATTTTAGCAAGAATTCAGAAAAGGTCAATTTTCAGGTCGTTCATTCCATCGATTAGGACCAATTTCAATCCAGCGGTCCAGTCGAGTTCGCGACACCCTTGTCGATGCAAAATCATCTGCTGATTACGAAGTTTTCAGGTAGAACTCGATTGGACCGATAATCTTGGTCCAACGTACGTTTATATTTGAAAAATCGATCTCCCGGGCTGAATAAGGCCTGGACGAGGATGGGACCAAGATTCGTGACCAATAAACAATTTTGCATCGACTAAGAGCCTGCCCAATCCATTTTAGCGAGGAATCAAAAAGGGTATTTTTCAGGTCTTGCATTCCATGGATTAGAACCAATTTATATATGTTTATATATATTATACATATATAAATGTCTAATTGTATAATGTCTACGTTTTCGTTTAATGCCTACGTTGTCTAATGTCTACGTTTTCAAACGTTTCCGAAGAGCTTGGCCTAATATTAATCAAAACAACTTCAGCACAGTCGCACTAGACAACGATTTGTTAAGATGCATGGAGAATGTAGCAAACGGCACGATTTCATTCGCCGAAAAACAGCTGAACGAATATCAACCTCGCGATGAGTACGAAGAGTTGTTACATCTTACTGTTACATTTTTGGGAGGCGAGCCTAACAAAGTAAAATCGTTCAGGGGGTACCAGCTAGTCTTCGTAGAGCCCGATGGATGGCAAAGGCAATATACTACTTCACACTTTTCATGCGTAAAGACCAGTTTGAAGTGACCAAAAAGGAAATTAAACGCGATTACTGAAATTTGCGTTTTCGTTGTTGTGATTTATGTCAGTTGCTGGTTTGAAGCTCCTGCGGCAAGTTCAACACCAAGAATTTACTTGTGGCTTTTAAAAGAGCTTACGGGGAGGGTAGGTGTTTCAGCGTGAAAAAAAAAAACACTTTTTTGCGATTTTTTTCTTCATCTATATGGATAGAGTGAATTTATTGAAACCTTTTGTACATTGTTAAGTGTCATTTCAAGAACATTCCGTGAAATTTGTACGCGAAAATATCCACAAACAAGCCGTTGCCGCGTTTTTCTCGAAACCACTTTTTCAAAGTCCGTGTTCACAGCCATTTGAAAACTACATGACCGATTTACTTTAAACTTGGTACACACTTTCTACATATAAAATACCTCCCCCCAACGGTTAGTTTGAGATTTTTTTATACATTGTGGGGGTTTTTCTCCCCCAAAATGGCGGAATTTTTCGTGAAAAATAGCACTTTTCACTTTACATGACCGCAAAAAATTTAGAAATAAAGAAAAAAATTATCAAAGACCGTTGGGAGGAGGATTTGATGATACTTTGACTAAATTTTATTGGTACTTGATTTCAGATAATTTCTAGCTGAGATACAGTGAACACCGCAAATTGTGTTTTTTCAAAGGCGTTCTTGGAAAAGCTTTGTCACCGGCTTGTTTGTGGATATTTTCGCGTACAAATTTCACGGAATGTTCTTGAAATGACACTTAACAATGTACAAAAGGTTTCAATAAATTTACTCTATCCATATAGATGAAAAAAATTCGCAAAAAAGTATTTTTTTTCACGGTGAAACCCCTACCCTTCTATCAATAGCGAGCAACGACGTTTAGGACTGACGATATACCCAAGTGGAAAACGTAACTCATCGCCGTCTAGCCACGAGCTAGTAAAGTTATGTTTCGAATCGCCATTAGCTAGCCGTTTTAGCCAGTAGATACGAAACTGGATGTGAAAAAAATTAGATGGTAACTAGATAGAAAGAAATATCTCGGCTGTATAATATTTCTTACTTAGTCACGACGTAGTTTTTTAAGTTAGTGGCTGGGAACAAAAAATTAGGCGACGACTAGATAAAACAAATCTTGTGGCTATATATATATATATATATATATATATATATATATATATATATATATATATATATATATATATATATATATATATATATATATATATGTACATTTTCGTCAATTATTTTTTGCACGTTATTAACATCATTGCACCCTTTTACGATGTCCTTCGTTATTCACTAATTACGGTTATGATATTTGCGCTGCAATTATATTAATGATTCCGTTTAAATTATATCAGGCAAACGCTTACGCGTAACGTAGTTCCGATTCCGGGACTTTTGGGTGATGAGTTGTGATGTTGTTCACCGAGCCAGTTGTACTTGGTTAATTCCTGAATTTTCGTATCGTCTACATATGTTACAATGCACAAAGTATGTACAACGGGAATATAGGAACGGTCTGCCAAAAGTGTGTATATATACATATAAATAGATGGGGGCGTGTGTGAGCATTATGTAGGCATAAATATTTGCTAATATATACTGCATATCTATAATTGCGAAACTGTACGACTTTATACGGGCAATTACATTATTGCAGGTGAGACCACATGCTCTCTCGTTAATGCTGCTATGTTAGTTGTACAGAAATATATATATATATATATATATAATATGTAGATGGTCCATATGCTGCATTTAATAACCCAAAGTTATGCTGACAACTCAATCGTTTCATCTATATGTTGCAACTAAACAACATTTTCTTTAGCGTTTTATATATTGTGAACTGCACGAGTTTTTCTTTCGTTGTAAAATTTTGATTTGAAACTTTGAAAATATGCAAATATATATATATATATATATATATATATATATATATATATAATACACATATCGATAAATAAATATATCGATATATAAATAATATAATATGTGGGCCGCAAGGTGGGGATCGATTAGGGATGTGGATTGGAGAAAATGGTGAGAAAAGAGGGAAAACCCCCTCAATGTATAAAAAAATTCAAACTAACCGTTGGGGCAAGTTATTTTGCTCTGATTAACTTGAAATTTTCGGATTATATTCTTGAAATGTTTAACTATAAAAAAACCCAAAAAAATCGATGGTCAAAAGTGCAAACCCCTACCCTCCCCTTAATCATCGCCATTAAAATATAGATATGCCAAAAAAAAAAATATCGAAGTGGTCCGAATCCATGCGTTATTTCGCGATATGGTTTTTTTCACCCATTCTGGAAATAAAAAATCTCGTATCTTTCGCCCCTCTCCCTCTCGCGTTTATCGAGAAGCGTCGATACTTTGGCTACCCCGACGTTGTCGTTCAAAGCCCACAGACCCCCCCCCCCCGTGATTTTTCGATTCCTACTCGCATGTATTTCCACCCGCCTCTCTTATAACTTTTGACGAGTTTCAGCCGCTCGAAAAGCTCGCGAGTGCCCGTATTCGGGTCTGTGCGTGTGTGGCGAGATGTGGATATAATTTTATCCAGTTTTTTATTGCGTACATGTTGAACTGGCAAGAGGAAGGGGGTTGGAAGAGGACCTCGATAGCGCCAGCTGGATCGGAAATATTGCCCATAAATATTGGAGATATAACTTGCAATCGCAGTGTGGTGTGCACGCGTCCTGTCGCTTTATAGACGTACGTGTGTGTGTGTGTGTAGAATATACATGTATATATATATATATATATATATATATATGTGTGTGTGTGTGTGTGTGTGTGTGTGTGTGTGTGTGTGTGTGTGTGTGTGTGTGTGTGTGTGTGTGTGTGTGTGTGTGTGTGTGTGTGTGTGTATGTATATATATATATATAAGTGTGTGTGTGTGTGTGTGTGTGTGTGTGTGTGTGTGTGTGTGTGTGTGTGTGTGTGTGTGTGTGTGTGTGTGTATATGTATGTATGTATGTATGTATGTATGCTCGCTCATACGTGTATATATGTGCCACGTAATATGAATGTATATCACGGTGGTTAAAAAGTGTAATTTTTTTTTTCGCGAATCCTTTTCCCCACATCAACGTTTTTGTAGCTTTTCCGCGATAAAGCCGATCATACCCGAGACCCGAGGCTCACGATAAGATTTTTCACTGCGATTCCCACTAATCGATAATCATTTTTATCACAATTCCACTACCGCTAATAAATAAATGATACTAACAAAAAACAAAATAAAAATAAAAACACGAACGCTCTTATCGTCGTGAAACAACTTCTCGTCACTCACACGCGCATACATGTATGACATTCTTTTCGAAATCGAGCAGACTAATCTCAATTCCCATTTGATGAGGCTCTCAAACCTCTTTGGGGTATCAGTTAACGACGAGTGGCGCCATGCTTGTCTGTCGCGTACAGACGAGTATAACTAATCGTTATTGGCGCTGTATCGCGTTTGCGTAGTGCAATGGAGAGAATAATTTAAAAAAAAAGGTAAAAGTGCAAAGAGAAACAACGATAGGAATTTAAAAAAAGGAAGAGTTAGCAGCTGTGGAATGCAACTAAAATTATTAGTCTTTACTTGCTCGATTTTCTATTGGCTGATTTAGGTTGTGCAAATCGCTGAAACATTTTGAGGTATTCTTATTTGAGATCTGCGACCTTTATTTGCAAAATAAAAAGCTTTGGATGAGGATAAAAAAGGGAAAAAATAGCATTTCAGCGTTGCAAACTTCGACCTCATGCAAAAAGCAAACACATAAGGAATACGTTCGTGCCTAGAAGGAGTAAAGGGGAAGGAAAGGGGGAGGATAAACGTGTCGAACGACTGTGCATATACAGGATGTCCTGTTATGAATGAGTCAGATCATGTCCTACGATATGCTGGAATTTCACTTTAGTAAAAGTCCCAGGGTTTGCGAGATTTTGGGTTTTATGATATTTTTCGAAAAAAAGTAATCTGCTTTTGGTCTTTCGTATGCCATTTTTACAAATGATACGAATCGACCATAACTAAGCAACTTTTTAAAGTAATTGGCACGATATGCGCAGTACATTTTTTTCACACCGCAGGCTATCAAAGTCAGATGTTCGAATTGGTTTGTATGAAAATTTTGCACAAGATCTTTTTTCACAAAGTTACCTTAACATTTAACGTTAAAAAGATGACTTTTATAGATAAAACAAATAACCAAGAGTATTTTTCTTTAAACCGGGTCAAGAAAAGTTATCATTTGTAGAAATGCCATGCGAACAACCAAAAGCAGATGGGGGGCTTTTACTAAACTGAAATTCCAGCATATAGTAGGACATGATCTGACCTATCGACAGTTGCAGGATTATCCATTCATACACTGAGACAAAAAATCATTGATCCAATATCATTGGTGTTATTGAATGAAATTTCGTTGATTCAATTGAAAAATGGTTGATGCAAATTATCAGATTTATTAGTCCAAACAAAACGCTATTGACTTTAATAACGTGATAAAATAGAAAAAAATTTCATTCACAAGATATATTGTTAGCCGAGAACAATATATTATTGAAACTATCTGAAAAATAATCGCGAACAAATTAGATAGTTTCGAATGCATTTTCTGCAACGAACAAAAAAAGCGTTTCAATTCATAACATGAATATTGTTGATTCGAGTACACAAGAAAAATTGAATTTCGCTCGTTTGATCCAGATAAAATTTCTATTGAGTAAATATGTTATTTTTTTAATTTTACCATATCCGATATTGATTTCCAAGTATATTATTCGTTAAAATATCAATATTTTATTTTCATTGAAAAATATTAAGCAAATGTCTGTATTGGTTAAAAAATTCTGCGAAAATAAAATTTGTTTCTTGCGCATTTGGTTGAAAAAATTCAACCAAATCATGGCCGAGCGCCACCGAAATTATAAGTGCGAGGAAACCCGTAGTTCTCGGAGTAACCGCTAGAAGCCGCACGGGCGCTCGTTTCTCGTAAGCGTAGCGCGAACCGAAAATCTACTTAAACGCCGGAGAAACTCTAAAGAGTATCGCTTCTCGGCCTGTAGCTAAAATCGGAGTGTAGTATCTGTTCTTATCAGTTGAATATCTGATATTCTCTACATGGATATTCCATTGGATATCTGATATTCTCGCCACTATTATCGTCGATAATCATTCTAATGCTCACTTTTTAATCAAGATTTAAAACAAATTGAAAAAATTACGTCTCATTGCATATCTTTTCGATGTAGTAATTAAATAATTCATTCTATTGATTATATTTTTGTACGAGATTAAACATTTATGTAGCATCCGCTTAATTATTTCATCCATACATCTACGGATTGTAGATAGAATGATTTCAATAGAATATCATTTTATTTGAAGGATAATGTAGATATGGAGAGAACAGAAGAGATTTTCAAATCAAATAATATGTTATTAAAATCAATCACATTTTCCAATATTTTATAGTATTGTAATAATGTCATATATCGGTGGCACTCCGTGATGAACATTTATTTGGGTCAACCAATGTATTTTTTTTATTCAATTGGTTTTTTTCTCAGTGTAACAAGACACCCTGTATGTATATATATATATACGAGCATAAGTACAAATATAAAAAGTTATGTTAGACACACACATACATACCTATATATATATATATATATATATATATATATATATATATATATATATATATATATATATATATATATATATATATATATATATATATATACATATACACACACACACATGTATATGTATATGTATGTATGTAAAAATACATATATAGTACGAAAATGCGTGTAATTTCGCTTACATGTACACGAGAAACCGGCTGTGGAACCGATTCGCGCCGCCTGTTGATTATAGCAATTAGTCGATCGGCAGTTATATATAGTTTGTCGGTAGGATATATACAAATATATGTGTGTGTGGAGGGTTCGGATGGCGATGAGGATTGCGCGGCGAGGGCGAGCGGGCGGTCGACGGAGGTGAGCAAAAGCGCACGCTGGAATAAAGAGAACGTGTCAATGTTTCGTGAAAAGCCCGAAGGCAACTTCCAAATTACAGACTTATTATTACCGAGCGCGGCCAACGGTGAGCCTGATGGCGGCGCAAAATAAAAATAAAAATACACGAAAGTGAATCCCCCCGTCCCTCTATTCGTCACTTTATTCCCCACTGCTCTGTCGTCCATTGAGAAGAATGCGCTTATACGTTCATATATCTCTATAACCCGCTTCTATACCTTCGACCTTTCGTGGTTAAAACATTTTTTGCTCCGAAATTCCAATTGGCTCGTGAATTTTACTTTTTTTATTTGCGGATTTTATCTCTCACCGCCACTTGTGGCCAGGAGAATTCCGATGACGCGTAATTATAAGGATTTCGCGGGGGGAGGGGGGGGTGCAAATTGCTTCTCCTTCCCTCCGGTATAATTTCCGGTATATATTTAAAAACGAGGAAAACAAGTAAAATCTTCGTGTCTCTTGTTGGCTGACTTGTGTTTTATGTCGTCACCGGGAAAACGTAGACAGACGAGTTAAGGAGCGAGAGAGAGAGAGAGAGAGAGAGAGAGAGAGAAGGAGAAAGACAAGTGCGTCGATACTGAAGCACACACGATGTGGCGCGAACGACGGAAGAGAACGCGAAAAAAGGGTCGCGAAGAGTCGAGTGAAAAAAATAAAGGAAAAAAAAACGTTTTCCCGACGCCAACTCGTCTTCTCTCGTTCTTCATACCTGTTCTCATTCCCCCTCGTCCCCCCCCCCCAACTTGCCCCTCGAGCCCCTCGAGCCTCATCGTGTGCTACGAGCGACAAAAGCTTCGAAGTGGCTCTTTCATTGGCCGTGCACGGCGCGTAAAGCGCGAAATAAAAAATAAAGAGAGGCACCCGAGGTATTATTTCAAATGGTCTACGTGTATATATTCGTAGGTAGGCCATCTCTCTGTCCCTCTTTCTTTCACTCTCTACACGGATTTCGCATACAATATACTCTGGTTCTTGCTTTCTCCATCCTTTTAGCTCACTTTCTTTTTGAACTATTTTCTCAACACTCGTACGTCGTCTACACACACACACACACACACACACACACACACACACACACACACACACACACACACACACACACACACACACACACACACACACACACACACACACACACACACACACACACACACACACACACACACACACACACACACACACACACACACACACACACACACACACACACACACACACACACACACACACACACACACACACACACACACACACACACACACACACACACACACACACACACACACACACACACACACACACACACACACACACACGAATGTACAGCGAAAAGGATTTCCACAAAAGTTTGGGAAAAAAAAACTTTGGCTAAAATTAGAGGACGAAAGTTAAAAGGAGAGCGAGAGTGTGCGAATATTTTGATGAAAAAGTGACTGACGCTGGTGCGGGTCTGACGGTGCTTCGAGTTAAGGGGTTACCCACACTTGCGATTTTGAAAAAATCAATTTTTTTTATTGCATTTTTTTGAAGTATAAGTAGCTGAGAATATGTCCTGAGAATTTCAAGTCGATCCGAACAAAATTGGCTGAGGTATGAGCGTTGAAAGAGAAGAATCCGTTGTGCAAACGACCGGAAATTGAAACTTTAAACGCGTTTTTCTCAAAATGGCATTTCTGAAGTCGGTGACCAAGATTACTCGGACACTAATGAACCGATCTTCTTGAAACTTTGCAGACTTATTTAATACGTAAAAATGTAGTCTTTAATCGTTCGATTTTTTTCGTTAAAATCGAACCATTAACTTTGACTGTCCGCCATTTTGTGAAAAATGAATATTTTTTAAAATCCTTCGATTAAAGACTAGTTTATACTTATATTTGACTAAATCCATCCGCATTTTTTTCTTCAGATGATCCACTTCGCCGCAATGTTGGTCACCGCAAACCGTGTATATAAAAACATTATTTCTTTGACGGCCATTTGCCACTAAACAATGTAATATTTTTCAATAAAAAAATTACTGAATGTTCTTCAAGATGTGTTCTTTAAGATGGTGTTAGGTGTATAAATAAGTTTTAGGACACTTCGATTTTGTATCATAACAGCTATTCTAAATTAATTCAAAGGTCCCGCTCACTTATCATAGATGGCGCTTGATATGTAGTATCGAAACGTAAAGGAGTTATAAACATAACCTATAAATTCTGTAAATTAAACATGCAGACCGATAAGCTATTTATTAGACACTGCATTCGCTATGAATTCCATCAAGGAAAAAGTGTTAGGAAAGCGTGTGAATCGATATGTTCTGTTCTTGGAGACAACATTGTATCTAAAAGTACATGTGAGTATTGGTATAAGCGATTCAAAGAAGGTGATTTCGACGTTAGTGACCGTGAACGCACGGGGCCTCCTGTAAAGGTGGACGATCAGGAACTGCAAGCGTTGCTGGTTGAAAACTCTTGTCAGACGGAGAAACAACTTTCGGAACAGCTTGGAGTAACTCAACAAACTGTTTCTTATCGTTTGAAAGCAATGGGTAAGATTCGAAAAGGAACAAAGTGGGTACCACACTTTCTGACTCAAGAAAATAAAAACAGCCATCTTAATATTTGTGTGAGTCTTTACAACAAGCAACATAGAAAGTCTTTCTTGTGGAAAATTGTGACTGGCGATGAAAAGTGGATTTATTTTGATAATCCGAAACGCAAATATCATTGGGTTGACCCCGGCGAGCCGACAACATCCACGCCAAAGCGCAATGTTCATTGTAACAAAGTCATGCTGTGCATATGGTGGGATATGAAAAGCGTACTGTATTATGAACTTCTTAAACCTGGTCAAACAGTTACTACCGATCGCTATTGTCATCAATTGATGCAAGTGAATCAAGAAATTGAGAAGAAACGTCCATTTTCTGGTAAAGGAAAACGTCCAGTAAAACTGCTCCATGACAACGCGCGGCCTCATGTGAGTAAACCGGTCAAGGATACGTTACTAACGCTTGGATGGGAAGCCGTACTACACCCGGCGTATTCACCAGACTTAGCCCCATCCGATTATCATTTATTCCGGAAAATGCAGAACGATTTGTCTGACGTGCGATTCAAAACATTTGAAGAAGTGGAAAAATGGGTCGCTAAATTTCTCACCTCGCAAGACGAAAGTTTCTTTGCGAAAGGCATCCGCGAGTTACCTGAGAGATGGCTGAAGGTCATTCAGTGCGATGGAGATTACTTCGATGAATAACTGTGTTTTATTTCTTTTTTAATAAATCTTGAATTTTTTGAAAACTGTCCTAAAACTTATTTGTACACCTAATATATTGATCGATTAAAAAAGTTTTGTAGTTTTCTTTTAAAAAAATCATGAAGAAGGCCTGTTTGCGCTACAAGTGGGGATAACGCCTTAAGCAGCGTTGTGCATGGCTGATACACGGAGCGGTGACCGCTTAGTCGTCCACCAATGTCTGCATAGCCTAGCTTAAGGCCTTAGGCCACAGTAACGGATAAGAAATCATGTGCGAATTTAACCATTTTTTTCGTATGGAAAAGTGATTCACCCGTAAAATTAATTACACACCTATTTAGTATGAATATCAAGCTGTTAGATCTTTTCTTCGATGTACAAAATGGCCGACTACCAATATTCTCTTTTGTTATCTTTTCTCGTCAATCTACATTAGAATACCTAGAGAAGTACGTACGGAATTTCAAAAATATTGTTTTATTCAAAAGTTGTAGGTATTTGAGCTTAATAAGTGAATTTTCAGTGAACAATTTCGTTATAACTGCTCATAAACTGCCCATAAAATGAAAAGTTTTCGATTAATCAGAAATTCCGTATGTGCTTCTCTGCGAAATGCAATTAGGAACATAACTTTTAAATTTGAAGTAAATCGAGTGAAAATTGTTGAAGTTATTTGTCACGCCAATTGGAAAAAAGATGTTTCGCGAAGTTTGGAGTAGTCGTCCATTTTGTGCATCAAATAAAATATATATTTTCTAACAGCTTGATTTTCATACTAAATAGATGTGTAATTAATTTGATGAGTGAACCATTTTGCCATACGAAAAAAAAATTGTTAAATTCGTACATGACTTTATACCCGTTACTGTGGCTTGAGGCCTTGAGGCGTTATACGCAGTTGCAAAGCCAAAAAAGTCGTTTTTTCACGATTTGTTTCCGGAAAAGGATTTCATTTGGGCAAAACGAAAAGTATTAGGCAGTGTAGTGGCATCTTTTAGCTTCAGAATGGCATTTTTTATTTTCAAAAATATTCATTAACATTGCTCCTGTAGGAAGTCTCCTGGAGGTCCCCGAAAAAAAAGTGTCCGGCGGTGGGCAAAGTATCTCCGGTTTGGATTATCTAAAATGAAAAAACCAAAAAGATTATTTTAGGGGATAGATGAATTCAGGTATTGATCGAAGGAATGGTCGAAATTTTAATTTTTGTCATAATGGTGGCTCCGAAACAATTTCGATTTTTGACCAAATTTTTTTCGTTAAAATGTTGAAAAAAAAATAGAAATAATTATCAGAAATCTTATTCCTTCGATCAGTACCTGAAAAATATATCTGACGAGGTTGTGTTAAAATTGCAGACCGATCGGTTGAGCCGTTTTTGAGAAATCGTGCTCACCGACTTTGATACACCGTTTTGAGAAAAACGCGTTTGAAGTTTCGCGCACTTACTCTGTAGCGCTCCGAGCGTTTTTACAAATATGTGTGTATTTCCGAGAATATTCGCTGGATCGATTTGAAATTTTCAGGGAATATACTCGCATATTTGTAAATTCCGAAATTGCAATTAAAAAAATCGATTTTTTTAAATTTCTAACTTCCTATAACCCGCGAAGTAAGTATTCTAGTCTAGAAGCCTAAACTACGGATGTTTTTTCGAGCTTGATGAAAAAAATGTATATCTTTACAATTCATTTTTTACAATCTTTTTATTGATGCTTCCAGAACTTACAAGAAAAAAATTGTGCAAAGAAAATAAACATTGACAAAATTATGGGCTTCTAAGTATGGCGTGAAAAAAGTGTCGAGACGGTTGAAACGATCCCAAAGCTCTCATTTATCTGAAACAGAAATAAAACTAATTTTCTTGATAAATAAGAATGTCATTATGGCAGGGACCAAAGATTTTTTTTTATGCCGACTGTCTCAAAAAAGTTAATTTCTCGCCTTATTTGTTCAAAGTTAATTTTTTTTAATAGTAATAATAATTTCGCGATGCCTGATGTATGGATGATGGAAAGACATATACTGAAGGTCCATACCAAATTTGAAGGCAATCGGTTCAATACAACTCCAGATATTAGCCTAACCAGGTTGAAAAAGCTCGATCCTATTCTGGTCTCGGTCGTTGGCGTAAATATTGGGAATTTCGAAATTTCCTTTTGAGAACATTCTTAAGAGATAATTCTATACTTAAAAAAAATACCAAAAAATCGATTTTTTCAAAATATCTGGACTAGAATATTGCCTTAAGACGGGTGTGGACGCGACATAATTTGGTTAGATTAGCGAAGTGTGCGTAGGCGGTGAGAGGAAAGAGTTTGATTGGGAAGGGTAATACGTAATAACCCGCCAGGATATAGACGAAAGTCGGGAAATAAAATAAATAATATAAATAAAATAAATGAAATAAATTTTTTTTAAATCCATAAAATAAATAAAATAAAATAAATGGAAAAATATGTGCAATTTTCACTATTCATTGTGACGTGATTTTTTAAGACACGTCACAGAAAGGCTACCGATGATCAAGATATGCTCTCGATGCCCGGGTTGCGACCCATCCATTTGTGATAAGGGTCTTTTCTCTAGTGTGTTTATCTTGTTACGTTGAGGTTTTGGGTTGAGTTTTCGTTTGGGTTAGGTTGGCGTGCGGAACTCGGTCGAGCGGCGTGTGGCTCGACGTACTGAGCAATCCCGACCGAGGGATGCACCCAGTGAGGCCTCTCGGGGAATCGGTGCACGCCCGGCTGAAACGCCGGCGCCCCACCGTAGTGGTGCATCGTGCTGGAGAGCGGGCCGTTTGGGTTACGGGCGGAGGCTGGAGGCCTCCGCGCCGCGCTTCTGGAGAGAAGCTTTGCCCGCTTTCGCACGGTGACCCGGGGATGCGATTTCCGAGAGCCTCCAGGTACCGATGAGAAAAGGTCCCGATTTGTTACCGTTCCGTTTTCGGGGTAACTCGGGCAGAAAATATAGATTCCGAAAGGAATATTCTATTAGAATATTCCAGCTCCCGAAATAATATTTCAGCTCTCGATTTTATACGAGATAAAGTTCTCGCTTGAACCGGCGATTTCGCATGGTCCGATGCCGCGAGCGTGTTGACATTTTTTTCTGTTAACGCGCTCTGTCTCGCTCTCGCATAATCCCTCGCGCGCCGGTCTTGGTAGCGCGAGGTAAAAAAAGTTGCTAACGAATCTTCGCGTGAGACGGTTGTCTCCAAAATCGCGATCGCTCCCGATTTTCCGGCTATCGGAAGAGAGTCGCTACCGAACCTTCGCGTGAGACAGTTGTCTCCGAGATCGCGATCGCTCCCGATTTTGAGGGTCGTCGATCAGACGCCGCGATTGAGAGAGACGTGTCGTGTCTCTCTCGCGCTCTCGTTCTCGCATAAGAGGCACGTCGTCGTGCTCTCTCGCTCCCGTGCGTAGGTGTTTCGCGTGCAGTTCGTGCTCGCGTTGAGTGCGTTTGCGTAAAAAGCTCACGGGTGGTTAAGCCACCGGCTCCCGCACTATCAAAAATAAAACAATTATTTTGTTTTATTAGTGACGTTTCCGGTGTCGCGATAGTGACAGGTCTCGCGCTCGCTCACGCTACTCTCCGGTGAATCCCGACCCCTCTACCATATCCCACAGCCTGAGCGGCCGTGCTTTACCGCAACCGTTCTTTCCCGTGTAAGTGCATCCCGATTAGTCCGGTTAGACGATACCGGCGATACAAAAATCGAGGAGGCCTCCAGACTCCGAACCCGGTTAGGATTCCGGGATAACAAAAATCAAGGAGAGCTCCAGTCTCCGCCTGGCGGGTCGGGTTGGATCACCCCGACCCCAGTTTATTCCGGTTGAGACGACCGGAGATACAAAGTCTCTGGCGCCCCGGGTTGCGGATGCACGCGCACGAGAGGAACGGCCGAAGGTGACGGTTTCTCGCACCAGATCCCGATTTGAGTTCTCGTTCAGTTCTCGTTTCCGGTTAGAGAAATATCTCCCGTCACAAATGGCGCCCAACGTGGGGCCACGCCGGCGAGTAGCTGCTCTCGGTACAGTTTAAGGGGAATGAAGGAAAAGAATAATTCAATTATTATTCATTTTCCCGTTCTTTCCACCTTTCTTGCTCTCGTCGAGAAAAAGAAACATTTTCTCTTTCTCTTAGTTCTCGTTACGCGTTTTCGTGCGTTCCCGAAGTATTCTTCGGGAATAAACGTTCGCGATTGCTCCCGAATTAAAATTTAAAAAAAAAAGTGCTCTCGAAAAAAAAAAAAAAAAAAAACAGTGCTCCCAAAAAAAAAAAAAAAGTGCTCCCGTGGAAAAAAAAAGTGTTCTCGATTCCCAGGGATTATCGTCCATTTGGATTATTGATCATCTTCCGGTGAGTTCCCGGCGCAGTCGGAAAATTTTATTTTCAAAAAAAAAAGTTATTACGATTTTTTTTTCCTGCGTGGTTTCCGTGATGCAAGGCTCCGCAGAGTTGCGTCGTTCTCGTTAGCGGGGAGAGTTATCCTCCGACCTCCCCGGTGCTCTCGCGACTTCGAAAAATTATTTCGAAGGGAAAGAATAGAAAAAAACCTCTATTCGGTTCTTTCCGCGATCCCGAGCACTTCGAAAATTCATTTTCGAAGACGAAAAAAAGAAAATACTAGCTCCCGTGGTTGTGAATTTGACAAAAAAAAAAACTGTCAAATTCCAAGCTTGCTCTCGTTGATTTCGGAAACGAAATCGAGTT
The DNA here is from genome assembly GCA_964007375.1 of Ophion obscuratus. Classification (NCBI taxonomy): domain Eukaryota; kingdom Metazoa; phylum Arthropoda; class Insecta; order Hymenoptera; family Ichneumonidae; genus Ophion; species Ophion obscuratus. Next base: position 17,349,858 of record OZ023323.1, read on the forward strand.
CTCGATATGAAATTTTTTTCATGTTATGTGCTCCGTCCTTTCAATTTGCTAGTGTCTTTTTTTGTCGTGTAATTCGTTTTGTTAAAGTTTTCTTGTTTTCTTTTATTCGCTCCCGGGATCTCGAAAATTTATTTCGAGATTTTTCTGCTCTCGTTACCCGAGAATTTTGTAGATTTTCTCGGGGATCTCGATATCGAAATGTCGTATTTGTCTGTTGTTCTGTTTTGCGTGTTTTTTTTTTGTTTTGTCGTCTTTTCGTTTTTTTTGTGTTTTTTTTTTCGATCTGCTACCGGGGTTTCGAAAATGACTTTTCGATACCCGAATAATCGCTCCCGTTAGTCTGAAAAGATTTTTCTTTGTTTGTTTTGTTTCCTTTTTTTCTTTTCGGCCGGCTCTCGAATTTTCAAGAACGACGAAAATCGTTCTCGGGCTCCGCTCTCGTACCTCACGGCGAGACCCGCGCGATACCACACATCGGGTGTCCCCGAGGTGGCACGCGCAATATTATATATCGGGTGTCTTCGAGGTGGCCCGCCTAATCAAGTAAAACTTGATTATGCGTCGTGCGTTCCCGATGTAAGTGGGTTTCACAATTTTTTGTGTTTGTTTTTTTTTCTTTCCCCTTACAGTTCTCGAGCAGAGCCAATAGGATTTTTTTTTTGTGTTTTATTTATTTATTTTTTATCTATTTTTTTTGTCCTCCTGTTTGGCCTCGCCCTCATCGGGATTTTATTTCGATTTGAGGTTTCTGTACCGTTCTCGGATAGAGAGAAGAAATTCTTTTATTTTTTTAATTTTTTTTTCTTTCTTCCTCTATCGCTCTCGACCTCGTCCGATTCGTTCGACGGAGGGGAATAAAAATTCCCCCAGTTCCCGAAAATCCGAAAATTAATTTCGGATCGAGAGAAAATATTATTTTTGTTAATTCTTTTTTTTAATTTTCTCTCTCGCTCACGTCCCGTCGAATTCACTCGACGGGAGGGAATAAAGCTTCCCTGTTCCCGTAAATCCGAATAAATAATTCGGATCGAGAGAAAATATCCATTTTTTTTTGTTTTCTGTTTTTTTTATTAATTTTCTCTCGCTCACGTCCCGTCGAATTCACTCGACGGGAGGGAATAAAATTTCCCAGTTCCCGGAAATCCGAAAGTTTATTTCGGATCGAGGTAATTTTTTATTATTATTTTTTTTGTTTTCTCTCGCGTTCCCGATATCGTCGTGTTCTTTCGACGAAAGGGAATTCAAATTCCCCCAGTTCCCGAAAATCCGAAAATTCATTTCGGATCGAGAGAAAATATTATTTTTTTTAAATTCTTTTTTAATTAATTTTCTCTCTCGCTCACGTCCCGTCGAATGCACTCAACGGGAGGGAATCAAATTTCCCTGTTCCCGTAGATCCGAATGAATAGTTCGGATCGAGAGAAAATATCAATATTTTTTTTTTATTTTTTTTCTGGAAGGAATTTTCTCTCTTGCTCACGTCCCGTCGAATTCACTCGACGGGAGGGAATAAAATTTCCCAGTTCCCGGAAATCCGAAAGTCTATTTCGGATCGAGAGGTAAATTTTATTATTATTATTTTTTGTTTCCTCTCGCGTTCTCGATTCCGTCGTATTCTTTCGACGGAAGGGAATTCAAATTCCCCCAGTTCCCGGAAATCCGAAAATTTATTTCGGATCGAGAGATAATTTTTTTTTATTCTTTTTTTTCATGTCTCTCGCGTTCCCGATTTCGTCGTGTTCTTTCGACGAAAGGGTATTCAAATTCCCCCAGTTCCCGAAATCCGAATATTTCTTTCGGATCGAGAGAATTTTTTTAAATTATTTTGTTTTTCTTTTCTCTCGCGGTCTCGTTTCCATCGGACTCTTTCGACGGAAGGGAATTCAGATTCCCTCAGCTCACGAAATCCGAAAATGTATTTCGGATAGAGGAATTTTTTTCAAATTATTTTTTTTTACTCTCTCCGCTCTCGCAGGCGATCCTGTTTCAGGGTTCTCGGACAGGGGAAGGGAAAGTTTCCCCCGATCTCGCCTTTTTGGAAAAATTTTATTTTTTCAAACAGACGGTTATTGTTTTTTTTTAATTATTATTTTTTCTGTACTGTCTGCCGCTCTCGATGTCGTCGAATCAAATTCGACGAAAAGGGATACAATCCCTTAGCTCTCGATTCAGCCAGTCACACTCTCGTGTTCCGAGTGTCCCGGGGGGAATACCCCATGGCGACCGGAGACAGGGTACCTGAGCTCCCGTTACGGCTCTCGGAACGCTCGTCCGAAGAAGCGAACGAGGTTTTACCGATCGCGGACCTGGCACTGGGCCCGCGGAGCTCGACCATGGGACAGCCGACCCGACCGGGTCGCGCCCAGGCGGCCGACGCGTGACGCCTAGCGCAGCCACGAAGCTCTCGAGATATTGGACGCCTTGTTGCTACCATGCAACAAGCGGACGTTAGCTCCCGAAATGGCGATACGTGAGCGCCGCCTCTTGCGGTCTGCGCCGCCACGCCAGTGATTCCCGAGGTCCCTTTATGGACCAGTTCCGGAGGGACACGGCGGACAAAGCCGCGCCCCCGCTACCGAGTGGCCCCCTGAAGACCACGGAGGCTACCGGAAAGCCGAGTGAACCCAGTTGCTGCAATTACGGCAAAACGGGTCACCGGCATAGAGAATGTCCGGACTACCGGCGTCTCTTATGCTACCGATAAGACCGTCAGGCGTGTCCACGACCCGTTACCCCTTTGCAATCGGGAAACGGACAAGGAGGCGAGTGAGGAACTCTCCTTTGCCTCTCGTGATATGCCTTGACGAATACTTTCTCGACAAGCTCCCGTGTAGCGACACCACGCCGACCAGTTACCGAACCCGCAAACCGGCGAAGGCAGTTACGAGGTACACCCTCAGCTACCGATACGTCTCCCCCGAAGGAAATCCTTCCTTGGGACGACGTAATAGTTAACGTTGGGTCGGACGCAAGTAGAGGCACCCATCGGGTAGAGCCCTCATTCGCGGCTGACCCCTAATAGCTCCCGTTAAAGGCCTGTGGCCCATAGTTTCCGTGTGAGGTAGCAACACCCCACAGTTCCCGCAATATGGGCCTCTAGCCCAGAGTTCTCGCGTAAGGTAATAACGCCTCATAGCTCCCGCAATGTGGGCCTCTGGCCCATAGTTCTCGCGTGAGGTGGCAACACCTTCACAGCTTCCGCAATATGGGCCTCTGGCCCATAACTCTTGCGTGAGGCAACGACGCCGTACAACTCCCGCAATCTGGGCCTCTGGCCCAGAGTTCCCGCGTGAGGCCATAAAGCCTCACAGTTCCCGTGAAGTGGGCCTCTGGCCCATAGTTCGCGTGGGAAAAGGGCAGCCTAACGATGGATCCCCGTCGTGCCAGCCCGGCCCCGGCCTTGGCGTTCGCAGTGGGTGCGACGCCTCACCGTTCCCGTGAGTTGCGACGACGCGACTCAGTTCTCGGCACTAATTACCCCAGAGAAGGTGATGGAAAAGTTGGAGCGGTTCCCGTAAAGTTCCCGGAGCCACCACCGAAGTAAGGACGTGACGGCTAATTTGGTGAGTCCGCTTATGATTGGTTTTGTTCCGTTCCTGGTGGTGGTAAGAGTGGATCTCGATTGATCCGTTATTTCTCGCGTCGCAGGGCGGTTGTCCGTCCGCGGCAGGTCTCGGTCTCTGCCCCAATATTAAGGCTACCGAATTGGAACTGGAAGAGACACCCATGCTACCGGTTATGCAAAAACACACACATTTTGTAATTTGTGTTTTGCAATTGTATTTTCTCGTGCTGAGGGGCGATTAGTCGCCCACGGTAGATCTCGATCTCTCCCACCTTTAGGCTACCGACTGTAACGGGAGAGATAAATTTTAGCCATCGAATACGAACAATTGTTTGGTGTTCTGGTTTCCTTTCTCGCGCTGCGGATGCTTGGTTTCCCGCAGTAGGTCTCGGTCCTTCCCACCGTTTAAGCTACCGACTGCAACTGGGAAGGACAATGATTGCTACCGTGTGCATTTCAGCTATGGCTTTTGCTTAGCAGAGGTCACGTAGTTCCCTGATCGTAACCACCCTTAAGGGGTGGGGAGTTGTGACGTGATTTTTTAAGACACGTCACAGAAAGGCTACCGATGATCAAGATATGCTCTCGATGCCCGGGTTGCGACCCATCCATTTGTGATAAGGGTCTTTTCTCTAGTGTGTTTATCTTGTTACGTTGAGGTTTTGGGTTGAGTTTTCGTTTGGGTTAGGTTGGCGTGCGGAACTCGGTCGAGCGGCGTGTGGCTCGACGTACTGAGCAATCCCGACCGAGGGATGCACCCAGTGAGGCCTCTCGGGGAATCGGTGCACGCCCGGCTGAAACGCCGGCGCCCCACCGTAGTGGTGCATCGTGCTGGAGAGCGGGCCGTTTGGGTTACGGGCGGAGGCTGGAGGCCTCCGCGCCGCGCTTCTGGAGAGAAGCTTTGCCCGCTTTCGCACGGTGACCCGGGGATGCGATTTCCGAGAGCCTCCAGGTACCGATGAGAAAAGGTTCCGATTTGTTACCGTTCCGTTTTCGGGGTAACTCGGGCAGAAAATATAGATTCCGAAAGGAATATTCTATTAGAATATTCCAGCTCCCGAAATAATATTTCAGCTCTCGATTTTATACGAGATAAAGTTCTCGCTTGAACCGGCGATTTCGCATGGTCCGATGCCGCGAGCGTGTTGACATTTTTTTCTGTTAACGCGCTCTGTCTCGCTCTCGCATAATCCCTCGCGCGCCGGTCTTGGTAGCGCGAGGTAAAAAAAGTTGCTAACGAATCTTCGCGTGAGACGGTTGTCTCCAAAATCGCGATCGCTCCCGATTTTCCGGCTATCGGAAGAGAGTCGCTACCGAACCTTCGCGTGAGACAGTTGTCTCCGAGATCGCGATCGCTCCCGATTTTGAGGGTCGTCGATCAGACGCCGCGATTGAGAGAGACGTGTCGTGTCTCTCTCGCGCTCTCGTTCTCGCATAAGAGGCACGTCGTCGTGCTCTCTCGCTCCCGTGCGTAGGTGTTTCGCGTGCAGTTCGTGCTCGCGTTGAGTGCGTTTGCGTAAAAAGCTCACGGGTGGTTAAGCCACCGGCTCCCGCACTATCAAAAATAAAACAATTATTTTGTTTTATTAGTGACGTTTCCGGTGTCGCGATAGTGACAGGTCTCGCGCTCGCTCACGCTACTCTCCGGTGAATCCCGACCCCTCTACCATATCCCACAGCCTGAGCGGCCGTGCTTTACCGCAACCGTTCTTTCCCGTGTAAGTGCATCCCGATTAGTCCGGTTAGACGATACCGGCGATACAAAAATCGAGGAGGCCTCCAGACTCCGAACCCGGTTAGGATTCCGGGATAACAAAAATCAAGGAGAGCTCCAGTCTCCGCCTGGCGGGTCGGGTTGGATCACCCCGACCCCAGTTTATTCCGGTTGAGACGACCGGAGATACAAAGTCTCTGGCGCCCCGGGTTGCGGATGCACGCGCACGAGAGGAACGGCCGAAGGTGACGGTTTCTCGCACCAGATCCCGATTTGAGTTCTCGTTCAGTTCTCGTTTCCGGTTAGAGAAATATCTCCCGTCACATCATATATTCTTCCTCTATATAAATCTGTATAAGTATATACTTCATTTGTATAGAAATTCCAAACAGTTGCATGCATTAGGTGTACAATTAAGTTTCTTGCTTTATTTTTATAAAATTCAACACTTGTTTATGAAACTACAAGAAGGATCTCGACCAATGAAGTAGTCTCCATCATTTCAGAAGTTACCGAAAATGATGGTGATTGTTTTGTCCATAAAAATGTTTCTTATTCTTTCATTAACACATGTTCGAACTTTACAAGAAAGTGCAACTAAATAATTTGGACATCTAATGTATATATTTATATCTGCGTAACTTATTTTTTACACATTCCCTTTCTTGCGTTTTCTTTTGATTCTTCTTTTCTACCAATTTCCCTAACGTTGTTTTTTTTTCCGACAACTTTTGCAACCCATTCTGGCCTCTCTTATTCATTGTAATAATTATCTCATTGCTTAAATATAAATTATTTTCAGTACAAGAGAGGAAAAAAATCAATATCTCTCTCGATGGTTTTGCGGCAGGCGAGAATAAAACCGTATACGCGATTGATACGATTTCGCGCTCGACGGTGTAAAGATTAATCGACATCGAGCGAAAAACTGAGGTAACAAGCGAATTGAGGACTCGCGACGAAATGTCCGCGCGAGAACGTGACCGGCAATCTCATACTTAATATACCGTGCCTTAAAACTGGGAGCAGGCATCGCGAGTGATTAGTACGAAAATAATGATTTCCTCACTCTCGCGTTTCTTTACGCTCAGCGACTCTTGGATTGCCATGAGAGAGAAGGAGAGAATTTTTGCTTAAAACTACCCCTGAACGTTTGTAAGTTGGTCGTCCGTGTCCCGACGTAATCCGATCAGTAATTAGTCAATTAATTAAGCATCGCAAATTATTAGCGACGAAGACGAGAAAGAGCCAGAAAAAAAGGCAAAACTGCGAAGCGATGGGGGAGGAGGAAAAAAATGAAATCCGTGGTCTCGAGTCTTTCTTCAATTTTCTTTTTTTCACCACTTCTCTCTCTCTCTCTCTCTCTCTCTCTCTCTCTCTCTCTCTCTCTCACACACACACACACACACACACACTCTCGCTCTCGCTTAAGGGACCCTCCCCCATCGACACGATTGGGAATTATTGAAAAAATTAATTGTGCGTAAAGTTTGCGAAGACTCCCTTGCACGTATTTTCTACACCCTTTAATTTTCTTCTCTCCTCGTTTCCTCTCATTCCTCTCTATCCCGACGCTTTTTTGCAGACTCTTGCGCTTCGTTTCTTCCGACATGTGTACGTGTTGTTTTTCTCCCTCCTCTTTTTTTTCGTTCTTTTTTCTTTCGCTTCTTCCCTATCGAAGTCGCGAGAAAAACTAACGCACCCCCGAGGGGCATTGAAATTTTCCCTGTGCGAGTAAAAATTTACCCGAGAGTATCAGCGAAAGAGAAAAAGAAAATAAGAGAACGAGACGCGGTCGGTATTGGAGTGAAGGAAAATTAAAATAAATGGTGATTGAGAAAGTGGAGAAAAGAGGGAAAAGAAAAGAGACGAAGAATTAAAAGCGCGGATGTGGAAGGGTGTTCTTGCATGCGGTTCGACTCTTCACCGTGCAATTATCAGCACGATATCAACCCCCCCCCCCTTTCACCCTCCCTCATCTGCCCCCCCGGAAAATTCTTTGTTATCGGTCATTGCTTCAAATGACATCAATATAGAATTTATAGCTCGGGGGCAATTGAAATAAATCTGCGGATGCATAACCGAAGATCGTCGATAAACTGCACCGTTGAATAATGTTGTGAAGTTGAAATTTTTCGAAAATTCAGAGAGAGAGAGAGAGAGAGAGAGAGAGAGAGAGAGAGAGAGAAAGAGAGAGAGAGAGAGGGGGGGGGGAGGGAGGGAGAGGGAGGGAGAGGGAGAGGGGGAGAGAGAGAGAACGGATAGTTAGGATAGTTAGGATAGTTAGTCGTGTCGCGGATGAATACAATTTCATCGACTGATCACCGGCCGCTGAATACACGCGCAATCGCACACACGTGGACGTCTCGGTCGGGGGTTGGGGATTGACGAGGTTGCAGGCTGGTTGGGGGGGCATGAGGGTAGTTCGTACAAGTAGAGCGTTGAGCACGTTAAACGTACGATCGTCATTATCAGCTCTCTGTTTTATCATGAATTATAATTAGCTGCATAAATATGCACTGGTGCATGACGTAATTTGACCAATAACATTAAATTACTCGCGACGGGCCAGCGGGGCACGAAGTAAAATTTCGCACGGGCTTTCCCGCGTGCATTCGGACGCGTGGACAAACCAGCGCAGTTGCACCGTGTGTGTGTCGGAGTTCGCCACGATAATGCGCGTAATTGCCAGTGCTAATCGTCGATAATTAATATAAATCGACGATCGTTACCCGAGCTGGGATCGTGAGGCGAGGCTGAAAAAAAAAATGTTCTCCCTTCCGGGTCATGAACGTCTTCTTGTCAGAAAAACGATACTTGGCTTCCGGGCGTCCCTTGGACACTCCTTCAAATTGATCTTTGTCCCTTAAAGACTCCGTCGAATTGATCGAGTCCATGATAATAATGGATAGAAACCATTATTTTCTCTTGAATATTTTCTCATAAGGTCGAGACGCGCCAGGGCGATATAGGTGAAAACAAATGTGACAACACCATTGGTGACTCATTAATTCCACTCGACGTAATCGATTTGGCGGGGTTACACGCCGACGCGGGGGGGGGGGGGGGGGGTGTAGGGAACGGCGTTGAACGCGTGAGCTGTCGTTCATGTCGTCGCCTCTTTATACCCCCTGTATATATACACACTGTACGGGCGTCGTTATACACGTATACACCACGGTGCCTATCACTCTTCTATTTATACGAGTCAGCGATGCGAGAGTCCGCGCACGCCAAATATATGCGGTTACATGCGGCATTCGCATAATGTATCTCGACTATACACCGATCCTACATTATATACTCCGTCAATATATATATATATATATATATATATATATATATACACACACACACACACACACACACACACAGGGTGTCCCAGAACTGGATTCGTTCCCTGAAATAGAGGGGTTGGAGGTGAAATTCTGAGTCGATTGATATTAGCATGTGTGGGTCTCGGATCAACCCCTGAATTATTATTAATTTTTAAAGGCCGGCGCACCGGATTGGCCCGCTTTTAAAAATGAATAATAATTCAGGGGTTGATCTGAGACCCACACATGCTTATATCAATCGGCTCAGAATTCCACCCCCAAGCCCCCATTTTAGGGAACGCATTCAGTTCTGAGACACCCTATATATATACATGTGTATGCATATATACGGGGCAAGTACACTGGACCCGTCATATCTATGCAATGTTGGCAATCAGGTCATCCGACTGTTTTCAGCATGGTTGTTAATCTTTCCGAAGGTATCGTTGATTTTGGGGACAGGATGACTCGCGATATCAGCTCACATCTATCCGACGGGGATTTTGAGGACATTGGCGTTTACGGAGTGTTGAGTTTGGGGACAAAGTGCTAATGTGCGAGCGGTCCTTGAAGTCGAATGTCTTGACAATCGACGTTTCCCATATATACATGCATATTGCACATAATTACAGAACTCGTAGCTCGGACTGTTTGCGTTTCGGTTTGTCTGGATCGTCCAATGCACTTTCATTCGTAGCGGGATACACACACACGCACATTTATATATTCGATCCACCCTGAACGGTGATCGATGTTGGTTCGTTGTACGGGAATAAGAAAAATAAATAAAGACAAAAAAACATCGTTGAATTATTCATTTGCGGTGGATTCACTATGGCGTTCGTATTATATGTTGAAGCTTGCATCGTTGAATTTCAACGAAAATAAATTGTTTTGGATTTTTCGATTTTTGTTGTTGCTTATTTAGGGGAGGGTAGGGGTTTCAGCGTGGAAAAAAAAACACTTTTTTGCGATTTTTTTTCATCTATGTGGATAGAGTAAATTTATTGAAACCTTTTGTATACTTTTAAGTGTCATTTCAAGAACATTCCGTGAAATTTGTACGCGAAAATATCCATAAACAAGTCGGTGACAAAGCTTTTGAAATCAAGTATCATTAACGGCGGGGTAAAGTTAATTCGGCGAAAAAAGGCATGTTTTTAAGATTTTTTTTTGGCGTAACGAATAGTGTTCGTTTATTGAAAAATTTACATATAATAAAGTAACATTTGAACAACATTCTCCTAAATTTGCATTGCAAAATATTCAAAATTGAGCGAGTGAAAATTAAACCCCGGAGGCGCCTCGAAAAAAAGTTGGTTTGCGGTGTGCACCATAACTCGCAACAGAATCATTTGAAACAAAAAAATCAAAATGCATTTGTTAAAGGAGATGTTTCTCGAGGTAGTGACGGGAGGTTTTTTTTTTTTCGATTTTTCGATTTTTCGTAGCACTTGGGAGCCAAAAACCCGATTTTCGCTAAAAAAATCGGCTAATTTGTTGTTGAAAAATTAGTAATTATTTAAAAAAACAAAAAAGCTCTCGTCAATACCTGGTGAATTATGTGAAGAAGTACTGTGCAAAATTTCAAAGCGATTGGTCCAGTAGATTTTGAGTTATCGTGCACACGGACTTTAAATATGACAAGTCTCAGAAAAACGGTTTGAAAAACGCAGAAGAGAAGAGAACAACATAGAGCAATAGACGCTCAAATACTCATAACTTCGTCAATTTTACTCCGATCGACTTGAAATTTTAACACAATATTCTTGATATATTATGCATTCATTAAAAAAAATTAAAGAAAATGAACAAAAAAATTTAAATACTTTACCCCGCCCTTAAAATTTAGTCAAAGTATCATCAAATCGTCCCCCCAACGGTCTTTTGGATTTTTTTTTAATTTCTAAATTTATGGTTGTCACGTAAAGTGAAAAGTGCTATTTTCCACGAAAAATTCGCCATTTTGGGGGTGGAAAACCCCCTCAGTGTAAAAAAAAATCTCAAACTAACCGCTGGGGGGAGGTATTTTATATATAGAAAGTGTGTACCAAGTTTGAAATAAATCGCTCATGTAGTTTTCAAATGGCAGTGAACACGGACTTTGAAAAAGTGGTTTCGAGAAAAACGCGGCACCGGCTTATTTGTAGATATTCTCGCGTACAAATTTCACGGAATGTTCTTGAAATGACACTTAACAATGTACAAAAGGTTTCAATAAATTTACTCTATCCATATAAATGAAAAAAAATCGCAAAAAAGTATTTTTCACGCTGAAACCCCTACCCTCCCCTTTAGGGCTGTAAAAAGCACATGAACGTTTTTACGTGTTCTTATATTAGAGACTTGCTGTCTCAAATTGCAAAAAAGGCTTTGGATGATGATAAAAATGAAAAAATAAACAAATAAATGATTGTTTACAATTATATCCCCCGAGGATTTTCCTCATTCCTCAATTTTTTGCAAAAATTGCCAACCCTGATCTCGAAATCGGACAAACCCAAACAGCGACACGCCAGCATCGTGAAAAATGGGAGAGAAGAACGAAGAGAGGGCAAGTGCAGGGACGATCGAGACGAAGAGGAAGAAAAAAAACGGTTCAATGAAAAGAACTTCCTTCCGGCTGGTTGATCGCGTCATAGTATGCCTAGTAGAATGAGCCAGTATGTGAACAGGCGACTCGAGACTTTCGCGGCAGCTCACAAGAGGCAGACGGGTAAATTTCTCACCGCTGAAATTAATTTGCAACGCGCAGTTTTTTGTTCGTAATAAAATAGCCGAACGCGGGGGAGAGCGTGTGTGTTAATCGGGCATGTTTCTTTTTTTATATTTCATCCCTCACATTGGCTCGTCCCGAGCTGTACTTCCGTCTCGTTGATCACGAATATCCGCGGCGATGCGGCGCGAAACGAAATAATTTTAATTGCAATTTTATTCAATCTGAAACTAAGCGACGGGGAGGAGACCAAGACTACTCGCCTTTCTTTTTAATTGAACCAAAAAAAGGCAGTGGAAATTCGAACAAAGAAACTCCAAGCTTCCGCTACATCAATTACCTTCGTTCGCTTTTAATCGCGCTCTTTATTAAAATGAAAACAATTACGCGCACATCGAATGAACGTATTTTCACGAGGGAACCGTAGCTCAAATAAGAAAAAAGATAACGCGCGTTCTTTGCCACTTTATTGCGTGGTTGGATGACAATCTTGTTGAGTGAATTTCCATCGCGAATCCCAATGCTGCGATACACGTTCGAATAAAAACGCCCTTACGATTCGACACCTCGTAACTATCTTTGGACGACGCGCTAATGGGATTTCCGTCGAGACGCTTTTGCATATAAGAGAACGTTGATATCGACGAGAATCCCTGAGGGGGATGAAGAGCTTCGGAATTCCAGACACCCTGGAAATATGCACTAAATATTTATGTCAATGAAGAATTGAGGTGACCGCGCGCGTGCGCGGCCGGTCGTTTGTCGAAACCGTGGGGATGATTAGTTCTATATTCCAATAGAAAATTCAATTAACTCACCCGTATATTGCCATATGAGTCGTCTCGTCGTCAATAGTCCCCAGTGTGTTCGATCTCGCCCCGTTTCTCCGATAAATTCGCGAAATTATTGAGCATATCGTACGAATACAAATCAACGAACTGACGCGATGTAAAGGACGATGAAAATACGTATAGAAAGTAACACGTATAGATGGCGTTGCTGCAATTTCTCTGACTGCGAATCAGTCGGGCAAAAGAATTTGATAGATTTATATATATATATATATATATATATATATATATATATATATCGAAGCCGGTATCACATGGGAATCGGATTGGACGTGTTTCGGGGTGACGATTGGTTATCCGCAATTTAACGAGCTTCATTATTGAACTGCGGCATCATGAGGGCCGCAGGTAGACAGATGGATAGGGATAGAGAGTGGAAGAGAAGAGAAGAGAAATGAAAACGGAAAAAAATGGACGCACCATCTTCCATAATACCGATAATTCGGTCTTCCTCACCTTTCGTCATATGCTCTCTCTTTTTTCAAGTTTTTTTTTCCGATGCACACTTCACTTTCATAGACGAATATTATTTACAGCTGCGCTCCGATTTCTCGAGGATATAAATTTTCAACAGTACATATTATTTATCATATTCTATAAATATACCAATCAGATGTCGGCACGAATGCACGCGGTCATTTGCTTTCTCAACAGTACATCTCATATTGATTATCATATCCTATAAATATACCAATCAGATTTCGGCACAAATGCACGCGGTAATTTTTCTTTTTCGTAAAAATTTATATTTTCTACGTAAAAGAAAAATTTGTACGTAAAAATTTATATTTTTGCGTAAAAGAAAAATGACCGCGTGCATTTGTGCCGAAATCTAATTGGTATATTTATAGAATATGATAGATAATATGCGACGTACTGTTGAGAAAGCATTCGATGAGGCATAGGTAACTTACCGACAGAGCGGTCTACATGCGTAGCGGCGATGGTGGCGCGGCGGAAATACGTGAAAGGAGAATTGTTAGAAGATTGCGAGTACTGGTCGCATGCGAAAAAGACGCGTGCTGGACGAAATCGAACAAAGGATAGGAAACCGAGACTATTGTGTGCTATTAAACTATTCAATATGTACAATTATATTATAATTAATATAATGCATGCAAGTGATACAAGGTGATGATGAGCTAAAGCTCCCATATCACACAATAATAAAGACAAATAATAATAATATTCAACATGTACAAATAAGTTCTCGGACTTTTTCTATAAAAATAATGATTTATTTTGTGGTCTGTGTGGTTTTGTGTCTGTAAAGTCGGTAATGGGATTTTTTTCGTTATCGAACGTTTTAAAGTGGCTGTAGATATTTGGGTCGGGAAAAAGTCCTGCCCCTGATCTGGCTTCCCTAAATAATATCAGGCCATGGTCAGGCCGCCCAGCGTGGACCAGATTCGCCATGTAACGGGTCTTAGGCCAGGCCCCCATCTGCCGTTCCCTGTGCCGCGGGCTGATTGGGAACTTATTTGGAACTGGACAGGAGTATCTGGACAGGAACTGGTCAAGTACTGGAAAAGCTTTTGGCGATCTACCCGAGTAAAATAGATAGTATTAAGTGGTATACTGATACTTATGGTGTTGCACTCCAGAGGTGACTCTCGGTCATCATTCACTATCCGAGCGAAAAAGGCCTCGACTGGCCTCAAATCTTTATTTATTGTAATCCCGGTATTTATCATAAGCATTTTTATCCTCATCGATTATTATTGATCTACTGAATGCTTTTAATGGTGAATAGAGTTACAACATATGTATTAGGTTCATCCTAATCAATTATAAATATCTTTGATGCAGTGAAAGCAACGTAACTTTACACGGTTCTTAAAGACAGGCTCCACTTTTCAGGACATTTCAATGTTCTGGCTGGATAGACATTACGTTAGGTGTACTTGCTCGCAACGTATCCCGGCCAGAAGATTGTAATTTCCAAACATAGAGGGTCAGCAGTAAAAACCGATTTACCGATCTTCCCGGTTCGTTCCATGGGAGCACTGCAAAAACTAGGCATGTTTGACGTGTGTTCAAAGTATGTAGAAGTAACAAAGTATGTAGAGGTATGTAGAAGTAATACAGTGCAATTTTTACGCATTCAATTATTACACACCTTCGTAGCTGTCCCCATCAATAACATGCTTATTCGAACACACATAAAGCGTGTAGAATCAACATGAAAGACGCACATTCACACACATTGGGCAAAACAACACACATTGATAGCAACACACGAGCAAAAACAACACGGGAACAAGCAACACAGTTTAAGTGTGTTAATTGCGAGATATTGATCGTATGTTTTCAAAATCACCTTGGTTACGGCATCACGTGAGACTCATTAGTCGATTTGACATCGATTGATCAACCGGTTAATTGAAGACCACATTTGGTCTCAACTTTTCGTTTTATTTATAGATCATTTTTGAGTTTGTCACATGGAAGAACCTGAAATTTGAATCTATTTCCCAAAACCTCGATAGCTGCATTGAATCTTTAGCGACTTATTTTTGTTTCGAGGCAATCAACGACAAGGCCGTCATCACGAAGCTGCACGAGAACGAGCCTATGCGAAGACAAGAAAAACAGTGACACCTCTCATAAATACTACAGAGTAATATATAAGTACTGTTGAGTTCAGTTCAATAAATCCATATATTTTGACGATAAAAAGGTTTTGTTATTCAATGTATTATTTCGATGTATCCCATGTACATACAGTACTGCTAAAATAAGTGTGTTGTTTTTACACACTTTGAGGGTGTAAATGGCTGTGGACACTTTGTACACGTTTTAACGTGTGTAAGAAAAGAACACACGTAAGTGTGTCGTATGAACGCATCTAACCGTGTTATTTTTTACACACGTTAAAACGTGTAAAAAGTGCCTACAGCCATTTACACACCTAAAGTGTGTTAAAACAACACATTTGTTTGTGCAGTGATGGCCCGGTAGGGTAAATCAGACAATGCAAGTCTGGTCAGGGCCTGGCGCGAGGGAAAGAATGCCCGGTCACATTTCTGCACGGGTATCGGCCAAATGATGTTGGAGCAATTGGAACAAGTGAAAGTCTCCGATGAAGGCAAGTCTGGTGAATATGCCGGGGGTGGCAAAACTTCCCAGCCCAACGAATCTAAAGCGTGTCTGTTCCTTTTTGCCGTGTGTTGTCTGGCATTGTCATGCAGCGATATGAGCGGCCTAAGTTTCTTGCCTGTGTAAGGCCGTTCTGATTAGAGGGGTGGAACATCGAACTATAGAAAGCACATGCTAGTCAGGAATGACAAGCAATGCGAGCCAACAACAATTGTAAGATAAATATGTGATAATGAATCACTTAGGATTCTATCACACATGTTCGGTCAATAAAAACCATAGCGGCAGACTGTATATACACACAACTCAAGAATAAGAAAGAATAAATAATCGTCATCAAGGCCGTTTTGAATCTTGCCGAGCTTTTCGAAGAGATTGGAAATGTCTTATTGGGTAACTCCTGATGTAGTAGGAAAGTCCGATTGCGTTTGGCTAGGATCTTCGTACAGCAACTGCTCCAAATTCTGGTCTCCAACATTTTTTAGCCGTCCCGTCTCTCGCCATTCTCGAGGGTGAAATTTCTACTCCGGAATCTTTGAAACCACTTCTTTACGGCACTGATGGGTACGGCATCTTCTCCCAATGCCTGGCAAATCATCTTCTTTGCTTCGGAATTTTTGCTTTTCAATTCGAACGTGACAAGCATACAGTGCCTAGCATGCGTGTTTTTGCAACTAACAAGGAACATCCCTCAGGTGACACCCTTCGATTTTGTTGATATTTGGATATGTTATAAAGCACCGAAAAGTAAGCGATACGTATTTCTTTTTATCGGCGGAAAAACGGTTTTAAGGTGTGAAACGAACCCTCGGAAATCGGGG
This sequence comes from Ophion obscuratus, assembly GCA_964007375.1. Classification (NCBI taxonomy): domain Eukaryota; kingdom Metazoa; phylum Arthropoda; class Insecta; order Hymenoptera; family Ichneumonidae; genus Ophion; species Ophion obscuratus. The sequence goes on from OZ023323.1 coordinate 17,365,941, forward strand.
TGTTTTTCCGTTTTCGTCGATAACGTTATCGTTCTCATCTCCAGTGTATAGTGCACAAAAAATAAACAATGTTGCAATTTGGAATTTTTGAATATCTCGTACCTTTAAAACGTTATCGACGAAAAACGAAAAACATCCCCATTTTTGAGGGTGCGTTTCAGCCCTTAAAACGGTTTTCCCGCCGATAAAAAAAAATACGTAGCGCTTACTTTTCGGTGCGTTATAACATATCCAAATTTCAACAAAATCGAAGGGATGTTCCTTGTAAGTTGCTCACTGTGCTCACGATATATATTTTGAGGTTAAGTTGTTGGTCCCGAAAAAGTCTACTAGGTTGGCATTGTATGACACCAGGCCTGGAGGGAAAACTTTTCCGTGCCAATATTGGATACAGCTATTTTTATTCTCAGGCCAAGAGCTTATTTGTACACCTAATAAGTATATTTTAAAAAAATTACAATATTAAAACACATTGATATATAAATACAGTATTTCAGCAATACGAATCTCATGTCAGTAATATAATATGTATATATTTTTTTATTTCCCGAGTTCCAACGTTATAGGATATTTTTTCGGCGTATACATTTTTTGATTGCAGAGTTTTTTTTTTATAAATATTTACACCATCTTGTCACTGGGCGCGATTGAGAAGGAGACATTACAGGTCGAATGAGCGAGGCAGCGAAGAGGCCAGTAGATTTGCGAGAAGCCCAAGAGGGTTGATTATATGTATGGATCGACCAGCCCATACCAAGAGCTCTCACATTTTCTCGGCACTTCTTTTCGCTCTCTTGTGCCCTTTTTTCCCTTGTTTCTTTCTTTTCCTTTCTTTTTCTCCCTCTTCGGGTATAAATATTCATAAATAAGATACCACCCGTTTTTCCTTGGTCGTTGCCTCGTTGTCTCGAGCCCCGTTAACGTTCCCATCCGCCCTCTCGCGTATTTTGCCCCCGCAGATATTTATCCACCAATATCTTCGTACCACGAAGGGGCCGCGGTAGAACGTAAAGGCGTATAGCGCTGGATGCGATGCGTATAACGAGACGCTGATACAAGCCCCTGATACGCGTGCCTCGTCGTTGGCATCCACCTGTGCCTGTATACGTTTAGCGTGAGAGAGGGAGAGAGAGAGAGAGAGAGAGAGAGAGAGAGAGAGAAAGAGAGAGAGCGAGTATTCGACCACGTGCCTTGCTGAAAAAGTTGACGCTTAAGACGGGTGGAGAAAAACCACCGTTGCGTAAAAAAAATTGAAAGATGGTCGAATACCCCCCCCCCCCCCCCCCCCGCGTGGTGCCCTCTTTTGCGACGGTCATTTGCATGCGGAATCCTCGCGTAATTAAGACACCATTAAAACTGAAACTCTCGTGCGTGCCACGCGATCTTCGACGGCACGTTTTCTTTTCTTTCTTTCTCAAATCGCACACTCGAATAAACTCTCGTTAGCCTCGTTTTCCCGCTTGATGAATAATAATAAAAATCGGAGTAAAACTAAACGAAAGGAACGTCGCGACGAGGGCCTCTCGGGTCCCTTGTAAATCAGTGTATTACTTTCTCGTTACGAAGACCTTGCGTGTACACTCGTCAAAGAAGGCATGTACGCGAGTATGAGGTATTCGAAGTACCGTCACTTGCCACGATGACCGTTGAAGCTGATAACTTTTTTATCCGGCCTCTCGTGGTATTGAGATTCCACAACGTGGAGAACGATCGTGCACTTCTTTTCTCTCGTCCCGTCCATTTGTTTGAGCTATTGTAGGTCGAGATTGTGTCCGTGACATTTACGACAACCGCTCATGGTGTATAGTGCACATATTATGTATGCATGTGATATAGTTTATAGTGCAGTGCAATTGTGTAATTATCTTTGTATAAAGACAATGCTAGATATGGCATTCTAGCGAGACTCTAAGGATCTATCATCGTATGTATTGCCAACTTTTAAATCGAGAAAATCGTGTAGATACCTACCGCCATTTATCGCCAGTAGGTGATTTCATATGCAATCACTTTTTGTATATTTAGAAAGGGTGCCTCAAGATGACCTGAATTTTAATTTATTAATAAAACTTAATATTTATTTGCAAAGTACAGATATTTTTATTTCAATGAAAGGTACAAACATGGAGGTTATGTGTGGAGCACGATATCTGATGAATGGCATAAACGACATGGACTTGGAAGACATGTTCTTTGAACGAGACCTTTTGGCGCAACCTGGCACATTGCGGGCAAAACAATGCAGTTATTGCAGACGAAGTTTCATGGTGGTGTTAACTCGCGCCGCGGCGATGTGAATTGACCACCAAGATCGTGCGATTTAACGCCATGGGACTTCTTTCTTTTGGATTTTCTGATAGGAAAAGTGTATGCCAATGATCCACAGACCATTCCGGAGCTCAAGGAAGCAAGGACGCACCATTAATGAAATTAGTCCGCAATTATGCCAAAAAATGATTTTAATAAAAGCAATTTTTTTCGTTACACTCAGCATAAATTAACAATAAACCGTTTCAGGCCTGTCGAAGCCGAATTGGAAATCACAAAATCATTAATAGCATTATTGGCGATTGTATTTCGCGCCTCTTCCTCAAGATCAATGTAGTACCCCTTTCCTCTCAGGTGTCACCACAAATTTTTCAAAGCCTCCTAGATAACTTTTCTCATCCAAGCTGAAGGCCGACACTGACCATCATTTCATTCCTTTTTCTTGTGCGGGTGAAACCACATGTATATTTTTTTTCTCGCAATAAATTTTGTCGGAAATTGAGAAAATATGGAGAGAAAACGCAAAAGAAGTGTCTCGACGGATCGCGAAAATAAAGAAAATGACAAGCGGATTCCCAGGTAGAAATTGTGTTTGGAATCCTATAGGATTCCCCTACTTCTCCCTACTCCGTGATAGGGATCCAACGGGACACCCCATTGGATCCCTATCAGGAAACGTCACGCTCGTACACTGGATTCCAAGAGGGACTCCCCATCGGGATCCAAAAGGGATTTCCATCGGGATCCAAAAGGGATTCCATAGGGATTCCATAGGGATTCCCTATTAGGATCCAATAGGGATTTCCCATCGGAATCCAATGTAAGAATCTTAAAGCTTCCCCACAGTATTGAACGGAATCCGATACGATGCTTGATCGATCATATCGCATTCTGTAAGCCCAAAATGCTACAAAAAATAAAAGCATCGATACACTAAAGAGATCAATTTATTGTTTACAAAGGAGTACATATCGAATACCACAATATACTTGTTTTGTTTTTTTTTTAAATTGTTTACCCATACTGAATATTTATAGTGCTTTGTATAGTATTCTTCGAATACTTATATCTTATATCTATATCTTCGAGTACTTTTTATACTTTATGAACTTTTGAAAAATACTTTAAATACTTCTTATGCTGTAACGTAGTTTTTATACACTTTTTATACTATTATTAAGCAAAAATACTTGTGCAGTTATGGGCGGGATATTCTTTGAATACTTTTCATATTATATAAAATTTAAACACTTTAATAAGGTTGATGCTTGCATCATTGGAATGTAACAAACATTAATGCGTGTTTGGAGTAAATAAATTTTACGTTCGCGATTGCGCAGTAACTCGATCGTCGCGCGCTTTTCAACGACGACACGAATATATATGTACCCTGCGCCGCTTATGTTCTATCGCCCGACGTCTTTCCTTTGTCGGAAGCGATTTTCTGAATCCTTATTGGATCCCGATAGGGAATTCCTATTGGCTCCCGACAAGGAATCCCTGTTAGATCCCGATGGGGAATCCCTATTGGATCCCGATGAAAAATCCACCGGGTCGGGTGGAAATTGATGTTACGGGCTACAAACTTAAGCGAATGTGTAATAGATATCATCTTTATAAAAATATGATTTCATACTTACATTTAATTTTCTTTTAAAACCTCATTTAAGCCGCTCTAACAAAACTCCACACCCACAGCGATAAACCACAGACACAATCGTAACCCGATTGCCGTCACGTCCAAAACAAATTTTTATGCGCACAAGTATTAAAAATTCAAAAAGTGTGCATATTAAAATTTATAACAAGCTTTTTTAGTTTTAAGGCTTTCACGGCTCTTTATGTAATGAGAAGAGTATGTGGCTTCCGGATGGAGGCCGTGTTGAGGATCAGCGTTGTGCCGACGTTTCGCAAACGTTACAGTCTGCATCATCAGGGCTGAGAGCTCCGATACTGAAGCTCTCGTGTTTCAGGTATTCCTTATATAGTTGCAGTCATCGTTCTGGATCGCTGCACCAGCCAATCAGATGTTTTAATTGATCGGCTGGTCAATTAAAAAACCGGGAGGACGCATAGGGAGGGTCCTTGAAAAACATAACGTGCGAGTCATCTTTAAACCTCAGAAGAAACTAGCACAAGTGATTCCGAGTGCAAAAGACCAAAGACCACCATTAAGTGCACCAGGAGTATACAAGATACCCTGCTCATGCGGTAAAGTGTACATAGGAGAAACCGGGAGGAAGATCAGTACACGGATCAAAGAACATCAACGGTGTATCAAATATGGCCGTATTACACAATCAGCGCTGGCCGAACATTGGATGGAGACTGGTCATGACATCCAGTTCGACAAAGCCCAAAGCCTGGCCCCATCAAACAGCTATTTTTCCAAGAAACACCGAGAAGGCTTGGAAATCCGAAAACATCCGGACAATCTAAACAGAGATGGAGGATATCACGTCAATCCTATTTGGCACACCGTCCTCCCGGTTTTTTTTTTAATTGACCAGCTGATCAATTAAAACATCTGATTGGCTGGTGCAGCGATCCAGAACGATGACTGCAACTATATAAGGAATACCTGAGACACGAGAGCTTCAGTATCGGAGCTCTCAGCCCTGATGATGCAGACTGTAACGTTTGCGAAACGTCGGCACAACGCTGATCCTCAACACAGCCTCCATCCGGAAACAAGCTTTTTTATTCGTATAAAAAATACTAGCCCATAACAAACTATAAATATACAATATGGGTAAGCACTAAAGTAAAGAAGTTACTAAAGAATATAATTATATATTGTATTATTCGATATCCTAACAAATTCCTAGAAACACGTTGGTGCATCTTGAAACTCCTAAGCAAATCTGTGCACGGGACCATCAAAGAATAATTTTTTACAGAGCGTCGCGAAATCCTATTTTATATAATTTCTAGTAAAAAATTCTCAAACCACGTTAATCTGGAAACAGCCCAGGATCCATTTGGATTCCAATGTGGTCTCCCTACCTGGGGTGTCCATATCAAATCCCCATAAGGATCTGGTAGAACCTGGGGAATCCCCAACAAATCTATTTGGATTCCAGTGTGGACTCCTTACTTGGGGCGTCCCTATCAAATCCCCATAGGGATCTGGTAGGATCCCCAAAAAATTTCTGCATGGGTTAAAAGATTAGAAGAATCACTTCTGAGAAAAGAGGAGAGGAAGGAGCGAAGGAGAAAACGTAGTAAGTTCCCGTTTGCGGTGTCCCTTTTATCGTTTCTTTCCGTTGTTCGATCGTTGTTTATAGCACACCTTTGAGCTTCATCACGACGTGGATGATTTTTGATGAGGAATTTTTTTTCCTAATGGTCACACGTTTAGGCTCTAACCTATGCGTGAGAGTTGTTACTCAGACCGTATTTTCGATGGCAATTATCTCTATGACAACAGTCCGGTCACCCGCGTAGGCTCTAACCTATGCGGGGAGTTATACTCAGACCGAATATTTCCTTTTTTCTGTTCCGCTGGAAAACACATTTTCCTTGGACAAATGATTTGGAATTGGCTAAATCTCAGAAAGATTCCACCTTCTATTGGGCTCTAACCCAGTAGACGCTATTTGGCGCTAACCAAGTAGACGCTTTATATGCAGAATTTCATCTGACCTTTAAAAAAAAAGAAAGAAAGTGACGGATCTACGTATCGATCATCACCGTCGATTATTTTCATTTATCAGGACATGGCCACGGCAGACGTCACAGTCCAAGATCGATTCAATCCTTTTACTCCAATCAATCTGACGGTTTGGAGGATCCTGAGATTGATTCAGAACACTCTGTTCAAAATCTTCAGACAGATGTTATCTCAAACGATATACGGCATAAGGAAAGTGATCGACCCGATCCTTCTCCAGTTTCCAACACTCAAATTACCGAGGATCACGAAGACGTCGTTTTGGATCCCAAGATCATTGAAGTTTTGAGGAAACGATTCTTAGAGGAACGTTCTTTGGCCGCTGCCATCCCACGAGACATAACTATCCGTTGGGAGGAAATTTTAAAGAGAGGAATGCCATCAGATGACCGGACAACTCTTATAGAAAAATATCCACCACCAAAAAACTGTTGCATGATAGATCCTCTAAAAATAAATCCTGAGGTTCGAGCTTTCCTACAGGAAATTGTAATTAAAAGAGACGATCGTATAGAATTAAAACAAGGAAAGATCGCAGCATGTTTAGCAGCAGTGGGGAAAACCTTTTCGAGTGTTTTGAACCAACAGGGTGACAACAATGACTTGATCATTATTGAATAATTCAGCGACCTTGGCCGTCTGTTAGCGGATCTACAACATGACGAGACAAATATTAGAAAAAACTTGACATTGGCAAACCTGAGTGCGTCGTTTAAAGACCTACTAACTGGGACCACTTCCGACGAATGGCTTTTCAGAAAGCAGTTAGAAGAAAAGATTAAAGCTGCTAATGCGCTGGAAAGCTGCAAAAAGGATTTAAAACCACCAATGAAATCTCAGTTCAGCAACCAGCCAAAAAACTTAAAATTTTCGCCCCGCCGATCACAGGGAAGTCGTCGACAAACTTCTGAAGCGCCGGGCGGGAACCGTCAGCAGTTCAACAGGCCTCAACATGTTCCGACCACCCGACGCGGGAATCTCCGACACGAGAACAATTGAAAATCCGACCAGAAATAAGACAATCCTCGCCCCAGACGGCACTAGAATCGGCAAGTCCTATTGCTGGCAGGCTTCGGTTATTTATTTCAAATTGAGAAGGTCCGATCGAAATATTCGAAATATTCGAAATATTCGAAACGAAACCGATCGAAATATTTTGTCCTGGATACAAGGATATAAGATACCGTTTGAATCTTACCCAGTTCAAGTTAAATTCCCAGATTACCATGTGCTAAGTTCAAAAGAACATTTGGAGACATCGAAATTAATTTCGAAACTTTTAGAAAAAGGTGCTGTAAAAACATGTAAGGACAGTCCAGGTCAATTTTTATCGCCAATCTTTTTAGTTCCAAAATCGGATGGCACGTTTCGTCTTATTCTAAACCTTAAGGAATTGAACAAGGTTATTAAGGCAAAACGTTTTAAGCTCGAGGATCGCAAAGCTGTCTTGAATTTGATGAACGAAAATTGTTTCATGGCAACGGTGGATTTGAAAGACGCGTATTATGTAGTGCAGAAAATAATAGAAAATTTCTCAGATTTCGCTATAATGGCCAGCTTTTCGAATTTACATGTTTGCCATTTGGTCTCACTACGGCTCCATATGTATTCACAAAGATCCTAAGGCCAGCGATGGCAAACTTGAGGCAAAGAGGGTTTACTTCAGTTATTTATTTAGACGACTTACTTCTCTTCGGTAATTCTTACGATGAATGTAAAGAAAATATCCGTTCTACTTGCGATCTTTTAGAACATTTGGGATTCGTTATTAATATAAAGAAATGGCAGTTAAAACCATCGAAAAAGTGCAAGTATCTTGGTTTCTGCTTTGAATCCGAGAGAATGATTATTGAACTCCCACAAGAGAAAAGAGCTCGCGTAAAAAGAGAAATGAAAAGGTACCGATCAACCAGAGTTTGCAAAATTCGCGAATTTGCTGAGTTTGTTGGCCTAATTGGTTCGTGTTGCCCTGCAATTAGATATGGTTTGGGACGTACAAAAGCTTTCGAACGAGCACGTTATTTAGCTTTGAAAGCGAGCAATGGCTCTTATGACAGTTTTTTCGCCTTGAACAAAAATCTGCGTATAGATTTTAAGTGGTGGAAAAACGCTATTGTCGATAAAAATAACTCTACTAAACCTCTCAAGTTTTGTCGTGAGATTTTTACAGATGCCTCTTTGACGGGATGGGGGATCACCTGTGCACAAAAGAGATCGCATGGTTTTTGGGATAGAGAAGAACGAAATACTCATATTAACATACTGGAACTAACTACTGTCTTTTTCGGGCTTAAGTGTTTCGCGAATGATTTAAGGAATTGTGATATCCTATTACGTTTGGATAATACCACAGCTATATCATATATTAATAGACAAGGCGGCGTTCGACACACGCGTTTGAATACCCTAGCCAGACAAATTTGGAACTGGTGCGAGGAGCGCGGAATTTGGATCTTTGCGTCCTTTATAAGCTCAAAAGATAATTTCGAAGCTGATTTTGAATCACGACGACTAGAACCAGAAACGGAATTCGAATTATCGAATGCTGGATTTAACAAAATATCTCGTTTGTTCGGACAACCAGAAATTGACTTATTTGCAATTCGCGTGAACGCAAAGTGCGCGAAATATGTTTCTTGGTTTCCAGATCCGAATTGCTCAGCAGTTGATGCTTTTACAGTACCTTAGACGAAATTCTATTTTTACGCCTTTCCACCCTTTGTGGTTATTTTACGGGTATTACGAAAGATTAGAGACGAAGGGTCCCGAGGTATTGTTGTAGTCCCTGATTGGCCCGCGCAACCATGGTACCCTCTGTTTCGTGCTCTCCTTATCACAGAGCCGATATATTTCAAGCCTAATATACAATTGTTATCTTCTTCAAACAGAGAACGACACCCTCTTTGGAGAAAGATTACCCTGGTTGCCGGTCTTTTATCAGGAAATCTTTCGAGTTGAAGAGTGTACCAGAAGAATCAATGAAAATAATGATCGCTTCGCTTCGAGAATCATCACTCAGACAATATAATAGCGGTCTAAAGAGGTGGTGGGTTTCGTCGTCGAATGTGATACGTGGCGACATTTGCATCTTCTCCGCTGTGCGCGAATGATACTTGTAAATATGCAACGTGTCACCGCTGTGCTCCACCGTTTGGTAGTTTTCTTTTTTTTTCTATTCGCAAAATTTATCCTTTCGCTCGTATGCGCTCGAGATTCGCGTAATTTAGCGTTAATTGCATTTTCGTATTCCACCTTGTTATTCTCAAAGCTCATGTGGTTGGGCGAAAAAATAGCGATGAGGTTGTCACGCTAGGCCCGATGCGAGGCCTTATCGACAATTTCCCCGTCAGCTTTTCTTCCTTTCCGTTTATCTCGTGGTTCTCGTGTGTTTTCATTATTCCAACGAGGATCACGCCCGCGTATGCTCGTCAGGGCGGGGTAAAGGATTCACATGGCGACTGATGAACGACGATTAACATTGGCGTACGCGTGAAACTCGACATGAGCGGGTGGGGGGGGGGGGGCTCTCAGACATTTAAATTTCAAAACGCAAACGACTCCG
>OZ023323.1:17380443-17709714 GCA_964007375.1 Ophion obscuratus
CTTCTAATTTTTGTCGTCGTTTTAACACTCGACGTTTCGTAATACTATCATAATAACTCGGCATTTTTTTAATACACCACAGAACTTCAGTATAAATCAATTCTATTTTTAATAAAGTGATTTTCAGATAACAGTAATTATGAGTTTTTTTTATCACAGGACGTAGAAAATTGTATGCAGCGATAATAAAAAAATATATAATAATAATATACGTAAAAAAGCATTCTTGTATATATGTTAGGACTATACCGTTCAAAGCCAGTGTTGGGCTAGGATTGGCAATTCTTCAGTTTGCCATGCTAAAAATAAGCATTGGCAAAACCACGGTCAAACGATTGGCTCAGACTCTGGGCCTGCGCTCGCCCCGACAATCGGCCGACGGTCATTAATTAGTACTGGCCCAGCGTTGGCTCTTCGATGATGTGCTGAGCTTCAATTCGAGACTGGCAAACCCATGTTCAACCGATTGGCCCATGTCCGGAACCAACACTGGGACCCGATAGTTGGCTGACAGTTGGTAATCGATATTTGGCCCAAGGTTGGGTGTTCGTTGGTCTGCCATGCTTCAAATGAGCACTGTAGAATCATGGCCCGTATAAAGCACCAATACTGGGTATTAGTGGTTGCTGCTGACTATCGTACCAAGCGTCGGCCCCATCTTAAGCGCCGGCAAATTTTTCACGGGTGTAATAAACGTTCTACTCCCGAAGACTTTATATATCCGATTAAAATTGATTCGTAAAAATGTATCAACATTACATTCGCACTTTACTCCGCACTCGTTACTTCGCTATTACCGCTTTCTTGAAGACTCCACCGGAGTGTTCTCCCTTCTTTCACCCTTATCTGCCGGTGCCAGATGAGAACGCGGCGCAGATTCACCATATTCAGGCCGCGCGTGTAAATATGTCGATGTGCAGGTGGATAGGCTCGTTTGACACCGGAAGAGCGAACAGAAATCGAAAAATACGGCAGCAGTATACTCGGTCAGGGAGACTTCGCCAGGTTGAGGGAGAGAGAAAGGGAGAGAGAGGGTTGCGTTTCCGGTGACCGTTGGCTATTTCCAATATTCTTCTCGTTGACGATGCACCACGGATGGTCCGCGAGGGTCTAATTGTCCGTTAATTGAAATGATTAATTGTCTCACCTACGAGCTTGCTCTCATGCCTCCCGGTGATGGTACATCGTATATATTTTCTGTATATCAACTCCCACCGCTCCCTCTTCCCACCTCACATACTCATCGGATGTTGAACGCCCGTCCACCCTCGCTCGACGCTTGATTGCTTATTTACAAATAGGAAATTTGAAAATGTGCGGATTCTCGCTTTCTCTCTTTCTCCCTTCCAACCCCCGTCCCTCCACCATCGTTCAGCACGTTCATCCAGCCTTTTCCTCTTCACCTGCCCTGCTCGCTCTTTTCAACGTGACATCAGCGGGGAACGAATGGAGCGCCGAGCGAGCGAGACAGTCCCCGTGAACCGGAAGCTTGGTAGCTTTGATATGTATATATATATATATATATATATATATATATATATATATGTGTGTGTGTGTGTGTGTGTGTATACATAGTAAGTCTCGTTTGAGGAATCCGACATCGGGATTCGACTATCCAACTCGCGCGATGGGCGCCATTTCGCGACACCCAATATTGTAGGATATTACGAATTTGCTATTTTCCGCGGTGCCCCTCCCCCTCTCTCGCTGAGGCCACCTTCTCCTCTACCGGTACGCTCAATTGAAACTAGATTGTTAATTACTCGTTGATGATTATCACGTCGACATCGCGCACCTACGAGCGCAGCTTCAAATCGCTTTTCGAAAAAGCTGCGAGAGATTCTTCGCACTCGGGGATAATACGGTTGGGCCGTGAAATTTGCGTATTTTTACGTAGTTACATCCGGTGATTACAATACCGGGTCAAAGTCGTTATGACGAATGATGTGAAGCGAGTTTGAAGTCTACATCGTTGGAACGTAATGGAAATTTATTTTGTCGACTTGAAATTTCCTTCGACAGATTCAAGCCGCGAAAGTCACTCATACATTGTTGGGATTTACTTATTCGGAGCTTGGGAATCTAATTCTGCAAAACATGATTTCCGATGGTAAAAAAAGAATGAGGAAATGTAAAAAGTAGGAAAGGAGTCTTCATTGCGTTCCAACGACGCGAACTTGGACGCTGTAATGCAAAAGGGATCGGAGGTAAATTAATTTGATAATTATTGGATATTATTTGTAGTCATCGAAAATAAATAGTTTGTAGACATCAATTTGCTTATTCAAACTCCCAATTGCGTTATTCCAAGTCGAGACTTCTGTTAACGATTTTCTCACGGTGTTGATGTTTGCAGAGTTAGAATGCGATGAAATTAAAAGAAAAATGGATATTCTTATTTTCTTCATAATCCAAAATCTTATCCAGCAAATTTTCGCTTCTGATTTCGTAAAAGGATCCTACAAAAACATTTGTAGGTAAATACGTGGATTTGTCTGGCGACCAGATGGTTTATTATCCGAAAGGATCCGCGAGACTCTCGGCCGGTCGCGCCAACGAAGGGTTCATAGCGGTCAGTTTCGAGTCGCCAACATTTTCTTGCTGTTTTTTCCGTTAAGGGTTTTCCGCTAGCAGATGTGGACCCACGTATCACGGCCATCTCGCCGATGCCGGTGGGTTGTGTTAACCCTTAAAATTAACCACCACTGAATAGGTTAATTCTTCCAGGAATTTGAAGATCCAATGAGGATGCGCAAAATATTTTGATAGGTGTCTCCTTCAAACTTTGCAAAGTGGGGAGCAAATTCGAGAATCGTCTATTGCTGAAAATAATAGACTGTCCAACACTCGAACACAGCGCGAACAGCTCTCAACGAAACTGAATGGTTGTCGAGTCAACCATATCTTACATTTACACATCAAAGCCAACTCATTTCACATTTTTCATATTACACACCAACAACTGCATTGTCTATTAACGGGTTACACCTAGTTCGCGGCCGGAAAAAAGAGGTGTTTTCGTGATTTTTTTTTTTCGGGAAATGGGTACAGGTTTTTAACTTTTTTTTCATAGTAAAGGATATCATTTCAAGTATCTTCGACAATTGTTTTATTGGGAAATATTTATAAACGACGAAGATACAGTAAATTGCACAAACCGCTGTGCAAAAAAGGTATATCGCGGTGACCACTCCTGCTCGGGAATAAATCATGTGAAATAAAAAAAACCAAACGAATTTAGTTTTATTACCGTATTATCTAGTATTTAATGGAAGGATTCAATAAAATAAGGATTAAATAAAAATGGTCGCCGATCGAAAGTGATCGTCAACATTTCAGTGAAAGAAACACTCTATTTTCCTTGGTATAAAAAAAGTATGCATTAATGAAAAATCCTTCGATTAAGGATTGCCTTTTGATATACAAAAAATGTCTGTGAAATTTAAAGCAGATCGGTTTAGTTGTCTTTGAGATATTTTGGTCACCAATTCTAAAACAGTAATTCCGAGAAAAACGCGTTTAAAGTTTTCACCTTTGTCGGTAAAGCGCTAAGCGGACCTACCTGTAACCGCTCATAACTCCCCCAATGTTCACCGGACCGATTTGAAATTTTCAGAGAATATTTTTAATAGGTTATATTATAAGAATCCGTCGAAAACGAAAAATCGATTTTTAAAAACTCCAACTAGGTGTAACCCCTTAAGTTTCTAGCGTACAATTAAAGTCTTGGGTGCTGACAAATTTCCGCGAAACTAGTTGTCGTCGACTAATTTTGATGCCAACGTGTCAACTTGAATTTGTCGTATCATAAACGCGCTGGAATTTACAACTCCAGTAAATTACAACAAATCGCAAGTTCATCGTCACATAACATATAGATTTTAGGCTCGCATAGAATAAAAAATCACCGGGATCATGGAAAGGTTTTATTAGCAGGTGGCCAACAAAATATTGAGATGAAACTTCGGTATTCGTTGGTTCGATGGAGTAAACGATACTCAAACATCGTGATATTCCATTTTTCCAATAAATAATTCGTTGGCATCCCTCATACCGACGCTGGCGGAAGGGCCTCGGCTCCGGTGATACTTTGCGTTACGCAGTATTGTGCGTGGCCGATATTCGGAGCGGTGACCGCTTAGTCGTGCACCAGTTGGCACATCAACCAGTCAGCGGAAGGCCAATACTTCTGAGACCTTAGTACAGATACTTCAGTAAATCATCTGTTCACAATAGAATGAGAAGAATATACTGCCGTCATATGGAAGAACTCGGCATCTACAAAAAAAAAACGAATATGCGTTTTTGGTACCGTTGGAATCAGTACTTCATTTCCCATCGTTCGCTATAGTAAAACACATTTTCGATATTTTTTGTAGATGCCGCCTTCTTCCATATGGCATCGAGTTTGCATTGTTGGAATGTAACGAAAACGATTTTTGTTTTGTTTCGCAATTATCCTTTGGCAGATTAACTTGCGACTTCAGCCTCGTCCGTCTATACCGATACGGGTTTTTCGCAGTTTCCCCGTCCCCTCAGCCAATGCGCTACAGACCTACCGCTATAGATCTACAATCTAAATGCGATTTAGTTTGTAGATCGCTAAATAAGAATCCTGAAAAAGCTGTCAAGGAAATTTTGAGAACGAAACAAAAATCATTTTCGCTGCATTTCAACGATGCAAACTTCAGCGTCATCAATACATGATCGTTAGCATTCACCAATGACGGATTTCATCACTCCACCCGAGTCGAAATATTAACAGGCTGGCCTGATATTTGATCCGGGCCTGATCACGTTGTAGCACGGAGGCCTTACTCAAGGTATGCCTTAATTTGCCTGATCCTGCTGGTGTCAGGCCATAGTCAGGCAACTGGATGTACGGTCGCCTCCGGTTGCCTGATCCGGCTAACTTCGAGCTGTGATCAAGCAACTTGATATACGGCTCAAGCCGATTTGCCTGACCCGGCTAGCATCAGGCGATGGTCAAGCAACTGGACTTGTACAGTTTGGCGCTAAACACATACCTAACCTCTTCTTGTCAAATTCTAGAGACACGCGAGAGAAGCGCGAGACGTATACATAAGTTAGTATAACAATTGTTTTTTTATCAAATACTTTCAAAATTCTTATATCTATAAGTATAAATTAGTTTAAATCTAAGACTATGAATTTATTTTTAATTTATGACGATAAATTAACATATGACTATGAAATAATCATGTGCAGGTTAACCCGGACAGAGTAGGCCAAACAAATAATAGTAAGTTGACAGCGCAGTTTAGTTTAGTAAACGTAATGCCATCGGTGCAGGTTAGTCCATTCGAAATGCACTTCGGATAGACATCAAATTCACTGAACTGCACTACGCCGTCAACTTACTACTATTTGGTTGGCCTATGCTGTACTGACTAACCTGCACAGATGGCATCACATTCACCGGACTGAATTACGCAGTCGAATTACCATTTTTCGGTTGGCCTATGCTCTCCGGGCTAACCTGCACCGATGGTGTCATATTCATCGGTTGGCCTACGCTTTTCGGGCTAGCCTGCACCGATGGCATCACATTCATCGGTTAGCTGATGCTGCCCACGCTAAACTGCACCAATGGCATCACATTCATCGGTTCGCCTACGCTGTCTGGGCTAACCTGCACTGATGGCATCACATTCGTCGGTTGGCCTACGCTGCCCGGGTTAACGTGCACCAATGGCATCACTTTCATCGGTTGGCCTACGCTGCCCGGGCTAACGTGCACTGATGGCACCACGTTCGTCGGTTGGTCTACGCTGTCCTGGTTAACGTGCACTGATGGCATCACATTCATCGGTTGGCCTACGCTGTCCGGGCTAACCTGCACCGATGACATCACATTCATCGGTTGGCCTACGCTGTCCGGGCTAACCTGCACCGATGACATCACATTCATCGGTTGGCCTACGCTGTCCGGGCTAACCTGCACCGATGACATCACATTCATTGGTGCAGGTTAGCCTGGACAGTGTAAGCCAACCAAATATTTTTTATTTAATTCAATTTTTATTTGAATCATATCTTCTTTTATTTTATTGTTATTTAATTGAGTTTTTTGCTTTATTCAAGGCATTATTTATAATTTCCTGCCTTTTTCTATTTTGAATATTCGTGGTACTTTTTATTTCAGGAATAAATAGGACATCCTGAGCCGGGCTTCATTTCATCATCTTGAGTAGGCCACGATTTTTTACTGTGATGAAGCCTTGCAAAAATGAAGCACTGATCAAGCCTTGGTTTTTTACTGTGATCAGGCCTCGATGTTGTACCCTGATCGGGCCCTTGATGTTTTTTACCCTGATCAGGCCTTGCTCGTTGACCCAGATCAGGCCGAAGTCAGGGATTGCGTTTCAAAAATGATCAGGGCTTGATAAAAAAAATCCTGATCAAGGCTGGATAACGAAATCAGGATGCCTGATCAGGTCTTTATTGCAGCCGGAGCGAGATTTCTACTCGGGAATGAGCATTCTTTATATTATCACTGCATGGTCTTAATTCTCAGCTCCGTTTCCCAAATCGACATCTATACGTAAACGAATAATACCCCGTAACAGTTCCAGCGTCCCAATCACCGTGCATTCGACAATCATCGCGCAATTATGAGCAATACCGGACGCGGAAATAAGGGTGCGTAAGAAAGTTCGCGTCGGGCCGCAATCGCTCGTGCGAATGATCGCGGATCTCGCCGCATCGTCAGGAGAGAACGAGATCCGGTCACGTCGTCTCTCGATACGACGGCGAATCGAAGAGAAACCGCAACGACGTGTGGCCAGCGTGCGTCCATCTACGTGCACATAACCCTGGTGCTGGACGCAAAGGAGTGTGTGTGTGTCCCGTCTGTCTCGTGGCCCCGTCTCCAAGTGTGTGTGTGTGTACGTGTGCGCGCGCGCACTCTCGCCAAAGACCCGAAGCAGCGGTAACGTTCACGACCGAATTGAATTCGTCCGACGACCATAGCCCTCACCCAACCCAAATTTACGTGTATATCCGTCCAGTTCCTGCGACTATATGTACGAGAGAAGGAGGATGGCTGTAGGGACAGTTGATGCCCGGTACGCCCGCGTTACGAGCCTGCCAATTGGAATGCAGAATCATACCGGAAATACCGAGTAATGCACCAATCAGAGTCTGGGAATAGTTAGAGGCCTCGGATGATTAGGAATGCACGCAATAACCTCTGATTAATGTGATCGCTGTGTATCTCTCTCTCTCTCTCTCCTTCTCTCTCTCCCTCGCGCGAAGAGCGTCTCTTTCCCGTTATATTCCGTTGGTTGGTGCCGTCACTGGTTGCTGCCACACACCGAGTTGGTCTATGTGTACCATCCAAACTGGCAGCTTCCCCGTTCCCCTTCGCCCTCAGAGCCTCCCACGCGTCCTCCTTGCTTCCTGGAAACCCACCCCGAGTGGTTCCATCCCTCGAATCTCCCCTCCCTCTCACCCCCCAACCCTATAACAAACACCGATCCTCTTTCTGCATCCCGGGTTCCTCTCCCCATACATGCGTCACAGCCCTCTCATCCCAATACCGCAAATACACGCAGGAGTATGCACGAGTATCGGACAACCGTGGAGCTTGATTAAGCTTTCCTCGTCCCTATATCTGACACACGTTATCTGCACGATGTTCATTGCCAAGACGCCAGGGAAAAATAACGAGCCGTCATTCTTATTACCCGCTGACTATTCGCCAGTTCCCATGATTATTGGCGACGCGTGAATTCGCCCGATCTTTCTCCGCGTCCCCGGGTCCTCTCAGCTCCTATCATCAGCGCCTCGTTGTACGCGGTAATCGAACGAATGGGTTGCAGGAAGACACGCAGGACGGTGGGTTCGAACGCGAGGCTGCGTATGCGGAGGCAAATCCAAAGAGAACTACATGGCAGACTCGGAAAGCCTGGACGGTCCTAGTGCATATATATATATATATATATATATATATATATATATATATATATATATATTGCCACAGCATCAAGAGCAGCATGCATTTGCATAAATACATAACGCGAACGCATACAATGTTGGTGCTATGCTGTCAATTCTACCCTTGCGGGCGAGGCAATTCTGAGTTATGCCAGGACGCCATGCCCTACGGCGCTCTCTCTACCTCGTTTCTCTACCTCCGACTTCGATGTGTACGCACACACAAACATACCTATATCTCTATACGTATCTATACATAGATATATAATTTTCAACCCTCTCTTCCAACGCCCTATAACCACCCTTCTCCACTAAAGCTCCCCTTGCCCATTCTAGCTCGTGATATGTGTGCAGCTTGGCTAATATGTCTGTCTTCCATTGCCCCCCCCCCCCCTCACCGTACTTGTTCGAAGCTGTTTCGTCCTCTCTCTCTCCCTCTCTCTCCTCCCATCTCTTTCTATCTCTCTTGCAACTGCTGCATCATTCCCTCCATCGTATATGTGTCGCCCACTTGCAGCTTACCCTCCGTAAAGCATAGCAGTGCAACGTTGCTCCTACATCGTATCCAACAGCACATTTACGGGTTATAAGTACGTGAGTACGAATATACCGAAGTCCACGTACCCTGCGTACGTATGTGTATGTAGTATAATGTTGTGTGTGTGTGTGTGTGTGTATGGACGTCGGTACGAACGATTGTATAATGCAACCCCCTCGTTACAGGGGTATATATCACCGCGCATTGTCTGAATAACTTGCGGAGCGAGATGCAACGAGGAGAAAGAGAGAGATGGGGGCGCGAAAGGCATATTACCGGATGCCGAATAGGGGGCGCTCGGACCTTACGGAGGTGCACTTCACAACGTCATCGGCTCTCCTTTTTATTTTTCATTCGTTTTATTTCCCACAATTGCTCGACCCAATAATCAAAATGGTTATTCAGGTTTGATAAAAATGTAACACTCTACCAACGTGAATCGTTGTTTGTTTGGGTTTATTTGAGAAAAGGAAACACAATGGGTTCTCGTTCTTCGGATGAGGAATCAAGTGTTTATTGACAGTGTTGTGGGTGATACTTTGATCCTGGTACATCGCAGTGCGTAACGATATTGAAGTTCGCAACTTTGGAATGCAACGAAGTTCGTGTTTCCCTATTTGGGATTTTTTTTGCTACAGCTACGATAGACTTTTTTGAGATACCCATTAGAGACCTGCAGGTCCCCAGGTTAGGTTAGGTTGTAACCTAACTCTATCGAACAATATTTTGGATAACGATAAAAATGAAGAAGGAAATAAAACAGAATTTCCCTTGTATTGCGATGATGCAAACTTCAACAGCATAGTATGTACCTAGTAGTATGTACATACAAATACGTTCTCGTATTTTATATTGTCCAGGTAATTTGAAATTCTCTCGTGCCTGATTACTAGGCGATCGATGACATTAAAATTCGGGAGAAAATTTAATTATTTCGTAGGCGAGAGTTTCACTCCGACTATGCAGACGCTCAGTCTCTCTCTCTCTCTCTCTTGTTCTATACTGACTGCTGCTGGCTAACGCTACATTATAGATTTACATTTAGCAATGGTAGCTGCTGAAGCACCGACGGAAGAAGAGGGCTGGTATATATCCCGAGACCATAAGCGTGTACCTTTGACGAGTCATTAAGAATTGATTCCCTCAGGCGAGTCCGGCAAGGTTGCTGCTCTCTCTCTCTCTCTCCCTCTGTCTATCGTTCGCCCTCACTCTCTCGCTCCCTCAAGCTCTGGCGTTGAGAACCTAATCGTGTATTCGATCGAACAGATCTTTAACCCTCTCTTCCTCGCGTCTCTGATGTGCATCCATAATGGGAATATTTTTGATCGATCTCATACAGTATGTTGCACGTATTGATTTAGATATTTCTGCTAAACTTGTCGTCCCTGAGCGATCTTCTCTATCCTTGGTCACTCTGATAAGTGACAGCTCATGATCGGTTTTTAGCGGTTGACAAAATATACAGGGTGAGGCACATATAGTGTTACAGAGCAATAGCACTCACCCTATTGATCATATCCAAAATTGTTTCCGCCAAAAGTTTCAGTGTTCGAGAAGGTCGTCATACTAGACCCCTATATTTTTTTTTATCGGTGGAGGCGCTGAAGCCACGTCAAGGTCAACTCCACTTTTTTAAATGGACTGGTACCTTTTTTCTTCAACCATCTTGTGGAGCACCTGCAGCCGCATAAAAAAACATTAGGGGGTTAAAGTCGTTCAAGGTAATTCAAGGTCACCTATTAAAATGAAATACAAAACTAAATATCTCGGATCACTACCAAATATTTGGTAGTGATCCGAGATATTTAGTTTTGTATCATTTTATACATAATATTTAGTTTTGTATCTGACCTTGAATAACCTTGAACGACTTTGACCCCCTAATGTTTTTTATACGGCTTGAGGTGGTCCACAAGATGGTTGAAGGAAAAATGTACCATTCCATTTAAAAAAGTGGAGTTGACCTTGACGTAGCTTCAGCGCCTCCACCGATAAAAAATAAGCTGTTTCAGTATGACGGCCTTCTCGAACACTGAAGCTTTTGTTTGAAACATTTTGGACATGATCAATAGTTTGAGTGCTATTGCTCTGTAACACTTTATGTGCCTCACCCGATATTTACATATATATATATATATATATATATATATATATATTGTTGTTAAATTACCTGAGTTCCAAGGTGTACTTCTGCGGGTTTTTACGTATTAGCCTTCCCAATTGAACCCTTTCCTATCCTTCCCTGCCCGCACTTAGCTAATCTAACTTAACTTCCGTTGCGTCCATAGCCGTCTTAAGGTACACTATACCGCATTTGCCAAGAGTACGGGAAAACGGTGGAAAACCCGTACCGGTAAGGCAGAGCGGGGTCTTATGAGCCGCGGGGTCTTACGAGCCGCAGGATCTCCTGCGCCACTCACACTAGCACACAGACGATACATGCTAGCCATAAGTGTTGCCTCTTCGCCGATCGGATTTGTTTTTAGTGTCCCGTACGTTGCTACTATTTTCGCGCCAAAAGTAAAAAAAGCCGTTCGTCGTATCTTTTGTTCTCCAGCCCATGCTTGTGGTGTTGCGGCAATCAAGTAGGTGTTTTTCGATTTCACAATAGTGTATTTACACGATGCCTGAATAAAAAATAATCCAATATGGATAGTCTCAGGGTGGCTCGGTCCAATTAGTGGAAAAATGGGAAAGGGGTCATTTGTGTGAAAACAAGCGGGGTCTCTTGAGCTTGGCTCATAAGATTTGCATTAAAAATCAGGTGTTCGAACCCCACCCCAAGCACCTATTAATCTTTCTACAAAAACTATTTCGTTTTTTCAGGATGCGAAGGTACAAAAGAAAAACTAAACGATGTATAGTCTCCGAAGATCTGATGAAATGTGCCGCAGAAAAAGTTATCAACGGCAAAAGTATCCGAAAAGCGGCAAAAGATAACAAATTAAATAGAACTACGCTTACTTATTTTTTTTGGGGTTTGTCTTGTGAATAACCATTAATATCCCACTCGCTCAACTAGCCCCGTGGGGTGGCTCAGTTGACCCCCCATAGTGAGGTCAACTGAGCCATCTGACTTTAGCGATATTCATGTAACTTTGGTCCAGTAAGCAACGTTTTTATTACAGTTGTTTTTATGGTGTTACATAGCCAAATAAACAACCTATCCATTTTAAAAGATATCATTACTTGTCATTACGTTACTTCGGAACTATACTGCTTAGAACAAAATCATGATCAAGTGACCCCGTTATGCTCTATAGATGGCCCCTATTCTTCCGATTTTCTGGTGCACAAACGTTTCACTCAAGTATCTCCACCCAAAGTCTCAGAAGTATTGGTTGATGCGCCAGCCGGTGCGCGGCTAAGTGGTCACCGCTCTGAGTATTGGCCATGCACAGCACTGCTTAACTGGATGTACCGCCGGAGCTGAACCCCGACTGCCCATCCACCAGTGTCGGTTTATATATATATATATATATATATATATATATATATATATATATATATATATATATATATATATATATATATATATATATATATATATATATGGTGTTTTTACGAGGGAAGTCTTCACAGGCTCGACTGGTTAACGTAGTTACGACATTCTCCAACTATACAGACTTGATTCATCATTGAGCGCACGTATCGGGTTTCGTCAAGCTATCGTAATATTGAAAACGGTCAAGTCTCAATAAATAATTCACCTGCGTATCGTGCTCTCTCTCTCTCTCTCTCTCTCTGTCTCTCTCTCACTCACTCACTCTCTCGCTTTATCTCTCTCCCTTTCTCACGGTCCGTCGCGCGTTTAATATTTCAAGAATCGGGACAGAGCAAGCGAAATGGTCTCGTGATTGCAATATTTAAGGGTCGACGAAGAAACTTGTGTGAAGCAAGCGAGAGCGAGAGAGAGAGAGAGAGAGAGAGAGTGAGAGAGAGAGAGAGAGAAAGAGAGAGATTGCGGGACAGAGAAAGTTTAACGCAGGCATATGTGCATGTATACGAATATATGTATGTGTGCGTGTGTCAGTTCATCCACAGAGCAGCATCACACAAGTCTTCAAGTATTTACGAGTGCAGAGAGAGGCCTTGCGGTCCATTGGGAAATCTTTAAATATATTTTATTCCTTTCCGACTGTTGCTGTACACTCTCTCTCTCCCTCTCTCTCTCTCTCTCTCTCTCTCTCTCTCTCTCTCTCTCTCTCTCCTTCCTTCTCTCGTGTATACCGCTCTGTACCACTACCCTACCTTATAGCGGATAGGTTCCGTTATCGCATATATAGAAATGAAAAACCGATCGACATGTTATCGATTGGTTTTTCGTGTATTTTTGATCGAATAGTTTGCTTTTTTTTAAATACCCACTCAACATACGCCTTTCAACCCTAGATAATTTTCGCGTGGCTAATTCCATGACGCGCTTCTTAATCGCTTCTTAATCGCTTGTTCGATCTCAAGTATATTGGCGTACGAAAATGTATTTTTTTCAAGATTTCTTTTATGGAAACGAACGCGAAACTGCTTCGCTATACTGACAAATCGATAGAGAGTTTCTTTCCAGAATGAGAAAAAGTCTCGAGAAGTTTTCAGACTGCTATGAAATATCTTTATGGAAATAAATGTAAAACGCAAAATATACCGCTCATAGCTACGCCTTGCCGAGACGTAAATATATATATATATATATATATATATATATATATATATATATATATATATATATATATATATAGAGGTATGTGTGTGTGTGATTGTGTGTGCCCGTAATGTGCATATAAAAATAGCGAAGAAATGTAGTATGTATGTGTATTTGTGTGCTGGATATATTAGTGTTATTCAGTTTCTTTGGTAGTTCGCAAGGCAGCGCCCGTTCGTTGTGCCCGGGAATATGAATCATTTATCAGTCTGCCGTTCTCCCTCCGCCCGCCTCTGCTCTTTTTCGTTACTTCATATATATATATATATATATATATATATATATATATATATATATATATATATATATATACACGCACACACACACATATATATATGGGAGCAAATGGGAGGCTGTATACATATATTCTTGACTTATCGAACGTTTCGTTGAGAATTTTAGAATGGAAGAATAAAAATATTTTATTGGAATCGTAAAAGTGCGCACGGGCGTAAAAAAGAATTTCGGGCAGAGAGAAATTCCTAATTCCCTTCTTTTTTTTATCACGTACGGTATCAATATTGTTCAATAAAAGATGAGCAAAAAAACTACATGAATTTCGAATACGCTGGTTCCATACGACAGCCTGGAATTTTTCTATCATTAACAAAGTCGGTTGCTCGAGTGCACTTCAATTCGGAAAGTTTTTCGCATGAACCAAGCAAGCCCAAGCAAGCAAACGGAAACGTATGAGGACGGAGATCAAAAGCGCTAGGCTAATATTCAAGTATTCGTTGATGCTCGCCCAAGTATCCGAGCACAAGGAAGACTTTTTATATTAATAAAAAAGAAGTTCCAAAAAAGGGAGGGTGGAGAGAACAGAGAATGCAGGGAAGGGTGTGAGGAGCAAGACCGTGGCCATTTGGTAGTCGATTGTGTGTGTGTGTGTGTGTGTGTGTGTGTGTGTGTGTGTGTGTGTGTGTGTGTGTGTGTGTGTGTGTGTGTGTGTGTGTGTGTTGACGGAGGCTCATAAAAAAGAAAAATTCAAATTTTTCACCCTCGAGTAAAATTATTATTGACAAATGAGTAAGCGAGATGGTTGGTGCGCGTATGGGGTTGCATTCTCTCCTTTTTTATTTCCTGTCGCACCTCCCCCTACATGAACTCGTAGTCCGTTACGGGGTCGAACTCGGAAAAAGCTGTACACCCTCTTGACCCCCCCCCCCCCCTCCCCCTTTCCCCAACATCCTCTGCCACTCGGATGGGAACCTCGTCCGCGTATTTTTAATATTTAAAATTTAATTTACAAATGCCACTGCCTACTCGACTCCGCTGTCTGTGAATATACATGCAGGGGCGTGGGGGTGGTAAGGTCGAAAGAGCTTGCAGTGTTGGCGGCTTTAACCTACACTGACGCTTCTTGTTTTTTTCATACATCTTTTTTTGTTTGTTTGAATTCATACTCTTCGTCTTTGTCCATTCCATTTTTTTCGCCTCATCCGTTCGTTCTCCATTTCGTTTGTTTCTCTTTTTCGTTCGCATTCGGCTCTCCGCAGCTTGCGGGGGCAGCCGTACATGCGGAAAGAATGAGAGAGAGAAAAAGAGAGAGAGAGGGAGAGAGAGAGAGAGAGGCTGGAATCGGCCTCGGCGAAACAGATCAAGCGTAGTAACGGATTATTATCGATGCGCCTCTACCAGTTTTTTTTACGATGATATCGAAGCTTTTAACCCCTTTACCGTATACACGAGTGTTTGATGCGCTTCCGCATTCCCGATATACGTTTCCCGCTTTTTTCTCTGCGCTGCTTTTTCCCCTCGTTTCTTGCCCTGGTCGACCCTTCTGGTTATTATTGGATGCTCGTGGAGCTGTATATTTTAAAAAGCTTTCCTTTGTAAAGCTGTCTAATGCATTAATTCGGAATGCGAGAACCCGACAATGACTAATTGAAGATATTGTTTCCGTCTGCGTATTAGCGTGGGCCTTTGCCATATGGCGTATGCAAAGTAACATTGGAGCAGAGCACATTACGAGTTTTGTCAAAGTCCCTTTGGGTTGGGCGACGCACTGACGATTCTTACGAAACATCGATTATAGCGGTTTGATTTCTTTTTGATGTCGAACGGTATTCGGACTCCAATCGAATCCTGCAACGGTCCAATATTGCGACGTTACCTCATAAATGTGACGAGAGCCAACTTCACCCTCAACCCCTTTAGTGAGGAGTTCTACAAGCGTGTTGATCAATCGAATCGACGAACGATCGAGCACACACGCAAAATCAACCACATCAGATGATCGAGGCTTCGATTGCTGCATGTGCTCTAATCGCCGTCATCAAAGTCCTCACACGCGCAAAGTCGGCCGCGCTTTCGATATTTTCAGTCGATCTACGACCCAGAGTATTGACCAAGCGATATCGGGTCCATCGGTCCCTCTGCGTGTAACTGGCAAAGAAAAGAGAGAGAGAGAGAGAGAGAGAGAGAGAGAGAGAGAGAGAGAGAGAGGGAGGGAGGGAGAGAGAGAGAGAGGCAATTCAGTACAGTTGACGAGAGGAACACACTTACACACACCCTCGATACCGGGAATCAGATTTGCGAAAATCGATTGACCCGTCATCCTGTCAGGAGCCGTTCGAGTAAACCTCTGCGTTGGTCTCCTGTACGAATAGGAGAGCGCAGAAAGCTCCAGAGGGGTGAAATTACGAGAGCCGTGCTTTTGGGTGTTCTACAACCCGAAGAAGGGGACGGGCGCGAAACCGGAGGGCCGAAATTTTCGAGTAGCCAGGTAATTCGAACGCTCTGCATAAGGGTGAGCAAGGGAGAAAGAGATAGAGAGAGGGAGAGAGGAACACCGCCGTGATGGGCTTGATGTCTATGAGGTTCGCTGCAACCGTGGCAAGCTAACGCGCGTATCCCGCCTGCTTGATCGACAGAGAGAAAGAGCGCGCAAGGCTTTAGC
The DNA here is from genome assembly GCA_964007375.1 of Ophion obscuratus. NCBI lineage: Eukaryota > Metazoa > Arthropoda > Insecta > Hymenoptera > Ichneumonidae > Ophion > Ophion obscuratus. Next base: position 17,396,539 of record OZ023323.1, read on the forward strand.
AATGGGTGGAGAGCGGCTACGGCGCGCTTCAAACGAGCTACGTAATTTTAATCCAACACCGGTAGCTCGCCACGGACCATTGCTATATAGTCTCCGTGCTGTATCAAGTGAATGTTACGTCTGTAAGTAGCCATGTGTACACCAACGTGTGATGTCCAAGCGAGCCCGGATTGGACACCGTGCTTTATGCTTTCAATGTGGCCTCGTTGTCTTTCCTCGGGTATTGGGCCTCCGAATCCGAAAGCAGGTAGATCCTGTTCATCCTCGGCAGACCTTTGAGGCTCGTGGTGGGCTACCAGTTTAGCGTTGGATGAATGTCACAATGGAATGCGTTGATTTGGGGTCTTTTTATTGCTGTCTTCATTGACTGTTGGCCGGGTCCGCCACTATTCGACTTCCCACTGTGTCAATTCGCATTACTCTTCGCTGCTTAACCCGCAATAGTCCTTCCTTCCTACTCTCTCGTTCTGTATGCACCATGACCACCCTTCTCTGAGACTCTCCTCATTCTCCTGGAATCAATTGCGGTTGTCATGACTACCGTAATGGAGATCCAGCCGGAAAGCTCGCACTCTCTCCTGCATGCGAGGGAGCTCGCCTCCTCCGGGTGTGTGTGTGTGTGTGCACACGCAGGTTATATGTCTTTTCCATGGGAGACTGACCGAAGCGAGCGTGGACGCGAGGGAAGTAGAACAGTGTGCTACGTGTGGAGCTCGATTTCTACATCAGGCTACGCGGAATCAAAGACCGGCCAAGTGGTAACAATGTCCTGGAGGGCGAAGCAGTCCTGTACGGCTGCACGTGTACGCGTTCTGTCCAGCATGTGGACTGCACAAGACTGCCGAGGGTTGCCATTCCTCGGAAATATATTACCAGCAAATGCATTATGCGTTCCCTACAGCGGATGCAATGACTGGCTTCTTTTTGGAAATGCTTGGAACGAAATTTTGACGATACAATTTCGGATCATTTCGTGCATCAATGATGTTGAAGTTTGCATCGTTGGAAGGCAATGGCAATTCATTTGTTTTAATTGCTCAAGGGGCTATACCAGTGTGAACGCTGAAAATTTGGGTGATTTTCGGGAATTTTTTTGAAGAAAAATACTCAATTAAATGTTTCGGAAAATTAATAATATATTTCGCTATATTTGACCTATATTACATAATTTTTTCATAGAAAAATATTGAGATCGAAGCGACTTACGCGCAGCCTTCGAAGGCGTCAAAAAAAAGTTCCTCCACTGCTGACATGATTCCGGCCGATTGAGTAGCTGAAACCGAAAAAGGAAAAAATATCGTTAAACTGGAAGGTATTTCCTGTACAATGACCTAGGATTTTCGAAAAATATCAAAATCTATCAAAATGACGTAGTTATGAAAAAAGTCTGTTTTCTTGCCTATAAAATGGTCGTCTTTTTCAATGCCAAATCGTCAATTTTCATCCAATCAAAAATATCCTACGTCATTGTAGAATAAATATATTCGGGAGTACTCAGTTCAAATTTCAAGTCAATCGGATAATTGCTCTTTGAGTTACAATGTCAGCAAATTTGAAAAATCTCATTTTGAGAAAAACACGTTTAAAGATTTAACTATCGATTTTTGCAAGATAAAATGATAGAGATACGGCTTCGAAATTTCTACAGGATATTCTTGAAAGTATAACCTGTCGAAAAGGCAAAAAAAATCGATTTTTTCAAAGTGTCACCCTGGTATAGCCCCTTAAAGGGTTATACACAGTCAGGTGGCCCAAAAAAATCGATTTTTCAAGAATTTTTCTTGAGAATACCTTTAAATCTATGAAGGTAAAAATTTGTATACATATTATGGTAACTTTTAACTATATTTTAACATTTTTTTATTTGTAAAAATAATTGTTTTGCAAGCTGCTATAGCCGATCTCCCGGGAGCACCTCTGCAAAAAGGCGTCTTCGGGTGAGCACGATATCTCTGGACTGGATTATCTAAAATGAGAAAAAAAAACCAAAAATATTTCGTCGATATAATGGATTATCTTGTAATTGATCGAAGAAATAAGCGAAATATTTTTTGACAAAATGGTGGCTTCTAAAAAAAATCGATTCTGACAAAAATGTAGACCTTAAATTGTTTATAAAATGGAAAATATTTATCGGTGAGAAAAAACCGTCGATTAATTACTAAAAAATATACTTGAAAATATTGTGTTAAAATTTGAGACTGATCGGGTCAGCCGTTACCGAGAAATCTTGCTCACCGACTTTAAAAACACAGTTTTGAGAAAAACGCGTATAAAATTTCAAAAGCACTTTCGAACGCTCTGACATTACAAATGTGCGTGTAACTCCGAGAATATTCGCCGGATTGGCAAAAAAAATTCTCTGTGTGTACTTATATATATGTACATTACGAAAAAAAATCGTTTTTTTGTAAATGTTAACTGTTCATAACCCCTTAACACTTTTCCACCCCAATGTAGGCTATGCAAATCAATCAAATGGTTTCACGTATTCTTATTAAGTATTTACGACTTCAGTCTGCAATCCCTCGTTATTCGATCTTTGCTTCACTCGCATCATTGACATTCAAGTGCTCGAAGCTTCCAGCGCATCTTTCATATCAATGATCATGATACAATGATTATTTGTCGCACGTAATCATTGGCACCCTTATTTTCCAGTAATTAAAAATATCAACGGAGTCTTGGTGGTTCGATCTGTAGAAAGATATTCCGAAAGAGGTCGTCCCGCATTTTGTACCCTGTTGAAGGGCGAAAAGTGGAAATCACACGGGGGGAGTATTAATATCGTAGGTTCGTTGGTAAATAATAAGTGTGTGTGTGTGTGTGTGTGTGTGAGTGTGTTGCTGCGAGGGTGGAACCGTAGGAAGAAGTAAACCATAGGGGACTCGGGGAGGGTTGTCTCGTATCACGCGATCGTAACGCTCTCGCAGGGACAGCGGCGTCGGGGGGATTACGGTTACGCTTTCAACCCTTTTCTCTGAAATCAAAAACGAAACAGTAGCATTGCTCGGGTAAATCACTCGCTGTTTTTCCCGGTTTCCTCATTCTTCCGACGTTTCGACGTTGATCAGTCGTCTTACCCCCACTTCATTGGCTCATGTCGGCCTAGAGTTTCATACGAACGTTCGTTCCAAAATGAATGTTGTGCCAATCAAGGCCTCAGGCCACTCTAGAGGTCGAAAAAATAGCCTTTTGGGGATTTTTTTTCAGAAAAAGTACAAAATAAATCGAGATTAATAAAGGGTGTTTATCATACATATCAGTGACTGTATACAATCATTTTTTTTTTTGAAGCGATTATTTTCAAAATGGCGGTTCTGCAGAGTTTATCTCAAAACTGCATTTTTTAAGCTGGCTGGAAAAATAACTCACAAGGAACATCCCTCAGGTGACACCCTTCGATTTTGTTGAAATTTTGATACTTTATAAAGCTCCGAAAAGTAAGCGATACGTATTTTTTTTATCGGCGGAAAAACGGTTTTAAGGGCTGAAACGCACCCTCAAAAATGGGGATGTTTTGCGTTTTTCGTCGATAACGTTTTAACGGTACGAGATATTAAAAAATTTCAAATTCCAGCAATGTTTATTTTTTATGCACTATACATTGGAGATGAGAACGATAACGGTATCGACGAAAAACAAAAAACACCCCTATTTTCGAGGGTTCGTTTCACCCTTTAAAACCGTTTTTCCGCCGATAAAAAAAAATACGTATCGCTTACTTTTCGGTGCTTCATAACATATCCAAATTGCAACAAAATCGAAGGGCGTCACCTGAGGGATGTTCCTCGTCAGACAATTTGCAACTGATTTACTTGAAATGTTGAATATATCTTGAAAAATACATTGTCCATGGAAGCACGTAGGATGCTTTTTATATTGCATACTTCATTTTTTGTTAAGAATTATCTCACGTTTTTTTAGGCAACTTTTTGGAAAGTGAAAAATTTGTCTAAAAAATCGTCAGATAATTGTTAATAACAAATGAACTATGCAATATAAAAAAAATCCGACGTACTTCCATAGACAATGTATTTCTCAGGATATTTTCAAAATTTCAAGTGAACCGGTTGAAAATTGTCTGAGTTGTGTTTCCGGCCAACTTAAGAAATGCAGTTTTGGGAAAAACGCTGCACAGCCGCCATTTTGAAATTAATCGCTTAAAAAAAAATTATTGCAAACAGTCACTGATATGTATGATAAATACCCTTTTTTGTAATCTCCATTTATTTTGCAGTTTTAAGGGCCTAACCCCTTAAGCTGTTTTGCACTTCTCGCCTTTGAGTAACTTTTGTTCAAGCAGTACTACCATTTGCATTTATAGCCGTATCAATGTTGATAGACTAATGTAAGTACCTGACGTTCGTAGAGCCGTGATTTTCCGTAGTCAGAAAATTATACGAGAGAGAGCGAGAGATAGCGAGAAAGAGAACGATGAGGCATCGCGTGGTTGGAACACAATGGCCAGGTGGCGAGTTACGAGTTGCACGCTCGAGGTGGTTAGATTAATAAAAAAAAAAAGCAAAGCAAAAAATGGATTAGTCCAACGGATGGACGAAGCGAAAAGATCGGCCCCTCTTCCTCTTTTTCTCTCGCGTGTCGACCTTTATTAATTGGGACGACGTTAATTTTAATCAGACTTCTCTCCCCACTTCTGAACAGCCATCCTCGCCTTTCCTATCCTCCCTGCCCTCTTTCGTATCCTACCGTGTCCCCAAGATTTGATTTACGAATGCGAAATATCCTCCCCCAGCCCCCTTTGAATTGATTTACTAGAGTGACCGAGACGAATGGCCAGGCACTGGAACTCATGCAAACTTCACATAAATTTAAAGTTTAATTAATCCGCGATCTCGCCACATTTATCTTCGTCTCTACCTGCCTAGATTTTTCGAAATATTTTCATGTCGTTTCCGAACCTCTCAATGCGTCACGTATTTTTGTGCTTCCGAAGAAATCTTTTCTACACGCGAAAATGTTTATACGAAAGTTAATTGAGAATTATTGAAAAAATAACTTTTGTCATTTATATAATTTTCTTATTTTTATTAATATTATTGTGCTATAACTTTGCAAATGATCCAACAATGAACTCAATCGTGATCATTTACTCTTCTTCAGACTTGTCTCTGCTGTTTATCTCGTTTTTTTCTGAACCTCCACGAGGCGCTAATAATTTCGATAAATCGTTGCCATTTTCATTAGCGAGTGATTCGCGTGTCGTCGTTGCCGAGCCGTTTTCCGGTTACGTATTAGCGCCTCGTAGTAAGCGACTCGGCGTGTCTCCATTGTACAGAACGAAGATCAGGTTGGTCAACGCGTAGATAGGGAACATAACCCCGGACTCCTAGGTTCCCGCTAATCCGATGAGAAAACTAGATAAGATATGTTTATGTAGCATTGAAGAAGAGCGGGGAGCGCTACGCGGACACCCTTTCGCGTGCTCTATTAATCCGACTTTAGTTAATTATAATCAACGATTGGCCAAGTCGTTCACCACGCGCGTGCCGCATCTCTGCCATTTGATTTACGGGCTGGAAATGGTAGTACTCTGATTCACATCAACGGGTCTCGATACCATCGCACAACTGGCCCACCAACCCTACCGATCCTCTTGTCGTTTCTTAGTACGGTCAAATGGAGATTTTGCTGAAAATTTTCGGCAGAACGCTTTTTTTCATCTCGCAGGGGGGTAGGGGGTCGGCCACGAGTGTGAAACTCAGTTTCCGGGATGTTGAGGGGGGTAGAACGGCCGCCATCTTGAAATTAAGGGTGTGATTAGTTCTTTTTTATTTATCTCCGTAACCGTAAGGCTGACGAACAATTTGTAGAGAGCTTTTTTGTAGTTGATACAATTATCCGTAACTTTTTCTCATAACTTTTTCCGCTAATGTCAGTAATAAAAAAGGTATAAACAAAAAACGATGAAAAATGGAGGGATTAAAAACTTTGAGGAAAGATTATTTATTTATTTGTAATCTGACAATAAAATTCTTCTTACCTTTTTTATAGAGCATTTGGTTATTAACAATTTCATCTATTTTTTAAATTCAGTTTGTCTTTATTGATTTTTCAGTGTCGTAAAAGGAGGTAGTGAAAGGTGAGTAGGTTACGTCGGTATTTAAAAAAAATGTTAATAATTTTATTTCGAGCATCTGAATGAATTGAAACAAATTATTGAATTTAAATATTCTCAATTAGAAACAATTTCGAATTATTAACATTCGGTCCATTCAAAGTAATTGAATAAAAAATCATAAACCTCAACATTTAATAATAAATTCCAATAATTCATAAGCAATGAATACTTTAAAAATTAAAAACAACGATCAAACTTTCAAGAGACGACACTCTTTTCTCGATTAAGAATAAATAAGAATTTAATTATCATTTGATTTTTATATTTTTATAAATATATCAATTTACGATTATTATTATTTACTTTTATGAATAAACAAAAGAAGAAAGGAATTCGAATGTATTTCGTTTAAATAAAATGAAGAAGAAAGAATAGAATAAAATAATCATAAGAATCAAGAGAAACAAACCGAATAAAAAAATGGAATAGGTCAAATTGCTTATAACGAAATGGTTTATAACAAAGGTAAGGAGCATTTTTATTGTCAGATTTTAAATAAATTGATAATCTTGCCTCAAAGTTTCTTATCCTCTCGTTTTTCCTCTTTTTTGTTTATAACTTTTTTATTATTAATATTAACCCAAAAAGTTATTCATAAAAGTTATAGAGGATTGTATGAACTACAAAAAAGTTTTCTACAATTTTTGTCGGCCTCACGGTTATGGCGATACATTTCTAAAAACCCGGCCCTGAGATTTGAGCGTAATGATGATTGATAATTTCGAAATAATCATTGAAAAACTTAACAATATAATAAAAAAAGAAGAAAAACAAATCGAATAAAAAAATAGGTTAAATTGTTTATAACAAATTGCTCTATAAAAAAGGAAAGAAGCATTTTTATTGTCAGATTTCAAATTAATTAATAACCTTGCCTCAAAGTTTTTTATCTCCTAATTCTTCATCTTTTTTTTGTTCATAACTTTTTTTATTATTGACATTAGTGCAAAAAGTTATAAGAAAAAGTGATGGATAATTGTATCAACTACAACAAAAATTTCAACAACAATTTTTGTCAGCCTCACGGTTACGGAGATAAATTTAAAAAACGAATTCCCCCTTAATTTCAAGATGGCGGCTGTTCTAACACCCTTAACGTCCCGGAAACTGAGATTTTCACCCATGCGTTCTATCCAAAATTTTCACGAGGCCTTTTTTGAAGCACCATTCGACCATACGATCTCGTAACGTTGGACACTCATCCCGAGAAATAATATCACAGGGCTACTAAATCAGTAGTTGGGCGCATGTGGGATGTATCACACTGCGAGCGAAACTGACTTCCCAGGACCTGTCGAATAAATCCAAACTTGCCACATTTTGCTTTCAACGAAACCAAACTGACCCAATTACTGGCCATTTTTGTTTCCGCGCTCGTCACAATGTTCATCCGGAATGCACACTCCACACGGGACGAACGGCTGTAACGATTGTGTGAGAAATTAAATCCCAAAGTATTATTAACCCGCACTGATATAACGCTGTATGATATACAATTAGCGACGGCTCTTCATCCCAGCGACCTTCGACCTTAAGATCTCCATTTGACACTTCCAACTTTGATACTCGTTAATTAGGTCAGGAGAGCGAGCGGGCGGGGGACTGCTCATAAAATATTACCGCCTCGGTAAAATCGGCAGACGGATAATTATAGGGACGAAGATTCATTGTACAGAGCTGGTTTCATTTCGAGTCGATGGTTATGTACGTTGCAAATTTAATGGGATCAAGAAAATGTCGTCTCTTCAAGAATTCACGTGCAAGTGAAGTGAACATATTTATATTTCACGATCACACGACCGAGTGTCAATGGGGGTCGATGGCAGTCGCCAAGATCGTTTGGACAACTATATCGGACAAGTGAACAAAATAAATAATAACTGAATCATATATCGAATTCTAATTTTATCATTTTGTGATATCTCATGATAGAGAAGAAAATGGCCGATTTGCCTCCAATGGACTAGGTCACTCGCTCATTTGTCTGAAACCGCAAAATCATTGGGAAAAAAGCCTCTGCACGAAGGATCTAAATTAATGGCGATAATTCAATCGTATTGGCGATATGCGGAAAAAATGGACTGCGGGGCCTGCCCGTTGTTCGTGCACAACCATACTTGAGCCGCACCCTGCAAAATAATCTTTACCTCTTTCTTCCTCATTCTATCGTTTATATTTACGACTCTCACATATTACATCAAATTTCAAAGAACATTTCTCCTGCTCCGTTTCCACTCGGACTTCGTTTTCCGGCTGTGCTTTATCGTCTCGCTGGAACAAATGCGACGTGTCCGGAGTACGAAAGCTTGTTTCAAGAACAGAACACGACCGAGTCCGTGTTGTATAATTTCCTCGGGTGGATATTTTACCATTACGGCGTAAATGCAAAACTGGAACAACAAATAATGGATAACCTGACTGTTTTGTCGGGCGGTACAAGAAAACAGGTGTGATGGTCAGTGTACTCTCCGGGTTCGTGTTAATTTTCCATTGGCATGTTTTTTTCAGACATTATTCTATTTTAGAATGTCTTTTTTGGTGGTTTTTGTTATTCGGGAAGCACGGCCAGAGGGAAGAGCAGGAAACCCTGTCGAAAGATTAGAACATGGCCGTTCCCGTGTTCGAAGTAATGCAGGAGGTTTCTGGGTTGTAATATCTCACCATTAGGCATAATCATCCCTTACACATCCGTGGCGAGCGTTGCTCGCCTCGCTGTATCCGGCCTCGGTGTAGTCAGAAGCCGTGCCTCTAATGCCTTATAATTTATAACGTCGTTCTACGTCCTTCCAACCCCTCCTGTCTCCTCTTTCTCTCTCTTTCCGTCCCTCATCCCCTTTACCCGCCCCCCCCCTCCCCGTCCATTAAAATATATCAGAATTAAAGGTAAAGGCTCGCGATAACGCTGGGCTAGTAAGAGAAGAGAAAAGAGGACGTTGAGGAGCCAAATTTATGAATGTTACTTCGAGTAATATCTAGTGTCTCTTCTTCATATGATCTCACGGGATGGATACGTATCCAACTGAAAATGTCGTTTTTGCCAGATCATCAGCTGTAGTTTTACAATTTCCGGAAAACCCCCTTGACTTTCGTAATCAGCAGATAATTCCCCATTGGATAGGACCTTAAAATGTAGTAAATGACGATTTTTTTCAACGCATTTAGTGATTTTGTCGAAATCCGTAGGTGTGTTCCTTTTTCACGGGCGTACATTTATTGGGGGTGTTTCGAAAAGGTCTTCGGAGCTAGAATTGTTTTCCTACGAAAAGGATGACGTTGAAGTTTGCATCGTTGGAATGCAGTAATTTTATTTTTCTTGATTTTACCATTATTCGAACCCTTTTTTTACAAATTGAGGTACAGCCAACTCTAATAAGAATACGTAAAACAAATTCGAGCGATTATCACAACCAAAATTAGGCAAAACAAATTTGAGCAATTTAAAAGAGTGAATTTTCGTTGCATTTCAACGATCCAAACTTCAACGTCATCAAAAAGGGCCGAAAAAAACACAATGGGTATGTATAGAGAAAATTGTAAAAATCGCTGGTTTAAGTTTGAGAATCTGTTAAAAATGTAGAATTCATCGTAGGTCGCTAAATAAAGCGGCATTTTGGAGAACAATAAGTCGCGAAAAAAATGCATGAAAAGTGGAATTTTCAATTAAAGCCTTAGGCCACTCTAGAGGCCGAAAAATAGGCTTTTTGAGGATTTTCTTTTTCAGAAAAACTACAAAATATATCGAGATTACAAAAAGGGTGTTTATCATACAAGTTTATCATACAATGGAAGTACGTAAGATTGTTTTTTATATTGCATAGTTCATTTGTTATAAACAGTTATCTGACGATTTTTAGGCAAATTTTTCACTTCCCAAAAATTTGCCTAAAAAAATTGTTAATAACAAATGAACTTTGTAATATAAAAAAAATCCTACGTACTTCCATAGACAATGTATTTTTCAAGATATATTCAACATTTCAAGTGAAACGGTTGAAAATTGTCTGAGTTATGTTTCCGGCCAACTTAAAAAATGCAGTTTTAAAATAAACACAGCCGCCATTTTGAAATTAATCGCTTCAAAAAAATTATTGTATACAGTCACTGATATGTATGATAAACACCCTTTTTTGCAATCTCGATTTATTTTGTAGTTTTTCTGAAGAAAAAGAAATCCCCAAAAAGCCTATTTTTTCGGCCTCTAGAGTGGCGTAACCCCTTAAAAGGAAAACAAAACGGCGAATAAGTTGGTAAAGCCATCCATTTTTAGTCCCGTCGCGAAATTTTTGTAATGAATATTTTTCTTTTCTGCTGCTATCATTGATTACTTGTACTCCCGGAATACAAATTTCACCATTAATTTCCTCCCAATTTTTTCATCGGACAAGCTTCCGAAATGTGGTAAATTACGAAGAAAGAACGGTTCGCCTGCTCTGGCCCCTCTCTTATACGGCCATCTTGAATAATTAACTCAAATCCGTATGATAAAGTTGTCATCGGCTCTGACGTTTCTCACCGTTATAACTCTTTCATCCCGCCTGTTCCCTACCTCTCTCCTCCGTTGTGTTCGACGATATCAGCACTTTTTTTTCAAAATGGAGCACAATTTTTAATTATACCGGCTTGGGGGAAAAAATACCCGGCGTCGTATGCGCCGCTCCAACTTCACAGTGATATTCCCGCGGACGTTTTAATCGTTTTCCCTCATATACGAAACCCAAAGCTTCTGTATCACATATTATATACACACGTATATATATATGCATATAAACCAACTCTATAACGATTTTAGAGCTTGCACGGGAAAAGCGGACTATCGCGTACGTTGCCTCCCACGACATATTAAAAATCCGCGAGTTCCGGACGATGTTGAAGGGGGGGATTGAGTCGCGGAGGTAGGAATCGAGTCGCGGGGATGTTTCGTGTCGTTTCGGAACAACTAACGGAGAAAAGTGAACGGTGTGTATGGTGAACGCGAAGGGAAACGGGTTGTAGAGGGGCGAGGAGGTGGGGATTCAGAATCGAAACAGCGTTGCAAACGGCATATATACACACACGCTCCACCAGATCTTTTCTGCAAACACCGAAGGAATTATATGTAAGCCGTAAGACATAGACAAAAGGGAGCTGTGTGCGCCGGCAAGCAACGACTCTTCGTTCTCTCCTCCCCTGCCCTCTTTCCCCGTTATCTCATCCTCCTTTTGCTTCTTCTCGATAGGTAGCTGTTAACATCACCAGGGGTGCTCTTCGCCATTTCAGCTCTTCGATTGCCTCCATTCTTTCGGACATTAACTGCTCTGTGTGATTGGTGGCAGAATCACGAGAGCAATCGTACCAACGACTGCATGCCATTTTGCCCAAAACTCCTACAACGAAGTTCTGCGCAATGTAGAATGAGCCTAGAACTTGTATGGATGTATCGGTAACTTCCCATTCCCCGATGTTCATTGACGGTGCTCACCCTCGTGGCTTGCGGATGGTATCCGCACAAAAACATGTTGGTAATTTCTTGGCTATAGCCAAGCTTCGTTTCCGTACGGCGCTTCATCGCTCTCTACCCTGAGTTTGGCGGTGATCCATCGTCACCGGGAAGCAGAAGACTAGCGACCACTTGTACCGACGAAGAGGCGCCTAATGCATTCGGCAAACATCCACTCCGAGCCTGAGTCGAGTCTCCCCATTCACCCTTCGCGAGCCTTTATTTAAACTACGGATCTTCCACGTCTCCATGCCGCGTGGCGTGATCTTACCCGGGATAACCGATCGCGTCTGGTACTCCCTCCTTCTCTGACCTTTTTGAAAATCGGAACGCTCGAAAAAACAGTGTGCGCTCGATATTTCGAGTAGTCGAGATTGCAGAAATGATGCTCATAGCGCAAATTGACATACCAACTCTTGTCTATCAATAATATTGTCCATTGAAGCGTTGAGCATTCATTGCATTCAAGCCGAAGCTTCAAATGTCGTCCCGACATCTTTCGGAATCTCTCCAGCAGCGATATCCCTCTGGCTACGAAAGCCGACCATTGCAAGATCTTATGAAATTTGAAAAGTGATCGGAGCCAATGAACTTCGACGCCTGAATAGATCCTCCCCACTGCCCCGTGGCTGCATCCACAGTCCTCGCGGTGTGTCCTTTCCGAACAAGAGGCACTGGCAAACTGCGACAACACGACAAATGCCCATACATCCTTATAACATGACCCTCACGGTCTCTACATAAGGACGGTAGCGCCGGTGTGTGCTCAAGTTTGTACATACGGGCCTGCGGAGCGGCGAGTTTGCATATGGAGAAATGCTACGAGCCTAAACAGTATGCGGTGTGTTCGGCTTGCTTTATGTGTTTGTAGATTTTGCACGTATGCTTACACGAGATCCAGGAATCCAAGGAGCCCTCCCCATCGATGTTGCGACACACACAAAGGCCCTGATATATGGTAGGTGCACGTAACTGCGCGAACGAGTGACGCTTACGTATGCATTGTTGGCCACACATACCCTCCGTGTATGCACAATTTATCCTATGTATGAATGCGCCGAGACGATTCGATGCAATCCAAATCAAGCAAACTCCCTTAGCCTCGTTGATTGGTATGAGCTATGCTAGTAGCTACTCTCCCTCTTTCTCGAACCGTTCCTCTCGGCCCTCATCTTCATTCGACCCGTAGAACATCAGGGTTTTGCGAGTAGGAAATCATCAGCCCGCCAAAGTAGCCAGTTTACCACCTAGACATCCTAGATCATCACAGTCCATTTTCTACCCGGGCATCCTAGATCGTGACAGCCCATTTTATAACTGGGCACCCTGGGTCTTCATGGATGATTTTCCACTTAGACACCCTAGATCATCATAATCCATTCTGACCTGACCATCCTACCTGAGCACCCTGGGCCATCATAGGTAATTCTTCACCTGGCCAACCTAGATCATCATAATCCTTTTTGAAACTAGATGTACTTGCCAACCGACCCATAGAACATCAGGATCTTGCGAGTAGCAAAGCATCACGCCGCAAAAGTAGCCAGTTTACCACCTAGGCATCCTAGATCATCACATTCCATTTTTTTTCCAAACATCCTAGATCATCATATTACATATTTTAAGTGAGCATCCTCGGTTATCATAAGCTGTTTTCCACCCAGGCATCCTAGCTCAACATAGCCCATTTTGTAACTGCGCACCCTGGGTCGCCATAATCCTTTTTCCAACTAGATATACTTGCCAACCGACCCGTAGAACATCAGGATCTTGTAAGTAACAAAGCATCAGGCCGCCAAAGTAGCTTACCACCTAAACAGCCTAGATCATCACAGTCCATTTTTCATCCAGACATTCTAAATCGTCATAGCCCGTTTTATAACTAGGCACCCTGGGTCATCATAGATTATCTTCCACCTAGAAACCCTAGCCCTAGATCATCATAGTCTGTTTCCTACCTGAGCACTCTGGGCCATCACAGGTCATTCTTCACCTGGGCAACCTAGATCGTCATAATCCTTTTTCCAACTAGATATCCTTGCCAACCACCTGCCACGAATGGGAACCCAACTCGAAGGCAAACAACGCCAGAAACAAGCTTTCTTCGTGATTCACCCTCCGATATGACGGTACAAGGCAACCCACTGTTATCATACCTCGAGAATAATCAAGAACGGAAAGTTCAGCACGTCCAGTTTCGTTGAATCAAGAGAGTAAAAATCTTGTGTCTACCGAGTAAAGTAGAGTCCGGGGCCGAGTGTAGGAGAGATAGCGGGTGTGAATCAGAGAAGCGCGAAAGCGAAGGAGTGCTCGGTACACAGTACGTACCGCTTAATAGCTGCAAATTACACCCTCCTCCCTTACGTTTTTTTTCCTTCTTATTTCATTTCACTTTTTTTGTGCTTTGCACGTCTGTTTTCTTCCAAGCCCCCGTTCCTTCCTCGGCAACATGAAAACTTTTCATTTTTATATTCCTCACTCCTCGCGCCGCCACTCTCGCTCCTTTATCTTTCCCTCTCTCCCTCTCGCTGGCGAAACGTTGCTATGTATACGCCCTTCTAAAGTATTCCTACCCAAGAAAAACAGCCATTAGCGAGAGTTTTTGCTTTTCGCGCGAAACTTTTGTCCTCCTCTCCCGCTTCTTTCCACTCAAGCCACCGCCGCCACCTCCTCCCGCGCGCCCAAAGGCATTCCTTTTCGTAAATCCTCGACTCGTTTGTGCTCGGCTTGCGAGAACGAGCGGATATACGACAAGGAGAAGACACGCGAGAGGCGAGAGAGTTGGTCCGCCGGAACCCTTCGCCTCAGCCTGTCGGTCCCGCGGGGGTGTAGAAGTGGAAACGGGCAAAAAGAAAGAAACGTAGCCAGGAACGAGACGCCAAGTGGCATGAACCACAAGGTAGAGGCTAGACGGTGAAGATCAGCGCAACGCCGTTAGGGAGCGAAGGGTTTCGACGAGGGGGAAGGTTGCTTAAACGTTACCCGCGGAATACCCTGGAAACTCGAAACTTTCGCTCGCCAAGCATTTTTCATCACCTATAAATTCTTATTTATATGCGACTTCGTGTCCCTTTTCGATTAGAAGTCGACCACGTATCCTGCACACCCCCGTACTCGCCGATAGCTGTTTTGTTCATCTTATTTCTTGGAAAGTTCCGAAACGATGAGAAGTTAATGATGACACAAGGTGTTTATTTAATCAATCACTATCTCATGCTCATCACTATCTTCGTAATGGCTTCTTCGTTGGCTTTCGAACTCATATCTACGTAATGTTAGCTATCCGAACATCCAGCTATTTTGCCGACCGGCCTCGAAGATAGACATCTTCAACATCAACGTTCCCTATACATTTACATATGTACGTATATATTCATCTTGTTGAGTAACACCATAAGGTATTTTGACTTGAATCGGATGAGTTTCGCGGTCTCGTTGCACCAGCGGTAGCGCTGTAGCGACGTCGAGCGAGCCAACAATCCGTTGCCACGTCTCTGATATGAAATATGGCGATGCATCACGAAACATGTGTATGTATATGTTTCGTCGAGTCGATGAATCATCTGTGTGATACTCAGCTGAATTCACGAGGCTCTCAGAGACCGCGAATGTTCGCCCATTCGTTAGACGTATGTCTGACATTTCTCTCTTCGTCTCTCTCGCTTATTCCCCATATATCCCCTCTTCGCTCTGCCTTCTTCCGCATCGCTTTGGAACAAATGCATCGTTATATTAGCAGAAAGTTTCCATCGTTTCCAAGCGATCTTCTATATATGCTAGTCTCGAGATTGCCGTTTCCTATTTAAGGCGGAGTTTTTTATTCTGTCTGGATGAACGAGGCGCCAAGAATCCATTGGGTGAAGTCAATCGGCAATGTATCCCATCTCAAAATATTTAAAAAAAATGGACGTAGATGCTCATGTGAATGTTTTTGTTCATGGTTTGTTTAAATTCTGCAATATATTTTGTGGAATACTCGGAGTGAGTGAACTTATCGCGTGCAGGTGTAGTGGAATATATTTACGTAGAATTCGATATTGTACGGCGCCTGAGCGGAGCATCCCCCCGCCCCCTCGCTGTACGACTGGTAAAGGGGAGATCGAACAGGTCATTAATCAAACCGCACCCTCGCCGACGGACACTGTTATAACGGGTGTTCACGTTTCCCCAAACTCACTCACATCACACCTTCCCAACTCCTCTTTCTCTCTCTCTCTCCCTGTATCAATGTGCAGTAAATTAGTATTTTTTACATCGGAAATCAATACATTAGCAAGTTCTCACCAATGCAATTTCAAGTGCACTCTAATTTCGATGATAAGAACACTGTCAATAGCACTTCAATTAACTGAGCCTGCACGGCTTTTTTATCAACCCCCGGTGGTTCTCTACTCCATGGGATTGATCTGCTTTTTTTGAATAGCCAACCGCCAAAGTCCGAGGAATAGAGTTACTAGGATCAGTACTGTCTTTAGAAGAGAAAAGCAAATTGTGCATTACGGTTTTCCACCGGCGTTGCAGCAGGCCGCCATTTGAACACCCAAAAACAGCCTTTTGAACCAAACAAACCGAAAAAATCATCATTGGATTTGGTAATTTCAACAGCGGTGAATATTGTACCGGAACATTCTACAACAGCAAGAGGTTCGACATTTCGAAACAATCAGGCCTAAAATCCATGAACCCATGTGAAATCATTGTATCTTCGATTTCCACGGCGCCGTTTTGCCTCATATGAGAATATTCTCAAATTAGCGACATCGAAACTTGACTATGGGTGTACGGATGTGTATATGGGGTCCGGTGGCGCTCGATGGTACCCGAGAAGCAGTAGCAGCGGAAGCCTCCACAGTTGCCAAGTGACGTATTATAATATTTCATCCTCCCTTGCCACTGCTACCCTGCCTCATCGTGGAGAGCACATTTGCAACCCTCCTTCGCGAGCCACCTCCGCAAAACTACTCCCTCGTACCGCCTTCCGCAACCCCCGCGTTTATGTCCCTCCTAACCCTTTCTGCATCTATATACGCATAAATGTAGATGTGTGTATATGTAGATATTAATTTATATATACATGCTTGCATCTGTGTGTGTGTACGTACTAAAAACGGGTGAGCGTAGAATCGTGAGTGAGGACGAGTAATATTGTTAATTCGCGTGTGTTTGAGTTCCAAGGGGGAGCTGAACCACCCTAATATATTCGCGCGTACTGCCCTGCGTACAGTCCCGGAAAAAGTCTCTCCGTTCGCTAAGAGTAGAAGCGTTAGATTTGGAAAATCCAAAGTATCCGCAAAAATTGGAAACGTTGAGATGCCAATAAGAATCATTGCCATGCCTCTCTTCCTGGTTCTTTTTAATGATCTCCGAAAGATGTCTCGAGTATCTACGAATTTCAAAGACTTCGAACTTTCCAGGCTAACATTTGGTCCTATGAATATTGCCATAAAGAGACTACACCAGAGGTGATGAGCGAGGTGATAAAGAGCTCAGCTGAATTCAGTCTTTTCCAGCTCCAAAAGGAACGACAATCCGGGACGTTAGATTTCAAAGTGTATCAGTCCTTCCTTTCCGTCTTTCCCGAACGTTACGCGCACCCATTTATCGGAGAAGCCTCGATTACCCTCGCAAAATCTCGGCTCCCAACGAGCCATCGTAAGTAGTAGGCGCAGCAGCACCGTGTGGAGTCAGTTATATACGATGTAACCGTTTCTGTGGGTGGATTGCCGTGGGTGGTGTACACGTGAAGCGGGCTGTTGGGAGGATCGCGGGAGAGGAGGAACGAGGCGAAGAAGAAGAAGGGATGAGACGAGTATAGGGGGTTGCTTGTTGGGTTGGCTGGTTAACGGGAGATGTGGGTATCGAAGCAAGGGCAGCTTATATGGTGCTGCAGCAGAGAGAGACAGAGAGGGAGAGAAAGAGAGAATAGAGTCGAGACCCGAGGGTGGGTGTACCAAACACTGCCATGCTCGGTAGCCTCACATACTATTGTGTATACTATTGTTCTGGTTGGCTAATATCCAAGATGGCTGACTAGTTATTCTCGAATGCCTGCCATATATGTTGGCATATGAGGAAAAGTGCCTTTGAAGACATTCTACTTCGAGGACTGCCCTCACAGTAGCCAGATGTCCCCATACGCAACATCATCTTCAGATAAATGTCAGCATACTTATATAAAAGTCATTCCAACGACTGTCTTCGAAATAGCTGGGTAGCTGACATTGTATAGATATAACAGCTTCGAAATATCCTTTCCCCATACACATGAGGACATATATACAAGAGGGCCTCGAGCTCCACTTGCCTCGTCTTCATGGTTAGGGTTCGTCTCCCGAAGCGACCTAAACTCAATTTCTCTCCTCGCTTCCTCCGTCTCGCTTTCTCTTCCTCACCCTCACCATCGATGACAGCGCCACCGTGCCCCATAGTTTATGTACCTGCGTGTGTACTAAACAAGAAATTTACCGTACCGGATGCGAGCAGCGCCGCACAAATCTCGTTGGGCCGTTTATGTAGTTAGGCCCTCTGGCGCTATCGATGTGTACCGGAGTGTCATACAATAAAGCCAAGGGACACCAAATACTAGGTGGCCCTTTTCATGAGCTGATCTTGCCTCATATTGAGACACGAATCTATTGGCGTTTTACGTTTATTCGTGAGGAGGCATCGAAAGAAATGAGTCGAGAATGTTAATCTGCATGTTGTCGTGTACGATGATATGGAGAAGCACTGCGTTGTTGCGGATCCTTCACCGCTGGATATGATTATGAGAAGCAATATATTTATTCATGCATTTCCATCGCGTATGGGGGTGCATGCATACATTTATGTATACGGATATCGATTCACGTATGAACGCTCACATTTTGGTGATGTACACATGCGCACCTAGGTACTAACATTTGAGGGTGTGTATAGGTGCGAGTTTATGAGTAGTCGTTTCCGCGTCTACGAACAACGAAGAAGACTTTTCGTCCGCACTGTAAAATCTCACCGCTATCCTCGCGATGATACACCCTCTTGATACTTTTCCATACCCGTTTCGACCTTTTCTCCCGGTCTCGTGCCTTTTTCCCGAATTGCTAGTGAAAATCGTAATGTGGACGCGAGCGGAAAGAAGTGGGCTTGGCGTTTTCGAGGCTACTTAGACCCACCCCTTCGACCCCCCTTGCCGCTCACAATATCGTTCCTTTTGTATGTTTTTTTTTGCTCGCAGTTATACAGCAGACTTTTTACGGTTGCCGCAGTTGTTTTGCTCCACACCTCTTTCTCCGGATTTTGCCTTTTTTCTTGTTCCTTGGTGCACTTTTGGCCAAGCGTGATGTAGACGGCGGAATGTAAGGAAAAAGGGGCGAGGGGTTGGAATCTGCATATCTCCTGTTAATCGTAAACGGGCGAACTGGCCATTTTCAATTACCAAAGGACGAGTACACGAGAGCTGAAAGAAATCCTCGAAGGAGTTGATGGCTAATGGTCATCATCAATCAAGTGGATGTTGCAATGTGGATCGCGCCTGGCTACGTTTGGTATATCGGGCTGGCATTGCCGTCTTTTCATATTAATGAACATTCTCGTTCTTATCATATTCTTTTGTTATCCTCTAGCGTCATCATCAGTCAGGTGGACTTTGCATCGTGAAACATTACAGACCACCTTTGATGTTCTAACAGCCGTTTTATTTATTTTTATTGACGTGGATTCTCGTTCCCATCATCTGTTTGCTTACACTTCACACGTATATAATTACGTATACAGCTTCATCATCGAGACTCGAGAGACATTTTGCTGCACCCTCAGCCCCGCGTCAGCGCCAGCACGAAATGTAGATTGGTATAAATATTCATAAACACCATAAAGTTTATGTCGCGATAGTGTCGCCCTCGGTTGAGTGCACCGAGCCGAGAACGCTATAGAATAAAGTAAAAAAAAAAGAAAAGGGATGAAGAGACAAGGGTGCAAGCGCGGCCAAGATGCATTCTTCCTCGTCGTAAATTCATCCCCTTAGTCGTCCCCTCGGCAGTTCCTCAGCAATTCCATTCTCTCGAACACTGGCCAAGTATTTCCGCATGAAAATCTTCAGGTTTTCTCTTTTATGCTAGTCCGGAAGGGCATGAGAGAGACCACAGGTAAAAAAAATGGTCGTTGTGGGGATCTCGATAAAAGTTGTAAATAAACGAATCAAAGGTGCACCTTCGGTTCTGCATCCAATGGATTTATGTTGATGGATGACGGTTCCCACGCGTGCCCAGAGCTCGCGACACGCGTCTATACTAGGTATAGTCTGCTTCTCGCTGTCTCGTGTTATTTTTAATTTTACGATCGGCGCGACGTGGCTGGCGTGCTGGCGATTTTTATCAGGCGATTAACGCGACGGTTACACGTGTCGCACTGACGTTTACGCTTCGTTGAACGATTGCGCGGCTTCATGTTTAAAGGCGAAGAATATATTTCGTTACCCCCCCCCCCCTCACGCCCGTCAGCTTGCGAGATTGGCCATCCTCATTCCTATTTTGACGCCACGTAAAGCAACCTCCTCAAGCAAATTGTACCCGCAATTCTCGAATAGATCATGTTTGGTGACCCCTTCCAAATATTTACCAAGTGGTTTCCAAATATCTAATCCTGAATTCCTAATTATCTTCGAAGCCAATTGTTTTTTGCAGTCGTCCAATTCAAAACAATCGTTTCAATGAAAAGTATGCATAGGCAAAAGGCCTAGGCTAGGCGTGAAAAGACGCAACCAAGCGCCCGCCAATGTGCCTTCAACAGCTGAAAAAATCCTC
This sequence comes from Ophion obscuratus, assembly GCA_964007375.1. Taxonomy (NCBI): domain Eukaryota; kingdom Metazoa; phylum Arthropoda; class Insecta; order Hymenoptera; family Ichneumonidae; genus Ophion; species Ophion obscuratus. The sequence continues at coordinate 17,416,940 of OZ023323.1, forward strand.
TCACTCCCCATGACTCTCGTCCTCCAATTGATACATAAATTGTTGGGAGCACCCGAATGGATTTCCCGTCGTGTTGACGCGCGAATATTCTCATTATAACGCGTATATCCGGCAGTGGGATGCTCGGCGTCATGGGATGGGGGATGACTGAGGGAGGGATTGCCGAAAAGCTGGTCGGTTCGACCAGTGGTTTTTCCCGTTTTGTATGATCGCTTTGCCGCAATCATCGCTCGGCGGTTTTTCACACCCGATTGCCACATACACCACTCTCTCTCTCTCTCTCTGTCTTTCTCTATTCATTTGTCTCTCTTCACCCCCGTCGGATAACCAAGGTCACAAAGTCGGTTCGGTGATTAGCTCGTTCATTTTCCAACGAACGTACGGAACGAACAAAATGCCACCAAATATTGGAGAGTGGAGCACGTTCTTCGTGAAATTATTCGAAACGGACGGCCATCTTACTTTTCGCTCTGTCGTTGTCAGCGGGCTCTTGTACCTTCCACAGCGACACCTGTTTCCCATAACCTCAAGGCAATGTGTTGCACGCAACAATAGATCCACAATCACGAGGGCCATGGAAGACTAGTTGTCGATACCAGAGAGAAAAAGAGTCATATGGAAGGTTCGGAGGAGTTCTTCTCAAAAAGCTTGCGGACGAGAAGTTCACGGTTTGTCTCCAGCAATATTAACAATATCCACAGCAATGATCCCCGCACGTATCTCTTTCATCCAACAACTCTAATAAGATGGTCTTCTCGCTCGAATTCACGCGTTCGAAGCCGAGCAAAAAGCTCGTTACACGGAGCAACGAGAGAGTGAGCGAGCAAAGCACGGAGGGAGTAAATCCCGGCCGCAAAATCCGGAAGCGTTTAACATAATTAGGTATCGGGTGTCGAAGCTTTGGGCCGGTTGTGCGGCCAGCCTGGCTGTCGTTCGCGGGTGTTCGAGTGGCGGCCACGAGTACTCGCTTTGGGGAGTCCCCTCGCACATCTCACATACCCTCGATGCCGCTTCGTGCAGTGGAGTGTGGCTTAACCAGTCTATATATATATATATATATATATATATATATATGTGTATATACAGGGTGGACCATTTAACGTGACCACCCCAAATATCTCCGTTGCCTTCATAGTGACGAAAAAAATTTCAGGAGGTAATTTGATTGATTTCGAAGGGCTGATAGGGTGGTGAAAAATTAATTTTTGTCAAGGTCATAGTTTTTGCGTTCTCAAGTTCATCAGTAGTTTTTTAAATGTGAAACATGTTTTTCTTTTTAATATGAAGACGTTGTAGCTAATATCATGACCTTGGGATGATTTCTCACCAAAATATTTTGGTAAAAAATCATTTTAAGGTCACGTGTAAAAACGGGAAATGATAATATTGACAATAAGAATATCGGAACAATGTAATTGAAGTTTTTGTGCAAAAAATTCATTGTAACAAATATTCGAAGTGATGACCATTAACCTCGACACATTTTTTGAAGACGTCGGACGAATGATTCTCTTGACCTTCGAATAGTTTCTGGTGTGATAGCAGCGCAGGTTATCCAGCGGATACAATCATTTCAATGGTCGGAGATGTTTCTGATGTTTGTCAATACCATCACGATTCGCCGTTTCTACACATGTATTTTGGTGAAAAATCATTTCAAGGTCCTGATACCATAAGTCGTCGGATACATCTGAATATCAGCTGCAACGTCTTGATAAAAAAAAACATGTTCCCATTGGAAAAACCATTGATGACCTTGAGTACGCAAAAACTGTGACCTTGATAAAAACGAATTTTTCACCACTGTATCAGCCCTTCGAAATCAATCAAATTACCTCCTGTAATTTTTTCGTCACTATAAAGGCAACGGACATATTTGGGGTGGTCACGTTAAGTGGTCCACTCTGCATACACACACATGAAAAACTGCCGACCTACCGAAAAGCGTAATGCGCACGTACCAACGCACAACATTATTCCGTGTACGCCTTTTCGTTTGCCAACTGCCCATTTGACCACGTGTGTATCCCAAGTGTAATGGCTGCTACTATAATACTCTCCTGTTCCTTGGAATTCGCAGTTTCCATATCCACTTGTCGCCACCACGTTGCGTCCGTTCCCGCGCGGCAGACACGTTTTGCAGACAGGCATCGTATCGACGATCTGGAGCTGGTACTGTCGGCGATCAAGCGGAATTGAGAAAATCGTGGGTTAATCCCGGTGAGCCATCACCCAGTAGCGCAAAATCAAATATCTACGCCTGAAAGGTGTTGCTGTGTATACGGTAGGATCAGTTGGACATCGTGCATTATGTGCTACTCAAAGCTGGCAAACAGCCACTGCTGACGGTTATCATCAGCAACTGATTCGTATTATTGACGCGCTGGAGGAAAAAGGCTTATACGGGTGTGCAAGTAATTTTGCTTCAGGAGAACGAAGTGCCACATACAGCAAAAAAGACTCTGCAAACGATCACCGAGTTGGGCTGGGAGATTTTATCGCACCCGGCGTATTCTCCAGACTTGGCCCCTTCGGATTTACATCTCTTCCGATGCCTGCAATATCGCCTGGTTGATAAAGTTAAAAAAAAATGCCTCGTTGATTTTATCACGTTAAAACAGCTGTCTTCTTTCCATCTGGGATTCGACAGGTGCCTGAAAGGTGGCGAACCTATATAGAAAGTGAGCGAGATTAATTCGAAGATTAAATTTGTATTACGCCTTTCGTAAATCATTGTTGAAGGTAGTCAAAGAAGGCCGAGAGTTAAGGGGCTATACCAGTGTGAACGCTGAAAATTTGGGTGATTTTCGGGAACTTTTTGGAAGAAAAGTCCTCAATTACATGTTTCGAAAAATTAAGAATACATTAGGCTATATTTCATAATTTTTTCATAGAACAATATTGAGATCCAAGCGACTTATGCGCTGCCTTCGAAACCGCAAAAAAAGTTTCTCCACTGCTGACATGATTCCGGCCGATAGAGTAACTGAAACCGAAAAAGGAAAAAATGTCGTTAAACTGAAAGGTTTTTCCTGTACAATGACGTAGGGTTTTCGAAAAATATCAAAATCTAACAAAATGTCGTTGTTATGGAAAAAAGTCTGTTTTCTTGCCTATAAAATGGTCGTTTTTTTCATGCCAAATCGTCAATTTTCATCCAATCAAAAATATCCTACGTCATTGTAGAGTAAATATATTCAAGAGTACTCAGTTCAAATTTCAAGTCAATCGAATAATTGCTCGTTGAGTTACAATGTCAGCAAATTTGAAAAATCTTATTTCGAGAAAAACGCGTTTAAAGATTTAACTATCGATTTTTGCAAGATAAAATGACATAAATGATAATGATATTCTTGAAAGTATAAACTGTCGAAAAAGGCAAAAAGAAATCGATTTTTTGAAAGTGTCACACTGGTATAGCCCCTTAAGGGAACATCCCATGTGACAGCTTCATTTCTTTTCGCACCATTAGTCTGCTATGCCGGGTCCATATAACACGCACACATTTTTTGCAATTTGTGCACCATTTTTTTTGGACCTGTCACATGGGATGACCGCCTTGAGTTGAGGACCTAACATATTGTAGTTCTGTAAGTCGCTTTTCTATTTTTTAAGCGGACCTCACTGTCTTCGGCTGAAACAGGAAGAATGTATAAGCCTTCGGTTTGGAGACACTTGTGACTACTTATATATTTCTCTAGTGTCGAAACAAAAAACCACCGCGATAACAATAACTGGCTGGCCATCCAATCCAGCATGACCAATAAAGCTCTCGAGGCATCATCCCCGTCCGTTATTCGCGCTCGTTAACTTTTCGATTTTATATTATTATTATTATTTGGGTTTTAGCGCCGCAAAGGGTTAACCACAAAAAAAATCCACTCCTGACCACTTTATATATTTCAACGAGAGTCCGTCGAGGCGAGACTCGATACGGTCAACGCTGTCGGATCGATCGTGTTGCGTATACCGCCCTCCAAGCACCCTTTAGTGGTAAAAGAGAAAAGAGACACACACACACAGAGAGAGAGAGAGAGAGAGAGAGAGAGAGAGAAAGCGTCGAAATAAATAAATGCAGCAAAAATGACCAACGCGCTCTACCGTCCTTCGTTTCTACCTCTCCAACGTTACGACCCCTCGAAAAGCGATGTGCGGAATAACGATGCTCGTTCGCTTCACTTTTGGCGGTGTACCATTTTTTCCCCTCCGTCCTCATTTCACCCCTTTCGCTCCGGTGCACTTTCTCACTCCGGCACCCTCTCCCTCTCTTTCCCTCTAGCTGTCTCTTTTTTCATAAAGCGTGGAATAAAATAAAAAGTTTATCGTCCAGCTTTAATCCGGCCGTTTTAGCGAATGCATCGTTCGAAACGATGAAATACGACGATACGGCCGGTTCGGGTGCACTGTGAAAATACCGGCTATGAGTTTGGGGGGGGGGGGGGCGGGTGCAGAGGGGTAGTGCAGGGATGAGAATAAGAGGGAGAGATTCGCGAACCCTCCCGTTGCGTGCCTACGAAATAAAAAAAGGAGGGGGGTATGAGACAGAAAGAGGATCGAACTGTGTGAGCGTTTCATATATGGACTCATCTCGATTTCGATAGGCTCCCATGGGACTCGATATATTTCCACAATTTTATATCGTCCCCTTTCTCTTTTTCATTTCGACTTTTTTGCCTGCTCTTGACGCCGATAGACTGCAGGATATACAGGCGTATTTTCCGCTTTGACAACAGGTTAATCCATTTTTCAACGAGCCCTTTGGTCTTCTTGTGAAAGGGCAGCTTATTGTTTGTCAATTATAAAGAAACTCGAAATCCGAGAGTCATCGTCAGAGAGACGTTCGGATGCTCCGAGACCGTAACACTTTAGAGGGGGTCCCTCAATTCGGATGAAGCGGCCAACAGAGCTTTAGGGCAGAGCCTGAAGTTTAGATAATTAGGAAGATGTAGTTTAAGATCCGAGCTCAACATATGGGTGATCCAGGTAGTGACTCCAATGTTTGGATGATCTAAATAACGGCGGTTGTTGGAGACGCCAACATTGGGATAATCCAGACACTAAACATTTGGTAAATAATGCTAAATCTGGATGATCCGGATACCAAACGATCAGCGCAAAAGCTGACATTCAAATGACCCAAACACCAAAGATCTAGGGACATAGCTCAAAATTCGGATGTTCCAGACACTAAAGATTCAATTCACGTTGCAACATTCTGTTTCCTGGATCATCTAGATCCAGGAAACAGAGATTTCATAGTGCTGCCAATATCTCGATGATTCAGTCCGATGTTCGAGTATCATCGGTTCATCTGGACATCCAATGTTCCTGTTCTGGACATCTGGACATCCAACATCCAATGTTCAGTATCATTGGATGATCTGGACATCAAGTCTGCAGTGAAGGAGCCAACATTTGGATGAGCCATGCTACAAAGATCTAGGGCTGCAGCCCAAAATTCGGATAATCCGGGAAACCAAGATTCCGTGTACAGCCCAACAGTAGGATAATCCACCCAACGAAACCGATTCAGCGCCGAGCCCGAAAGCATGATAATCCTCAATCATACGGATTCCAACATGTCCTTCGGTAACAACATGTTCGATCTAATACACAGTGTTACCAAGTGCAAAGTATGAAACCACCAAACCAATCCACATGAAAAAGTACATTATCGAAAGAAATGCATGCGCACATTGTGGTCAACGAGAAAGTAGTTGACATCATTCCAGTATATGTTGATCTCACTTTTCTGAAACACGTTTCGGTTACCTCTATACCCATAGAGTACCCGGGGCGAATCTCAAGTCAGTTCCTGAGCCACCAACGCTTATAATACCCGGTTCCAATATTATTATCCCAATGGGACAATACCGGTAGCGACTACTACCGACTCGGTATCCCCGATACGGCAGTACACGAGTCGTACCTATAACTCGGCATTCGGATCGAGGGTGTGTTCCGCCCATATTGCGCACATCCCTTGTCCGGCTCAACTAAAATTCGGATCCTTTATGCGTCAGGCTATGGATAGATACAGGCAAGAGGTCGCCAGCTTGGCTCGCTCCCCTTGTTCACCTTCCCTCGTGTCCCGGTTACTCTGACGTCACACGGGCATTGATGATTCGAAGTCCGGCATGTATACACATCCTACCTTCGTTACAAAATGGTCCCGTGTACACAAAACAGATTACTCTCATTGACGACTCGTAATGGGATGTGTCTTATTCAACATCCTGTCATCGGTCAATGTAACCCTCGTTCAACTTTCTCCACCAACGCTTATGTTTCTCCATTCAAAAGTATACGGCATTATGAAACGACAACGGTGTATGCTTCATCAAGTTTACGGCTTCGGCGATTTCCCGTGTCAAGAAATATTGGCCCGGGACCAATACTCGAATAGGTGATAGGTCAGTTTCAACAAGTTTTTCAGTCGCGAATGCAACTAAAAATTCAGTTGGAATATAACCCATACAAACCCACTCGAATTCACATAAAATATAGCCGCCATATGGACGCAGGTTTTCTACAGGTTTCCTGTGCTCTATGTGGAAATAAGATACAGTGGGGCATTGGAGAACGGCTGGCTGTGAGCAACACTCCATTGGTTCTCTCGGGACCAGGAACCCTCGTCGCTTCCATTCTCATGCATTTTCCAAAAAATCAGCATGCATTCCATACAAACCAACAAGGAACATCACTTTGGTGTCCGCCTTCGATCTTTTTGAAACTTATGTATATGGTAGAGCGTTAAAAACTATTGCGTGACAATTTTTCAAATTTTGAGGGGTGGCTTTGAGGTGGAAACCACCTCTTAGAGTGAAGCATGTCAGGACCTTTAAATCTATTAACGTTAATTTTTTTACACGTATTATGGAAACTTTTAACTGCGTTTTTACATTTTTTATTTGTGAAAATAATTTTTTTGAAAGCAGCTACAGGTGATATCCGGGAGCACCTCGAAAAAAAGGCGTCTTGCGGTGAGCACGATATCTCTAGACTGAATCATCTAAAATGAAAAAAAAAAAAACCCAATATATTTCGTTAATATAATGGATTATCTTGTAATTGATCAAAGGAATAAGCAAAATAATAATTTTAGACAAAATGGAGGCTTCTAAAAAATCGATTTTTGACAACAATTTAGGCCTTAAATTGTTTATAAAATGAAAAATATTTATCGGTGAGAAAAAAAACCTTCGATTAATTACTAAAAAATGTACTTGAAAAGATTGTGTTAAAATTTAAGACTGATCAAAAGCACTTTCGAACGCTTTGACACGTCATTACAAATTTGCGTGTAACTTTGAGGAATATTCGCCGGATTGACGAGAAATGTTCCGTGGGTGTACTTGAATATATACGCCATATATAAATATGTACGGCGCGTTGAAATTTGTATGCTCCGACGGTTTAAAATTCCGAATTTTAATGGTCCGAAATTCAAGATGGAGCCGGGTTGAAATTCCGAATTTTGAATGATCAGAAGAACGATCAAAACTCCGAAAGAATACTAACCCGAAAGAAGTTAACACGAACGACCAAAATTTAAAAAATCTGAACACCGTCAAAATAATTCAGCTACGGAAGTTTTAAAAGTTTCAAAATTTTCAATAAATCGACGAAATATTTCAAGAATTTTTTTATTTATTAAGAAGTGCTGTTGCGTCAATTGTGAAATTTGTCTAGACAATGTTATACGTTTTACATAATTTACAGTCAACTGTGTAGATTTTTGCCGGCATATCTTGACATGGGGGCCGCATTGAAATTCCGAACTTTGAATGCGCCGACGGTTAAAAATTCCTAATTTTCATATTCCGAAATTACAAGGTTCGTCAAGATCATGCCAGCGAAAGTCTACACAGTTGACTGTAAATGATTTAGAACGTATACCATTGTTTAGACAAATTTCAAAATTGACGCAACAGCACTTCTTAATAAATAAAAAAAAAATTCTTGCAATATTTCGTGGTAAATTTCAAAATTTACGTAAAATCACTTTTTAGTAAAAAAAAAATCTTGCAATAATTCGTCGATTTATCGAAAATTTTGAAACTCTTAAAACTTCAATAGCCGAATTATTTCGACGGTGTTCAGATTTTTTAAATTTTGGTCGTTCGTGTAAAATTTTTTCGCAGTTTTGATCATTCGGGGTAGTATTCTTTCAGCGTTTTGAGTGTTCTGATTATTCAAAGTACGGACTTTCAACCCGACCCTGTTCAGAGTTTAGGAGTATAGGGCTTTCGGGTAAAATTCTTCCGGAGTTTTGAGCGTTCTGATCATTCATAGTTCGGAACTTCAATCCGGCCCCAAATATATGTACATTGCGAAAATAAAATTTGAAAAAATCGATTTTTCGATAATTGTACCTGTATATAACCTCTTAACAAAATCGAACGCGGACACAAAAGTGATGTTCCTTGTCAACGACACTCGTACTCGATGTTCTTCATTTCAACCCCTGTTCTTCATTTCAACCCCTAATGTTCCTCGTTCCCGACGATTTACAAATGACTGCAATGTACATATATAAAGATAGGAAAATGTTTTTCCTATCACGGTACATCTCTATGGTTGCTGACTTCGATACGGGGCCAACCAAGGTCTGTACCTCTTTCTCCTCTCACTCTCACGATCTCTTTCGTTCGATCAAGAACTATGCACTGTTATACGAGTGCTTTCTGATTCTCTACCACTGTTTGTGCCACTCGCTTTGCTTGCTTAGTGATGCTTTGAATACACACATGTAGGCACACGCCCACATACACATACACGTACGGGAATACTTCAGGGCCTCTCTCTCTCCCTCTCTCTCTCTCTTTCTCGCTCTTTCGCTCCTATGTCTCGGCATTGTACCCGGCCCATTGAAACGTCGAAACAATGCGTCGATGCCTCGTTTTGTCCCGTGACTTATCGCTGGTCTCGTGGCAGGAACGGCAAGACAGTAACGCCGGTAGAGAGAGAGAGAGAGATAAACATACAGATGTCGATTGATAAGGGAGGCTGTAGGAGGCGTACACTTCGCATACTCAACCACCCATATATATGTATACAGACGTGGGAGAAAAGAGTTATCAAGGGGGGGGGGGGGGGGAGGTTGAAGTAATGAAGAATCGAAGGAAGCTACAGCGAAAAGGGAGCGAGGCGCGCAGCATTAATCAGAAAGTTCCATGTCGGTTGTTAATTAACCCCTCACCACCCGGTTGTCACATGATTATTTGTTTGTAAGCTCGTTACGCCTCACAATAGATACACATGGGCGCTGTTCTCTTTTCTTCGGTCTGAAAACGAAAGAAAATCAAGTTAACCCCAGCTGATTAAGCACCTTATATAGCAGGCTTGTAAGAAAGAAGAATTTATTTTTAATGATGGGCAGGAATCTCTCGGAGAAACGACGCAAATTTGTTCGCCTGCCAAGAAGTATTCGAGGACAAGAACAGCTAATTAGGGACACGTTCGTTGAAGGGGGTCAGGCCGAAAAAGTATGCAAATGATGCTGTAACAATTGCATGACTATATCCTGTATGCGACGATTAAAGAAAAAAAATAGACGAAGATCGAATAGGCTTGCGTTCCATTTGTATGTACAAAAGGTATTAGACTAACCCAAACGCATTTCTCTCGTTCATTCACAACATTTTGCACTGTCCGAAAACAAAACCCAAACCTGCGGCTATGTTTCCGCGACGCCACATCATTCTCTTTGAGCCTCTATTTATCTCTCCCTCTCGCTTTTAGACTCCCGAGGACAGGTCGATAAAATAACTAATTCGAGCTACATGCAAGTACAAGCGGAAGGATATATATATATATATATATATATATATATATATATTTAGGTGTGTGTATAGCGATGAGGACTAAGATACGGCGCACTGTTCTGCCCTTCCTGTGTCTTCGCGAGACACGAAAAAATTTGCACATAAAAGCGAGTCGGGATCTTCTATACAGCCTGGCAACTTAATCAGCATAATAAAGATGGATGACGAGGAGGGAAGACGGTATAAGAGGATAGAGTATGCGATATATCAACTTTGTTGAATAGAAATGTTTGAAATGCACGTAAGTTCGTGCTTGACGTTAACGACGTAACAGACACACATTGATATATATATATATATATATATATATATATATATATATATATATATATGTATATATATATATCCGCGTACAACGTACATAGTGCAAGTGTAAATATATTATGATGGTAGTTGGTTGCCTTATTCTTCTGTCCTCTATGTAGAGAACCCCAAATGAGGTAAATATCCATCCGCACATCTAACTCTTTTGAGGACGCTTTTTAAGGGGTCTTCTCACTTTAGACGCTAAAAAGGCTAGCTTCATGAATTTTTTTGATTGGTTTATATTATAGATATTGATATAAAAGTTGTTACAATTGATAAATACATTTCCGAAATACATTTTTTTTTGAATATTTATATAAGTTACTATTTATAGAGGAAAATGGTAGTAAAAAAAATGTCCTAAAAAAATTGTAAGTCTGCGCTGTTGATGCAATCTCGGAGATGGATCATCCCAAACAAATAAATCAAACGATTTTAGATTCAGTATGTTAATGGCTATAGCGCATATCGTACTATTTTTGATATATGCAAAAATAACAAAATGGCGGGCATTTTTCGAGAAAAAAACAAAAAACGTGATTTTTTCACCGTTTGGGGCAAAACAGTAAATATCAATTTTTTAAAAAATCCTTGATATGCGCTACAGCTATAGTTGTAAAGAATATGTGGTTAAAATTTCATAAGGATCGGTCCAGTAGTTTCGAAGATTTTATCAACAAGCCGTCGAAAAACGTCGGTTCGAGAAAAACGCGCTTAAAGTTTGTTTGGGGTACACAAACACATAAAAAAAATGTTTTAAATGTTCGAAAGTGTTTTTATTAAGTGTAACGACTTTTATATCAATATGTATAATATAAACCTATCGAAAAATTCATGAAAATAGCCTTTTTTAGCGTCTAAAGTGAGAGGACCCGTTAAATTTGTTCCAAAGAATCGCTGTCTTTGGTGACGTGATTGTTCTTATGAATCTTTATATCAATATGTTTACAATTATCTAACGATGATTTCTGAAAAGATTGGAGTTTACAAAACTTTGTGTATTGGCACAATGGAGGACCATCCGCTATTATGCGGATAGTCCTCAAAGTTAAATGTCTTTAAGGGGCTATACCAGTGTGGACGCTGAAAATTTGCGTGATTTTCGAGAATTTTTAGGGAGAAAAGTACTCAATTAAATGTTTCGGAACATTAAGAATATATTTGGCTATATTTGATCTATATTACATAATTTTTTCGTAGAAAAATATTGAGATCCAAGCGACTTATGCGCTGCCTTCGGAGGAGCCAAAAAAAAGTCCCTCCACTGCTGACATGATTCCGGCCGATTGAGCAGCTGAAACCGAAAAAGGAAAAAATGTCTTTAAACTGGAAGGTATTTCCTGTACAATGACGTAGGATTTTCGAAAAATATCAAAATCTAACAAAATGGCGTAGTTATGAAAAAAAAGTCTGTTTTCTTGCCTATAAAATAGTCGTTTTTTCGATGCCAAATCGTCAATTTTCATGCAATCAAAAATATCGTACGTCATTGTAGAGTAAATATATTCAAGAGTACTCAGTTCAAATTTCAAGTCAATCGGATAATTGCTCTTTGAGTTACAATGTCAGCAAATTTGAAAAATCTCATTTTGAGAAAAACGCGTTTAAAGATTTCACTATCGAGTTTTGCAAGATAAAATAATAGACATACGGCCTTGAAATGTTTACAGGATATTCTCGAAAGTATAAAGTGTCGAAAAAGGCAATAAAAAAAATCGACTTTTTTTAAGTGTCACACTGGTATAGCTCCTTAAAATCACCTTTCCCCATGTATATGTGTATATATATATATATGAGGGTGGGGTGAAAAGTTTCCGGCCTGACCAAGAAAAACGATGTTTAAAAATTTGTTTGCTTTATTTTTCAACATAATCTCCATCAACACTGATACATTTCTCATAACGGTGTTTTCATTTAGTTATACCAGTTTTAAACGTAAATTCGTCAAGCTCCTCAAAATACTGATTTACAGCTTCGATAACTTCTTCGTTGCTCTTAAATCTTTTTCCGCCAAGCCAATTTTTGAGGTTAGGAAACAGGTAATAGTCGCTGGGGGCTAAGTCTGGAGAGTAGGGAGCATGCGGCATCAATTCAAACTTCAATTCGTGGATTTCGGACATGGCAACAATCGACGAATGCGCTGGTGCGTTATCGTGATGAAACAAAACTTTTTTCTTCGCCAAATGAGGTCGTTTAATTTGCACCTCGTGCTTCAAACGTTGCAATGACTCTGCGTAGTATTGACCAGTGATAGTCTTACCCTTTTCAAGGTAATCGATGTATATAATTCCTCTCGCATCCTAAAAAACAGTAGCCATAACCTTGTTTGATGATAAAATTGTTTTTGCCTTCTTTGGGGTTGGTTCCCCTTTTCCAACCCACTGTTTTGACTGTTCTTTATTTTCAGGAGTGTAGTGGTGGACCCATGTCTCATCAACAGTTATGAATCGACGCAAAACTTCGTTTGGATTACGCCTATACAGTGCCAAATTGTCGGTAGAAATGGTTTTTCGAAGCAGTTTTTGGTCGAACGTTAGCAAACGCGGCACCCACCTTGCACACAGCTTTTCCATTTTCAAATGGTTGTGCAAAATATTTCGCACACGTTCAGCTGATATCCTACAGGTCTCAGCTATCTTATGCACTTTCAACCTGCGGTCTTCCAACACTATTTTATGGATTTTTTCAATCATCTCTGAAGTTGTGACTTCAACGGGCCGTCGTGAGCGAGGCTCGTCAGAGGTGCTCACACGACCCATTTTAAATTCAGAAACCCACTGCTTAATAGTTGAATATGATGGGGAGGAGTCTCCTAGTGCTGAATCCATCTCTTCTTTTATTTGTTTTGATGTAAAACCTTCCAAATGGAAGTATTTGATGACAGCACGTTTTTCCAATTTTTCCATTTTACAATCGCAACTATCAATCTCAAACGCAAACTAACGTAGCGATTGGGCTGAAACTGTACATACAAGCTCGGTAGGAATGGTACTGTAGGACGCCGCTCCAAAACTAGACCTAGTGGCACCATCTCTTGGTCAGGCCGGAAACTTTTCACCTCACCCTTGTATATATATATACATGTATGTAGAGATAACATGCATATAACTCTATATGTGTGTGGGTATGTATGCACGATGGCCTTCCACACTGTTAAACGCTGTCTCGAATTTATAGAAGCTTCGAAAGGATATAGCTCGCGTACGCCAACGCCCACGCGACTGTACTTCAACCGGACGCGTTTCTGGCCCGAGTCTTGGCCGACTATAAGGGTTGCTTGGCTCTTGCCTCTTGCTTTTTGCCCTGGGCTTGCCTCGTGCCTCTACTCACTTTACAGAGAGAGTTCGCCACTGGAATCGCTTTGCATACCATTTCGCGCGTTCCGCCAATCTCAGAGATCTTAATATCGACGGTAATTTAGAATGGAACGCGAGCGAGTACGCGAGGTCGATTTTACGTTTTGGCCCGTGTCCACCCTCAGCTTTTATAAAGCAAGGTCGTTTCCGACACACACATACACTTTTCGACGACTATACGCAATACTTGTCGAACGTGCACGTTAATTTGACGAGAATTCGATGTCTACAGAAAAACGCGATTAAAAAAAAAAAAACTAGCGAAAAAAATCTGCACGCCGAACGATCGAAATAATTTGTTGATTTTTATGGTTTATATACGGTGTTGAGGATTGTTATATTTTTATTTTGTACTGTCACGACTCATCGAGACGTTTTTTCTTTGTTTCAGGTAAGTCGACAAAATTCAATCGCAACTGTTTGAAGAGGAGTCCTGACTTAAGACGCAAGTACTATTGGGCCATTACCTTACACGAAAAGAGCACGCGTACGTCGCGAAAGGAAAATTCGAATGATATTGAAGTTTGCATCGTTGGGACGCAACGAAATTTTTTCTTCTTCAAATTGCAATTTTTTGGTCTGATCAAAGCTACGATAAACTTTTTTTAAGATCCTTATTGGAGACCTACAACTAAACTGTATCGAAAAACATTTTGGGTGACAATTAAAATGGGGAAAAAAGACGTAAAGAGGAATTTCGATTGCATTCCACCGATGCAAACTCCAACAAAATGAATCCTATGAATTTCGTTCCAGTGTATTTACGGCGGGGTAAAGTTAATTCGGCGAAAAAAAGGCATGTTTTTAATATTTTTTTTGGCGTAACGAATAGTGTTCGTTTATTGAAAAATTTACATATAATAAAGTAACATTTGAACAACATTCTCCTATATTTGCATTGCAAAATATTCAAAATTGAGCGAGTGAAAATTAAACCCCGGAGGCGCCTCGAAAAAAAGTTGGTTTGCGGTGTGCACCATAACACGCAACAGAATCATTTAAAACAAAAAAATCAAAATGCTTTTGTTAAACGAGATGTTTCTCGAGGTAATGACGGGAGGATTTTTTTTCGATTTTTCGATTTTTCGTAGCACTTGGGAGCCAAAAACCCGATTTTCGCTAAAAAAAAACCGGCTAATTTGTTGTTGAAAAATTAGTAATTACTTAAAAAAACAAAAAAGCTCTCGACAGTACCTGCTGAATTATGTGAAGAAGTACTGTGCAAAATTTCAAAACGATTGGTCCAGTAGATTTTGAGTTATCGTGCACACGGACTTCAAATATGACAAGTCTCAGAAAAACGGTTTGAAAAACGCAGAAGAGAAGAGAACGGCATAGAGCAATAGACGCTCAAATACTCATAACTTCCTCAATTTTACTCCGATCGACTTGAAATTTTAACACAATATTCTTGATATATTATGCATTCATTTAAATAATTTTTAAAAAATGAAAAACAAAATTTAAATACTTTACCCCGCCCTTTAGAAAGGAGATTTTATTTTTTGGATCCGAACTACGCTTTCTTCACTAAACCCTCCACTCTTGGCTGCCAATCC
This sequence comes from Ophion obscuratus, assembly GCA_964007375.1. Lineage (NCBI taxonomy): Eukaryota > Metazoa > Arthropoda > Insecta > Hymenoptera > Ichneumonidae > Ophion > Ophion obscuratus. Next base: position 17,431,988 of record OZ023323.1, read on the forward strand.
ACTTCAGCATCGCGAAATATGCGAATATATATTAAGGGTAGGGTAGGGGTTTCAGCGTGAAAAAAAGCACTTTTTTGCGAATTTTTTTCATCTAGGTGGTCAGAGTACATTTATTGAAACTTTTTGTCCATTGTTACGTGTCATTTCAAGAACATTCCGTGAAATTTGTACGCAAAAATATCCACAAACAAGCCGATGACGAAGCTTTTCCAAGAACGCCTTTGGAAAAACACGATTTGCTGTGTTCACTGTATCTCAGCTAGAAATTATCTGAAATCAAGTACCATTAAAAATTAGTCAAAGTATTATCAAATCCTTCCCCCAACGGGCTTTGGTAATTTTTTTTCATTTCTAAATTTTTGGTGGTCATGTAAGGTGAAAAGTGCTATTTTTCACGAAAAATTCCGCCATTTTGGGGGTGGAAAACCCCTTCAATGTAAAAAAAATCTCAAACTAACCGCTGGGGGGAGGTATTTTATATGTAGAAAGTGTGTACCAAGTTTGAAATAAATCGGTCATGTGGTTTTCAAATGGCAGTGAACACGGACTTTGAAAAAGTGGTATCGAGAAAAACGCGGTCCCGGCTTGACTGTGGATATTTTCGCGTACAAATTTTACGGAATGTTCTTGAAATGACACTTAACAATGTACAAAAGGTTTCAATAAATTTAATCTATCCATATAGATGAAAAAAAATCGCAAAAAAGTGTTTTTATTTTCACGCTGAAACCCCTACTCCCTTTAGGGTGGCTGCAATTTGGGTCAAATTTGAATTTTCAAAGTTCGCTTGTAAAAACATAATCAAGATATATAAAAAAAAATCATGTGAAAAGTTTGAAGGCGCTCTGAAAATATTTAGGGTGCCTGTAAAGGTTTGAATTTTCAATACAAAAATACATGTATTTTGCGAAGTTATTACTTCATTATTTCCCATGCTTAGGATATTGGTGGGGATAATCTGAATCTTGGCACACGTATTGTGCACATTATGAGATAAACGAGACCGTTTTTCAATTTATACAAAACAGTTCAGAAAACCTATTTTCAAACCACGGTTAATATTTAGTATGGCCCCTTTAGTCTTTATCACTGCTTAAGGAGTCGTATATGCATACTCTCCACGCCGATTTGAAGGTTCAATGCCTCCCGGGTTATCCTCAGCGCGGCAAAGTAATTATCTTTGTTTGTCACATTTGTTTTGGCGATCTTATCATCCGAAATTGGCCATAGATTTTCTGTGGAATTCAAATGAGGCAATTATGAAGGCCATTTAAGGATGTTTATCTTGTTGGATTTTACGAATTGTTGTGTTTTTTTTTCGCCGTATGCTTGAGGTAGTTGTCCTTTTGGAAAATAAAATCCTCTTCCCCTCCAAACCGCAGCAAGGACGTTTCCAAATTTTCATTGAAGTTATCAATGTACTTATCCGCAGTCAATATGCCATTGATTTTTACTAATTCGCCTACTCCCGACCAAGCAAAGCAACCCCACTAAATGGGCTCAACTTAGCCACCCCACGGGTCTAGTTAAGCCAGTGGGATAATAAACGTTTTTTTCACAAGAGAAACACAAAAAAGAAGAACAAAGCGTGATTCTGTCTAATTTTTTTATCATCTGCCGCTTTTCGGATACTTTTGCCGTTGATGACTTCTTCTGCGGCACGTATCATCAGATCTTTGGAGACTATTCAGTTTAGTTCAGTTTAGTTCAGTTCAGTTTGGTCGTTCAGTTTTTCTCTTGTACTTTCGCATCCTGAAAAAAGAAATAGTTTTTGTAGAAAGATTCATAGTTACCTGGGGTGGGGTTTAAACACGTGATTTTTAATGCAAATCTAATGAGCCATGGTCAAGAGACCTCGCTTGTTTTTACTCAAATGACCCGTTCTCCATTTTTTCACTAATTGGACCGAGCCACCCTATGATTATTAATATTGGATTATTTTTTATTCTGTCATCGTATAAATACACTATTATGAAATTTAAAAAAAATACTCACTTGATTGCCGTAACATCACAAGCATGGAGACCAAAAGATCAAGACCAAAAGATACGATGAACTGCTTTTTTTACTTTTGCCGCAAAAATAGTAGCAACGTATGACCCCACGGCTCACAAGACCCCGCTCTGTCCTACTGTTGAAGATAGATTTTTCTTGCATTCCAGTACGACACGAGAATCATCTCGATTCGTAGTGGCCTGTTTCCTTTCTCTTCCTTCCTTCCTAACAGAACCAGTCTCGCAAAACTTCCTCCGCAGTTTCTGCACTTGAGTTTTGCTCAATCCAAACTTGTCAGCTATTTTTCGTTGTGAAAAACCATTTCAAGTGTCATTTATTCGAATTTGAGAACACACTTGTTTTCCAGCCATCTTGGCACGCAGCTTGTCCCAACTGGACAATGAGCTGATGAATAGAGTAAACATACACTTTAAGGATATACAAGAAGCTCAACACAATGTGGAAATATTTCGCTCAACGAAGTGATAGAACGTGCCATCAACCCTGTGATGCGTTCTCTTCTTCTGTCGTATACTTGACCGAAAAATATTACGGAAAATTAGACCCAAAAAATAACGTAGAAATTGGTTTCTTACATAAAAACTCCCAGATGTAGCTCATATTGGCATCATATGTAGACCTTTTATGAGGCATAGAAAATTATACAACTATGTGTCCCTCATGAGTGCTCCCCTTCAAGTCACATTTGCATCGCATGGTGATTCCCAATAACAAATCCAAATGAAGCAAAGTTGTGCTCACGCGAGTATGCATGCAGTGAATTCATCAGCACTAGCAAAATCGGCTCACGAATATCCAACAATAAGTGAGTGCATATGCGGCTCATATGGGTGTCACGGCGTGAAGAAATTGCAGTTTTCCTATGGAGCTCATATTGGTGGCATGGTGTGGCGTAACTGTGTTGTGCTCCTATGAAGGTCGAAAAATCAAAAATCAAAAAAAATTCGAATAAAAAAATCGGGTTGCATGTTTTCTTTCCGTATGTTTTATTCATATCCCTGCCTATATGATAATTAGATTAAGGCGTTACCCCCACTTGTAGCGCAAAAAAGGCCCTTTTCATGAATTTTTTTAAAGAAAACTACAAATCTTTTTTAATCGATCAATATACCGTCTTAAAGAACACATCTTGAAGAACTTTCAGTAATTTTTTTATTGAAAAATATTACATTGTTTAGTGGCAAATGGCCGTCAATGAAATAATGTTTTCATATACACGGTTTGCGGTGATCAACATTGCGGCGAAGTGGATCATCTGAAAAAAAAAATGCGGATGGATTTAGTCAAATATAAGTATAAACTAGTCTTTAATCGAAGGATTTAAAAAAATATTCATATTTCACAAAATGGCGGACAGTCAAAGTTAATGGTTCGATTTTAACGAAAAAAAACGGCCGTTTTTTGGCTATAAAACGGCCATTTTTTTCGAAAAAAAAATCGAACTATTAAAGACTACATTTTTATTAATTAAATAAGCCTGAAAAATTTCAAGAAGATCGGTTCATTAGTGTTCGAGTAATCTTGATCACCGACTTCAGAAATGCCATTTTGAGAAAAACGCCTTTAACGTTTCAATTTCCGGTCGTTTACACAACGGATTCTTCTCTTTCAACGCTCATATCTCAGTCAATTTTGTTCAGATCGACTTGAAATTTTCAGGACATATTCTCAGATACTTATACTTAAAAAAAATGCAATAAAAAAAAATCAATTTTTTCAAAATCGCAAGTGGGGGTAACGCCTTAAAACGTATCCTGCCTCGTTGAAATGTTTACCTACTCTCGAGCTTTGACCTTATGTTTTCTAATTCTAGAGCTGAGCGCGCTACCTACTCAGCCATTCTAACACTTGTGTAAACTTTCTTTCTTTCTTCGTCTACTTCTATCATTCTTGATTTTCATCAATATGCACATCAACATTATATTGCGCTTATCGAACGTATCACTGAGAAACATTTACATCGCGGTCATATTGCTTGCATGGCATGTCTACTACCAGTGTTAACCCAGTGAATTCACCAACCAAAGTCATCAGATGACTTCCATATGACGTCAATCTGCAAAACATCATTGCGAATCAAAATTGCCGTCTTATGAGATCATCTTCTACTCAACGGATGATCCATTTTGAAACGACAAATTTAAGTCACGATGTATCTCAAATTCGTGATACTGAATGAGCTCATGAAACGTCTTCATCAACGTAAACGAAATTGCGTTCATGTCAAGTACAATTCACGAAAACAACCAATGCTACCATAGTGAATACACGCCAAAGATCTACACGCGACTTCAAATGACGTAAAATTTGCGGATATTAATCGCGGACACTTGAGCACAGCGATATGAGTTCGGCGTGCTCTAAACGTACGGTGCATTTGTAAACGATGTATTGAGATCAAAATGTTTTGTACACTCGTGATACCCAAATGAGTTCATGACCTTGCATGACATGTTGTCAATATGCTGTACAATTTGCTTCATCAATTGTACGCACGGCGTGATAATCATGACTGTCTATGTGGGCTGAATCACCAAAGAATAAAGTTAGCAAAAAAAATTATCGGTATTTCAAATATTTCCTTCTAATATTTCGAATCTCAATTAGAAAGATGAGGTGGTCTCTCTCTCGGTCGGCAAAAAAGAGAGCACCTTATCTTTCTAATTTAGATTGAAAATATTAAAAGGAAAAAAATTTGCAATGCCGATGATATATATATATATATATAGGTGGAGGGGTGCATTACTTGGCAGCAAAAAAAATCATCGGCATTGCAAATTTTTTTCCTTCTAATATCTTCTTTCCATTTTCTTCTACCCATATATATGGGTGGAGGGGAGCGTTACTTGGCATTACCACTCGACTAACGAAGTGGCTCTCGCGCGCGATTTGGAGCGTCACAGACCTTCTCACTACTTATTGGGAGCACCAGTGCTGCTGCTGCTACTACTACAAGCGACGGCAGTAGTAGAAGTCCGCCACTAGTCCGGCGCCTCGGTAATCTCGTACGCAAATAACACGTTCCATCTCGACAAGCGCGAAATGACAATTCAACATTAATCGCAATCTCGAAGATTAATTTCAGTAAAGAGAAAAACTAGAATAAATCTAGTTTTTCGATATAAATCGAAAATCGCCCAATTTTTATTTTCCCAATATTGTACGAAGTTCTGATTTTGTTTAAGAAAAAGGGTGACGGGGGGGAGAGATGAAAAGCGAGAAATTGTAAACTGGCTGAAGTATTTTATTTTTATTTTTTTCATTTTAATTGTTACTTTTTTCACTGCGGTATGTCACTGCCCGTCTTGCTTTTTTCTCTTCATTCATCCGCCCTCCTTCTCAGTGTACGCGGAAGCAGCGCAAAGCAAGACTTTCTTGTTCATGTTAAGTACCTACGTATGACATACATATACATGTACATATATACATACATACATATATATATATATATGTGTGTGTATATGTAAATGTATATATATATATATATATATATATATATATATATATATATATATATATATATATTCGTGTTTTTGTGTGTGTATGTGTGTGTACATCGAGCGAGAGAAGCGCGTGCATTCGGGCATTTACATCAAGAGACTCCGGGACGACGATAATTAGTACATAAGGGTCTGGTTGAAACATACGAAACCCCTAGAGTCCGCTGAGCCGACTTTCGTAGACCACTATAAAGTCTTTCGCTGTCTTTCTCTCTCTCTCTCTCTCTCTCTTGCTCTTGATCCCTCGTACAAATCCACCCTCATCCTCTTCCACTTTGGCGTTCACCCTCTCGCGGCAAGTGTCACAGAGTCGTGGAGCACATACCGCGAATATATAAAATAAAATAAAAAAAACAAGCAAAAAAAAGACACGTCGATCCGTCGCAGCGCTCTGACCTCTTCCATCCCTTCGCGCCCTCCAACCCTCCACTTCCTCTTCTTTTTTCCTCTCTTCTTTCCTCTTTACGCTTTCTCACAATTTGGCTACATTTCTCATTGATGCACTCTGTCAGTTCCTTACATTTTATACCGCACTTTTTGGAAGACGCGCGAGAGAGAGAGAGAGAGAGAGAGAGGGAGAGAGAGAGAGAGAGGGAGAGAGAGAAGGAGGAGGAAGGGGGTGTAAAGCGAAGGGAAGAAGACGTGGCTTTATTCACCCTTCCGCCATTTTTCTTATTCTCTCGTTGACTCCTCATTGCGAGACTAACAGGAAAATAATACCCGCTTGATTGGCAATTTAACGTCGAGATTGCAGCGAGACGCTTCCCCCTCATCCCCCTCCCCCCTTTGCTTTCTTCGCTCGACTCGAGGAACAGTTTGAACGCGAACGAGAAAGCGGAAACTTTCATTGGCTCTTCATCAAAGACGTACCATCGTGGCGATATTTTTATTCTAGTTTTTTAAATCCTATTTATTTCTTATTTATTCACTAGTCTTGCTCGATCAGTTACGCATTTTTCCAAACGTAATCCCTCGCACACTTCGCAAAACCTTTTTTCCCGTCGCATTGAAGTTTGCATCGTTGGAATGCAACGAAAATATTTTTTCCCTTATTGCTCAACTATTTTTCTTTTGCACATTTAGCCTCGAAAAATCGCTGTAACTTTTTTAAAAATCTACTTAAAAAAAAAGATCTACAAACTGAACCTGCCAAAAGGAGTTTATGAAATAATAAAAATAAAGAAATTAAAAATAAAAAAGAATTTTCGTCGCAGTCCAACGATGCGCGCTTCAACGCCATTATTTTCGTTCGCGTTTTCTTTTACATCGAATATCGAAGCTTCCGAAACAAAATCGCATACTTTTCTACATTTGTCCATGCCAATTTTGGAGAATTGCATTTTTCGCTTACACGAGTTTGTTTGAGTTTGAGCAAACTTTTGACGCTTACGAGATGAAATTTCACTTTTAGTTTATTTGATTTTTGTCGCGCGAGTTTTCGAACTTTCGACGCAACATTGCATTTTATTTTTCGTTTATTTGGGTCTGGTTGAGTGAATTTCGAAGCTCCGGAGATAAAGTCGACGAGTATGTTGTTTTTTTCCGCCTCGATCGTTTGTCATCGCAAGCGTACGTTCGACGTAACTTTTTAGGGCCGAGAGTTTTTCCTGACGCATTCGCTCGCGGTATCTTTTTCCGCAACATCCTCTTTCTCCTTCCCCTCCCCGTCCGCCCCACCCCCCTTGCCCTCGGCGGCCTCGTCCTGCGACGAGTCCCGATGAAAAACGGTGGCCGATAAATTTTGACAGTATTCTGTCCATTGCATTGCAATAATACCGAACCATATATTAGAGGTATATACCCGATGGAGGTGGTAGAAAAAGGCCTCGTGTGTGTGTGCTGTGTGTAAACGTTGCGGGGGAGGGGGTCGAAGCACACCAGCACCCCCCTGTGCTTTCGTATAGTTTGCACGGTAACGTATTACGAATTAATACCAACTGCTACTGTGAAATATTACTGCAAAATACTGACCGTTATTTCGTCCTCCCCCTTCTCTCCCTCGCCCGCCCTTTACTCTGCCACCTTTGTAAATGTGAAAATTGTTATTATACGTTCGCGTTATACTTCTTGCGAATTTATATTCGATACTCCGACCGAGCCACCCCTCGCACGTTTCCTCCCCTATCCGTCGCGTCGGGACGGTGAAAAATCGTTTATGAGAAATAATAATGAGTGAAATATTAAAGAATGAAAAATTAGCGGCTGCTCGAGTCTCATTGCCGAAAAATAATTGCCCCTGGAAGCCCCGTCGGGATTAACATTTTTTTTTTTTACATCGCTCGTAACACTTTATACTTGTTATTATTATTGTTATTGCTCGGCTAAATCACGATTTAACAAATTTAACGCTGAACTGGGCAAAATACGCGTTATTTGCGAATAAAAAGGTTTTCTTTTTTCTCCGGTTTTTACTTCTTTCTGTCTTTGCCAGACGGTATTGACAGTGTTGACAGTAATTAATGATTGATCGATCGCGCCCCTTACGACCCGTTTTTTCGAGCTCATTTATTTGCTGACTATGTGTGTACACTAGGGTGGCACAAATTTTAACTCTATTTTTTTCCCCTCTTTTTTACCATCCAATTATCTTCTTTGAAGAAAAAAAAATTCGGCGAAGTTGTGAACAGTCAAAAAATATTTAGAGGTCGCTCCAGCCTCCCAAAAATTCCAATCTTCATTAAAAATTCGACTTTTTTTCGTCCACTTCTCACCTATGAATTTTACGCTTTATAATTTTCTAATTAACCTCGCGAAGGATTTAGCCGGGGAATAAATATTTAGTGGTCGCTCAAGGCTGTCGAAATTTATAATTTCCGCTTAAAAATAAATCTCGCATGCACTATAATTTCTTGTTGCATAAAAACAAAATAAACAGCGAAGTGTTACATTTTCTGGAAAAATTATTATAATAATTTGTAACTAACACCAATTAGACGATATGTGTTGTTATTTATTATTGTATTATGGCGTCGCTCGTCACAGAGTACAGCTACGATTGATCCGCAGTTTCACTAACGAGACCAACTGTGGGACGCATTATAACAACTGTAATTTCATTTTCACGAATAAAACGACCTACCATTTTGTTTACGGACTAGAGCTTTAAAGAATTATTTTATGAGAACAAAGATTATAATTTTTCATTTAGAAGTGTGAGGTAAATTTGAAAAATCTGTTTCTAAAGAAAAGAAGGATAAATTGTTTTCAAAATTTTACTAGGAGGCAAATTTATGAATGAGAACGGTACAAAAAATTGGCGAAAATTGGAAATTTCGAAGCTTTTGAGCAACCACTGAATATCCATTGGCCAGCTTGAGCTTTCGCGAGGTTAATTTAAAAATGATAAAGCCTGGATAAGAAGTGGACAAAGACAATCGTTTTTTTAAATGAAAATTTGAATTTTTGGGTGGCTTGAGCGAGCTCTAAATATATTTTGCCCGCTTGCAGCTTTTGCGACAATTTTTTTTCTTTAACGAAGATAATTGGACCGTGAGAAAAAGGAAAAAATAGAACTCAAATTCGTGCCCCGCTAGTGTACACTAGTGGAATTACTTCCGGACACTTTTGAGGCCTTAGGCCACAGTAACGGGTATAAAATCATGTGCGAATTAAATTTTTTTCGTATGAAAAGTGATTCACTCATAAAATAAATTACACATTTATTTCGTATGAATATCTAGCTGTTCGAAATTTTTTTCTCGATGTACAAATGGCCAACTACTCGAAACTTCTCGAAACAGCTTTTTTCCCATTGGCGTGACAAATAACTTAAACAATATTCACTCGATTTACTTCAAATTTAAAAGTTATGTTCTTAATTGCATTTCGCAGAGAAGTACGTACAGAATTTCTGATTAATCGAAAACGATTCATTTTATGAGCAGTTTATGAGCAGTTATAACGAAATTTTTCACTGAAAATTCATTTCTTAAGTTCAAATACCTACAACTTTTGAATAAAACAATATTTTTCAAATTCCGTACGTACTTCTCTAAGTATTCTAATGTAGATTGACGAGAATTTTTATTTTTTGTTCTAGGTAAAAAATTGTGAATGATAAATGTCACGCCGCGGAGCGCCTAAAAAAAGATAACAAAAGAAAATATTAGTAGTCGGCCATTTTGTACATCGAAAAGAAAAAAAAATGTTCCAACAGCTTGATATTCGTACTAAATATATGTGTAATTAATATTATGGGTGAATCACTTTTTCATACGAAAAAAAAAAATTGTTAAATTCGCACATGATTTTATACTCGTACTGTGTCCTAAGGCCTCGATAGAAATTACCTTTTTTATATTTTCGCACAAAATGTATATTCTGCTATCCCGAAGTGATACGGCGATATTTTTATTTTAATGTATAATGTTTTTACTCAATATTTGCCGTAATAAGCCTACTTTGACATGAATATAAAATATAAATGATTATAACGTAAAAAATGATTAACAAATGCGAAATTTAAATAAAATTGAAAAGTGTCCAGAATGGATTCCATTAGCGCGCGCGCGCGCGTATGTGTGTGTGTGTGTGTGTGTGTGTGTGTGTGTGTGTGTGTGTGTGTGTGTGTGTGTGTGTGTGTGTGTGTGTGTGCATATAGACAAAAACACAACACTGCGGCAGGCTGTTAGAACAATTGTCCAGCTACAATGGATACGAGCACGCGGTGCTTTCATTAAAAATGCTTTTAGCGAGGCTCTCCGTGCTTTTTGGTGGAAACCGGTAACCACAAGTGTATTTATGAAACACATATCCATATATACTGTCACACAACTACAAAGCTCGGACTCTTTTGATGATGAATTTGTAATCATTTGTGGCAGTCCGACAACGGACTATGTGACACTGAGCCTTACCAATCATTCGTCCTACCTGTCAAGAACGCAACAGACTTTTTCTCGCGACTATATTCTTCGAAAAGAAATTTTCGCAGCCCATTCCGCTCGCACGAAGATTACGAAAAGATTTCCGTTTAAATAAAATATTAACACCGCTCCGTGAATCGATTAATGTTTATCGAAAAGCCACTGCATACTGTTCACTCTATGCATACATTTTTTATTATTCCTAATATTTTTTTTATTCCGAATAAACCTCTGATTCAGTTTCATCTGTTAAAAAAACGATTTAGTTGAATCCACTATATATATTTTTTTCCATTTAATTATTTCCAATGTAAATTCCTATTTAATTATTCCAATTTAAATTAAACATAATTTTCATAGTGACAAACATTTTTCTATTTGCTTGAATTAATTTCTTTTTTCATTGCCTTTATTGCAATACGCACATCGAGCGGGAGGAGGATAGAGAGGGAAGAGAGAGAGAGGAATTATATATATATATATATATATATATATATATATATATATATTTATTTATTTATTATGTTTGAAAAATCTATAGCATGATATTCGATAAAACTCTCTAATTATCACAATGATATTAACTAATTGATATATTTTATGTCTATTATGTATACAATAAATAATTATAGGAATTCATGTGGTCTCTTATGCCATATCCAGGGCCATATCATAGGCAGCGTGCTATAAGTAGGTAGGTTGTACTTTCGATTCCATGTGTGGACGGCGAAATATTTTTCTTGAAAAATAACATTTCATAATGCCAGGGAATTACGAATTATGATTAAAAAAAACATTGTGGTAGAACTCCAAATGAAGTATTTCATTTAATTTTGGGTTTATGATATATTCTTTTCTACATTCTATAATCTAAAAAATATATTTGAAACAAATATGATCGTAGGAGGCCCCGAGACGAGGAAAACACCTATTCGATGGAAATAAGTGAAATAAGTGATTGAATGTTAAGAGATGGTGGTTTCCGCAGCAACGGCGAACTTCTCTCTTTGAACTGCATGTCAGGCCTTTTACCCTGATCAGGCTGAAGTCAGGGATTGCGTTTCAAAAATGATCAGGGCTTGAACAAAAATCCTGATCAAGGCCGAAAAAAGAAATTAGGTTTTTCTTGTAGCCGGAGCAAAGATTCTACTCGCGTAGGGAGAAGTAATTATTCGTTATTGCTTCGGAGTTTCCTCTGATGTCCTTGGCGCTGTGTCCATTCTTTTTTTTCCGTACGATCAAATGAACTCATCGATCATACACCTTGAATTGTTTACTTTTGTGTGTGTGTGAGAGAGAGAGAGAGAGAGAGAGAGAGAGAGAGAGAGAGAGAGAGAGAGAGAGAGAGAGAGAGAGAGAGAGAGAGGGAGAGAGAGAGAGGAGGGAAGCTAAAGGGTGAAAGAGAGAAAAACACTTAGTTTAAATTGAAATTAACGCGGTTGATTTCACAGATCGGTACACCCGTAGATTATATGCAGCGTGAAATTCCAGGCCAGTTGGATATAACTCTCTCTCTCTCTCTCTCTCTCTCTCTCTCTCTCTCTCTCTCTCTCTCTCTCTCTCTCTCTCCGTTCTCTCTCGCGTGTAGATACGCGGCTCCGTTCATTATTATCTCTATCAAGTTGATTAGTCGGTGAGCTTCTGGTGGCAAAGAGGGGCAGAGGTGCACAATGGTCCGACACGCGGTTCGTCGCAGTCGCCAGTTCGAGCGAGAGCAACGAAGAAAGAGAGAAAACAAGAGAGAGAGAGAGAGAGAGAGGGAGGGAGGGAGGGGGCCAATTATTTTTGCCAAATATATTGTGATTCTGTGATGGTTAATTTTGCATCATTGAAACGCAACGAAAAAAGATGTTTTCATCATTTCCCCAATTTCTTTTTGCAGATTGAAGCTACGAAAATCACGCAAAGATTTTTCAGAATTCTTATTCGACAATCTAAAACCTAAATCTACAAAATATGATTTAGAATAATAATGGAAGTAATAAATTGAAAAGAATTTCCGTTGCATTCCAACGCTGCAAACTTCAATAAATAAATAATGCCCCCACGATAAAACAGAAATAAAAAAGACCACTAAACAACGTATATTTCCATCCTGACCCAAATCAATGATCGATCGATACTTCTCAATTGATGCGCCTCGTCGTTATACACAAGCATCGTAAATTGTTATTCTTCAAAGAATCGTATGCAGCAATTATGATCTATCGATACAAAATTATTCTACAAAACCGCCCCCCGTTCCCTCTTGGGAAAAGAGCATTTTTTCTCGCCAAAGATCGAAAGCGTCGTCGTTACAGCGATCGCAAAAGAAGTCGGAAGTTATCGCAACAATGCGAATTATAAATTCCTCCGTTGTTGCCTTCTCACTTCTCTTCAATTCTCGTCAATCCGATTTGCGCGACCCCCTTTTTACTGTACAGAGAATTAAAAAAATGACAAAAAAACTCGTTTCACCGAACGGGCTTTTGCGCGCATACATTCGTAAGTGGCGAGCACTTTTGGGAGTTCCCGCCGAGCTAAACGGGACCCAAGCCACTTTGCGGCGTTTTCTCCATCACGCGTGTCTACTTTTTCACGTATATAACAACATATAGCGACGGTTGTCGCGATACATACACACACACACACACACACACACACACACGCGCGCGCGCGCGCGCGCGCGCACACACACACACACACACACACATGTATGTATGTATGTACGTATGTATGTGTATATATATTTCTTTGTGTGTGTGTGTGTGTGTGTGTGTGTGTGTGTGTGTGTGTGTGTGTGTGTGTGTGTGTGTGTGTGTGTGTGTGTGTGTGTGTGTGTGTGTGTGTGTGTGTGTGTGTGTGTGTGTGTGTGTGTGTGTGGCTACTGTAGCTATCGCGAATAAATAGTGCGGGGCTTTTTCCGATTTTCATTCATTTTTCATTGGCCCCTTGCCGCATCGTTCGATCCCGGGGCTGGCGAATGGTGGTGGCGTTGAGAAAGGGTATGCGCGGTTCGATTCGTTAAAATGATCGTGGAATTTGTGTCCCGTTGTTTGAACTTTGGACTCACCGGGCCAATATGCGCCGACAACATTGCATCGTTACCGAAATATTATTGTGCAAAATTTGTGTCCGTATAATACGAATTGACGTTTTTCACTTCGTTCGCTTCATTATTCTTTCGCAAATGTCAATTATTTCCAGAGCATATACCAATTTTTTCGTCGACACGCTACGAAAAAATTAATCGCGTTATTTTCGCGGACAAGCACACACACACACACACACACACACACACACACACACACACACACACACACACACACACACACACACACACACACACACACACACACACACACACACACACACACACATCATGGTTTTTTTTCGGCATTACGAAACTCCGGGCGAGAATGGGTATTATTGCTATTGTCAATTATCGCATGTAAAATACCGTCAGCGTTCGCGCGGATGTTATTCCTTTTTTTTAACTTCGCGTTCTTTAATTATTTACGGCCTCATCAAGCGCGCCGAGCTTGTCCGTAAAATTCGTCACGATGCTAATTTGCGCGAGTGCTGCTCGCGTTGGCAGGACGGGGCATTGGGAATTCCGAAAAAACAAAAGAAGTATAATGAATCAATAATACAAAAAACCAAATAATTCCGAGGTGGAACGAGTTTGCAGGATTTTTAATTTTTTTTTTTTTTTTTAATTGCTTTGACCCCTCAAGCCTCGATAACTACGCGCGCGTGTGTGAACACGCGTAATTACAGAACCCCTCTCTCCCCGTTACAACGAAATTTGTTTGGCTCCTGTTTTTTTATGCAACGTTCTCTCTTCCTGCTTTTTTATGCGACATTTCGCGGATTTTCTGTTTTTTCGATTTTAATTCCGTAGCAAATAAAGCGTGGGCACCTCCCGCGTTGCTCTCTTCCCCCTCCGCCCTCCACGTAACGAATTCGGCAGCGCGAATCGCGTTGTTGATATTCGTTATTAATTTTTAATCGCTATTTTGGTCGCTCCGCGCGGTCACTTGCTTTTTTTCTCTCCTCTCCCTTTTTTTCTGCCTCGCGGTCACACATCATTGCGATATTTTCTCGCGAGCGCAAAAAAAAAAACATTCACGTTGATATATTTTTGCAGCATGCCCGTAGCTTGTCTTCTTTCGATGCATAAATTTGAGAATTTACTGATTATAACGGGAGTTCGTCGACATACACGAAAACGAGGCTGATCACCCAAACAAACTCACTTGGCATTAATAATTGATTTGAAGAAGAAACAAAAATGGGTTCGGCAACAATGCTCCTTATTGTTGTTGAATTTTATCGTTGCAATTTTATTTAAGTTTTTTACATTCCTTTTAAATTTTTCATTTGCTTTCCTTTTTTTTTCGTCAATGTTGAAATTAATGAAAGTAACTATGACGAATGTTTTTTTCAATCGTAAAGTCACGTAACAAATAAATGAAGCGTTTTTCTTGCCCTAATATGATTTGAAGCCCATATTTGGAGCCATATATATATATATATATATATATATATATATATACACACACACTACCGGCGAAAAGTTTCCGGACAAAAGTTTAAAAGAGTGACGGAACGGTTTTCTATGCCATTTCGCCGGTAATTGACCTAGGCCAATTTAATAGACGCTATTTTAAAGAGGAAGGATTTACCTTCGTTTTGGCTATTTTCAAAAAAATTTACGATTTTTTTTTACAATTAGCACTCGGTTTTGAAAAAGACCATTTTTTGTCCTCTTTTTGTTCCTTTTTGAGAGGACCCCGTTTACAGTAAAAAAAAATCTTACGTATTTCTTCGACCAAAATCATAAAGGGAGAAAAGCCTAAGCTTCAATTTCGTTTTTTAATTTATTTCCTACGATTTTTTTTCCAACAATATTTCGTTTTTTGTGAAAAAATAGATAATTTGAAAATTGCTCCGAAGTACGAAAACGATGAGACTTACAACAAAACCTCGAGATAGCAAAAAAGTTGCATTGCTTCCTGTGAGTTCACGAGAATTTTTTCAGATTTTTTTTTCATCTGTTTCCGGTCAAAGCTCGATTGATCTGAATACCATAACAATAATATAATTAAATTCGGCGAGAGGAGGTTGCTTCGACGAGACCTTGTTGTTTAATATGGTTGTTTAATATGTATAAGTAAGGTTGTTTAATATGTATAAGTAAATGTATTGTTTAGTATGAGTATTGTTAACAACCTCTCAAATATAATATTATTTAAGAGGTTGTTTAATATGTATAAGTAAAAAAATTTATTATATCTTTATTATGGTATTCAGATCAATCGAGCTTTGACCGGAAATAGATGAATTTTTCTTTTTTAATCTGAAAAAATTCTCGTGAACTCACAAGAAGTAAAGCAAATTTTTTGCTGTCTTGAGGTTTCATTGTAAATCTCATCGTTTTCGTACTCCGGAGCAATTTTCAAATTATCTATTTTTTCACAATAAATGAAATATTGTTGGAAAGAAAAATCGTAGAAAATTGAAAAAAAACGGAATTAAAGCTTAGGCTTCCCCCTTTATGATTTCGGCCGAAGAAATGCGTAAAAAAAGGTCGACTGCCAACGGGGTCCACTGAAAAAGGAACAAAAAGACGACGAAAAATGACCATTTTCAAAACCGGGTGCTAATTGTAAAAAAAATCGTAAACATTTTTAAAAAAAGCCAAATTGAAGTTGAATCCCTCCTCTTTAAAATGCCGTTTAATAAAATGGCCTAGGTCAACTAACTGCGAAATGGCATAGAAAACCGTTCCGGCACTCTTTTAAACTTTTGTCCGGAAACTTTTCGCCGGTAGTGTATATATATATATATATATATACATACGTATCTTAGGGTGGTTCCAAACAAAAATTACTTTTTTTTCGCGTTACTCAACGAAAAATGTTACTACGTTATGAAAAAGTAATTCATTCAAAATTTGATAGGTCTAAACATTTTTTAGGCAGTGCTCAAAGGACTTTTAATTTTTTTTCTTCGTATTTTCGTAAATTTGTTTTCCTCCCCAATAGACATCATAATAATATAATTTTCTCAAAACTTGTTATGCTTTGTCGTATTTTCTAAGTTAACATAAACAGGTCGTTCTCATTTCAAGTAGTTTTAATAAAAATAATAATGCCAAATAATGTTTGAAAATATATGTATTCTGGATCGCAGTATGCGATTGTTGAAAAACTTACGTAATCACTCCAAAGATCGAGCCGAATAATAATTTCCCTTCTCGCAAAAAGGAGGGGTTTTTCTGTGCTCGCTCACAACTTGCAACAGATATTGTTTTTGGTCTTCATTTTTCGTAATCGAACCGTCGAAATCTCTCATCAAAGTAAACGGCTCGCTGAGCTACGTCGTTCACAACTTTCATGTTTTTTTAAAGGTAATCAAGCACGTATGATAATCCTTATTAAAGTCGGAAAGTGAAGGATTCAAGTCCATAAAACTGCACGGGAGCTCAAATCGTTCGAATAAACTTTTTTACATTTTTATATTTACGTGTGCTGTGACGTACATCAATACAGGCACTACTGGAAACAGTCAAATGAATCGCGAAAAGGACTCGGGAACAGTCAGAGAAACAAAGATGCAGTAGCGTCAACAGCGCCGCGGTTTGTAACTCTCGAATCCGTATGACTTTGTTTTCTTACTCCAAAACAACATATTACTGCAAAAAAACACGCATACTTGTTAGACGTTCAGTGATGTAAACACAGTGTTCTCGTTCATCAAGTGGTTGATATAATTTTAACAACCGAATTACATATATTGATTCTTAATCTGCAAATACAAATTGTTTATGGTAAAAAAAATATTTAAATAAAAATTGTGTATTGTTACAGAAAAAATTAAATCAACACTAATATTGGATCCCGCACTAACATTTTCTGCATCGAGATCTCAAAATAAATTAATGCTCCGATCATCATGAAAAAAAAAACATGAAGGCGTTTGAGCACTAACTAAAAAATTGTTTAGAACGCTTAAATTTTGCAAAACTTTTTTTTCTTTACATGCTTTAATTTTCCGTTGAGAAAAAAATAGATTTTTTTTAATCACCCTAATATGTAATGTGATAATAAACTACCCTAATAAATACCCTAATAAATAATGTGATAATAATGTAATAATAAACACACACACACACATGCGAGAGATCGCGATTATTTGTCACCCGAATCAAAATGAAATCAAGCGAGCAAGATAAACGCGCCGTTCTTTTTTGTTTTTCAAACCTGTGCTCCCTTTTCCTCCCCCCATGACTCCATGCATATTAATTTTAAGCCGTGAAAAAGCTGACTTTTCAAGCGCGAGTAATCTCCCCCTTACCCCCACCCTTGTTACTTGCACGATATATTTGAGCCTAACAGGGGCCGCGTATAACTAGGAATGATGGAAAACGTCGAGAGGGAAAACGCGTTCGGGACATTCAGCCGATTATTTTCCGATCGCTTGGGAACCGGAAGTAAAAAAGGCCGAGTAATCGCAAATTAATGGATTGGGAGTAAAAAAACCTGTATATATATATATATATATATATATATATATATATATTTGTATGGCCATATGTATTTACATAGTGGAAAATTGGCAATGCCCGAACGAAAAGATCGAAGTCATCCCTTCCTCGTTTCTGTGTGTGACAGGCCAAAGAAACAACGCTGAAAAAAAAGTCCAGTGAGCGAGAAAAGCAGCAGGGACGAAGGCATTCCGTTAAAGTGAATGACACACATCATACGAGGATAAATGACAATTTCGTAAAAATAGATGAGAAAAAAAAATCAATAATTGCGCTTCCCGAAGGAAAATCAATAATGGAAACAAAATTAAAACAAAAATGGAATAACTAGAGGGATAAAAAGCACGCGAAGAGCTACTACAATTACGGTGGTAAATCTCGTTATCGCAGTAATTATTCTCAGATACTGCAGAATCATAGACAAACACACTGACAGAAAAATTCTATTGATATTAACTAACGGCGTCCAGTTGAATTAAAAAATTTGAATTAACTAGATTTTTCGTGAAATCTAATTTTTCCTATTGGATTTCATTATTGGAATTATTTATTTCAAATATATTTATTTAGTCAAATCAAAATCTATTTAACCTCATCTAATGACTAAATATTTTGTTTAATCGCAATAAATCTGAGATTCAGTTCCATCTGTTCAAAAAAGAATTCAGGCGAATCCAGTAAATGTATCTAGTTAATTTGTTTAAATTTAAATTAAATCGAATTTTCGTAGAGTGAACCATTTTTCTATTTGATTGAACTAATGGCCTGTTTTTATTGCAACACACACATCGAAGGGGGCTGGGGATAAAGGGGATGGAGAGAGAGAGGAATTATTTATATATATATAGGTTATGTTTGAAAAATCTATAGCATGTTATTCGATAAACCTCTTTATGAACCTGATATAAATTACGATACCTAATCGTTGTGGTAAAACTCTCAATTAAGTGTTTCATTTCATTTTGGATTTATGAAATATTTTATGCATATATACTCATAATATACACCTGGATTAAGAGTGTATATTGTAAGAAAATAAAGATTTATTTGACTCGAATCTTTATTTATTCAATTTGAATATATTCAATATTTAAAAAGAATAGCTGAAACAAATAAAAAAAAATACCTTTAAACCAAATAAGATCGTACTAGGCCATGAGACAAGGAAATCACCTATTTGATTTAAATAGATCCTATTGAAATTAAATATTTTTTTCGTCAGTGGAGGGCGCTAACTTTTCGGCACTGAGATACGCCAAAGATCCCCATTTTATTCTTGAATCTTGCTTTTTTTATTCTCGACGTGTCGATCGACCAAATCGATCCGAAATTCGAGGCAAAATTCTCAAAAAATTCTCGACCAACAATCAGCCAATCGCGGATCCAAAGTAGAAGAGAAGCGAAAGTGACTGAGAGAAACAAAGAAAATAACGAGAGAGGCCGAGTGAGACGAAGAAAAAGTGCGCGAGAGAATCAAGAGACGAAAAATGCTCGAAGAACGAAGTGCTTTGTCATCCCCTATAGAGCGGGGCTCGAAGCCGCAATGGTCGCATTTTCCGGAGTGCCCGAAAAAAAAAATGTGCCCAATTTCGGGCTTGAAATGCAGCCGAGGTCATCCCTACAGACTCGCGAAGAAAAACAATCGAAAAAAAGACGAATGAAAAATGGCGAAAAGCAAAACACGAGACAAGCTTGGGAAACGTGAAAGAGGGTGATCGAGAAGAGATTTTGCTTCGAACAAAGTGGAATAGAGCACGAGAGAAAGAAATAGATGGATTCCCAAAGAAGCAAAAAAGGCCGATTCCGAGTTAAAGTAGTGGAAGGAAAGAGGATAGAAACTGCGTAGCGACAAAAAGCGTTGCAGTGGGGGGCAAAGGGGAAGAGGGCAGCTAAGGGTAACCCCGCAAGGTGGGAGCTTGCAAGAGTGGAATCTCTCGGCGCTTCAAGTATTTCGTTCTTTGATGTGCCACCCTACGTCCCTCCGTTCGTCTCACCGAAAACTCGGCATCCCTCACTGCCAAAAATGGTAGTTTTAGTGGTAGAAGTGGCCTCTGTACAACCCCCATGCAAGTACCAGGTATGTGTCACCACCACCGCTATCACCACCGTCGACGTCGTCGCTTTCGTCGTCGGGGCATCAAAGAAAGTGCCTTTGGATAGGACGATGCCTCTCTCTCTCTCTCTCTCTCTCACACACACACACACACACACGCACGCACATGAGCAATGCATACCATGAACCCGTTATACCTACACTGTAAAAAATTTCTGTATAAACATTAACATACAAGTGTAGGAAGTTTTTATGCGGATACCGCTTATGAAATTTCAGATACGATTTTGAAATTCCAAAACGGGTTATATTAAAAATGAAAGTGTAGTTCCGTAATATTAATATACTTGTGCGTTTGAAAAATAATGCACGTGTAAAGAAATAATCACATCCAAGTATATTGAAATCAAGAACCATTTGCTGATATCAAAATACGAGTGTATATTAAATTCAAGAACGATGCTAATATCAATATACGGGTGTGTATTAAAATTACTGATCCTAAGTATTAAGTTTATTTCAGAAATTGATAATTGCGATACGTTTTTATGAAAAAATTATCAAATCAAGACCACTCAATTCATGTACTGTGTGATGCTTTCGTGATACTTGTGTATATGATTTTTTCGTAGCTTTATGCCATAATTAGTATTGGATACTTGAATAATAAAATTTAAATGCAGTGAAATCACTGCACGTATGTATTTTTTTATTTCTTTATATGTCTCAGAGGCACGGTGTCCTTCCCCTTTTACCATCCCCTCCTTTATTCCTTTCATCATTCACACAATCCTTCCACAGTTCCTTCTACATTCCTTCCAAGCCCCCGCCCCCCCCGGAGTGTTGACCGCATCCACTCTTTCTTAATGCACTACTGTATCGCATTTGCACGAGGGCCCAGGGAAACTGCGGAAAACCTGGGCCGATACAGACGGCTACATTCGGCTGAGTTTCAGTTGTATTACCATCAGAAACTCAGAAAAACTGCCTCCCACTCAGAGGTTGACGCGCAAACCAGTGCACGGGGCAGCCTCCAATGCTGCTTAACTTCAGTGACTGCCGAGCCCGTACACCGACCGCGCGCCCATCTCTGTCCACTGCACGCATGTATTTGAAATTCATGGGATCTTGAGATATCGTCCGGGTCAATAATTATGAAAATCATGAAATGTTTCTTCAATATTCAACTTAACTGTGATTTGTTTTTGACAAACAATTGTTATTCTCAGTGGCTTTTGTCTTGGAAATTCCATGTTGCATCTATTAAATTCTATATCCACGTTAGAATTTCATGTTTCTGTTTTAAATTTACGGTACAAGTGTCTTAAATTCAATTTCATTTACTGAGTTCGTAAAATTCAATTCTTTTGTGCCTTAAATGTAGTGTAAATTTAATATAATTTTCACATTGATTCATGTGATTTTCATCAGCGTTTATGAATTTTTTTTCAATTCCAGTCTCGCTCCTTTAAATAAATCTGTTGTGATCATGCATTGTACGTATCGTAAAATTCAGTTTCACATATATTATATTTTTCAGGCAGCTGTAAATAAATTTCAAACTTGTTTTGTATTATCAATGCTCTGTTTTTTATAGTTGATTTATTATACATCTGTAGTAATTTTCAAAGGAAGACACGGGTTAATGCAATACATTTTCCACAAATTTACAAACTTGTTTTTGAAATTCCATGTTGCGTCTATGAAATTCTATATTCACGTTAGAATTTCGTGTTCCTGTTTTAAATTTACAGTACAAGTGTTTCAAATTTAATTTCATCTACTGAGTTCGTAAAATTCAATTCCTTTGTATCTTAAATGTATTGTAAATTTCATATCATTTTTTACAGTGTATGCAATGTTGGCTATCACCAGATCCGGCTGTTTTAAGACATTTTTTTTTCAAACGAATTGTTGATTTTGCTATCAGACGGTCCTTGAACTGATGACGTGTACATTTGCGTCCATTTACCTAAAAACGATTTCAAAACCATTAGGTTTTACATAATGTTGGGTACGTGGAAAATAGGCATCTATGGGGACCGTCCACAAAATCGGATGTCTTCAAAATCACTTTTTTCTTACATGTATCTATATACAGAGTGTTAGGAAGGTTGATGCAAAGCCTTAAGGGGGTGATAGCTCACCTTGTTAGGAACATATCGAACCTAGGTTACCTTAGTCCAAAGTCTAAGAATTTCGAATTATCATGATAAGTATGATTTTTGAAGAATTACCCGAAATAAGGTACTAACTTCGTTTACCTCTCATGTTAACGGGTTACACCTAGTTCGCGGCCGGAAAATAGAGGTGTTTTCGTGAATTTTTTTGGGAAATAGGTACACGTTTTGAACTTTTTTTTTCGTGGTAAACGGTAACTACCCCTGCTCGGGAACAAATCATCTCAAATAAAAAAAACCAAATTAATTTAGTTTTTGTATCGTATTGTCTAGTCTTTAATCGAAGGATTCAATAAAATAATGATTTTTGAAAAAATGGTCGCCGATCGAAAGTGATTGTCGAAATTTCGGTGAAAAATTACACTCGTTTTTCTTGATATAACAAAAAGTATGCATTGAAACAAAAAAATCCTCCGATCAAGCACTGCCTTTTGATGTATAAAAAATGTCTGTGGAATTTGAAGAAGATCGGTTTAGTTGTTTTTGAGATATTTTGGTCAGCGATTCTGAAAAAGTCATTCCCGAGGAAAACGCGTTTAAAGTCTTACGTCAGATATATACGTAGATAAAAACGTCCCCAATTTTCACCGGACCGACTTGAAACTTTCAGAGAATATTTTTGAAAGATTATATTATAAGAATCTGTCGAAAACGAGAAATCGATTTTTTTTTAAATTCCAACTAGGTGTACCCCCTACATGCGATTTTTTTTAAATAGTATAAACATAAGGTATTTTTATTTTTTGACAAGTTTTTAATTATTCAACACGTCCCATTTAGTTGGTTGTGTGGATACAGCTGATTGTATTGGTGTTTGTCGATTGAATACACATTAAGCTAAGACGCAAACAAGTTTTTAGTTACCAGTTATTGTCTGTTTGAACATAATGAACGAGTTAGTAGGTACCTAATTTTGGGAAATTTTCCGAAAATCATACATACCATGATAACTCGAAATCCGTAGACTTTGGACTAAGGTAACCTAGGTTAGATATGTTCCTAATGAGGTGACCTATCACCCTCTAAGGCTTTGCATCGTTGGAACGCATTGAAAATGTCTTTCAATTTCTTATTTTCATTATCATCCAACATATTCTGCAGATTTGTGGTAGATCGCTATATAAAAATCCCTAAAAAAAATGGCTGCCTGTTTTTCGTAGCTCAAACGTGCAAAGACAAATTTTTCGAAATTAAAAAAATGCATTTTCGTTGCATTTCAAGCATGCAAACTTCAACGTCATGTCTAATGCGTAGAGAGAAGTAATTACTCGGTGAATATTGTCTCTCAATCAATCCTTACCCGGTCATTTCGATCGAGCATTGTTCTACTTCCCCCAAATCGTCGAAAAACTGCGTTTCGTGATTCTTTTTCACCCGAAAAGTCAATTCGAATTGTTGATTCTTCAATTCTGCATAAAAAAGTAACATAATAGCGCATAGGACTTTGTTACACGGCAATCGCAGCCTCTCCCACCGCATACCGCACCACCCACGCACACACGATTTTGTGTTTAATGCCCGAGATAACGCAGCATCCTGGGGGGTGCGGCGCAACCGCGTAGCGCGGGGCAAGAGTCGCGTGCACCTGCGGCGATCGTTCTATCGACGATGAAATTCGTTTACGTGAAAATCTACTTTCTTCTCGCGTTGTTTAATCGGAAATTACGGCAACGCGCGTGGCAACAGTCGAATAAAATTTCATTCGATCACAACAAAGTCGTTCATTAACTTTCGATCGGGCAATTTGTAGAAACAAAAACGTTTTTATCGACTTACGAACGTGAAATTGCATTTGAATGCGCCGTTTTCAGCTTTTTTTCGTCATTCGCTTAGGTTATTGTTATTTTTGTTGTTCTCGTTTTTATTATTTTTATTCGTATCATTGTTATTGTCGTCACTGTTGCGCTGCGTCCTCGTGAGGGATGAGGGGCGGTAAGAGAGAGAGAGAGAGAGAGAGAGAGGGAGTGTGTGTGTGTGTGTGTGTGTGTGTGTGTGTGTGTGTGTGTGTGTGTGTGTGTGTGTGTGTGTGTGTGTGTGTGTGTGTGTGTGTGTGTGTGTGTGTGTGTGTGTGTGTGTGTGTGTGTGTGTGTGTGCGTGCAAACATATATATATATATACTACTGTGTCCAAAAAATAAGGTGACATTGTATTTATTTCGAAAATTCTTTATTTATTTTTCCAAATCAATTTCATCCCCTTCAAAGTAATCCACTCCCGATGCAATGCACTTATGCCAACGGATTTTCCAATCTTCGAAACACTGATTGTAGTCACTTTCCGGGATGGCCTTCAGTTCCGTCTTCGCTACGGCTTGAATCTCCTCTATCGTATCAAAACGGTGTCCCCGGAGCGATCTTTTGAGCTTGCTGAACAGCCAGAAGTCGCACGGCGCCAGATCAGGTGAATACGGTGGTTGCGGAACGATATGGGTTGAGTTTTTGGCGAAACGTATCCGCAGCAGAAAATTGATTCCGCAAACAAAATTTAATGCAAATTCTTTGCTCAACAAATTTCGACATCGCAAAAAACGAAAAACTCACTTTTAGCAGCTCACAAAACGACGCGTATCTCAAACACTAATGAATATTTTGACATGTAAATTTGACATAGATGTCACTGACAGTACTACCAACCTAAAAAAAAAAATAATTCTCCAAATCCTTCGACGCACGCAGTTTAAATTCAAATGTCACCTTATTTTTTGGACACAGTAGTATATATATATATATATATATATATATATATATATATATATATATATATATATATATATATACTGCCGGCCAAAAGTTTGAGTACACCAGTCGAAATTTCTTGCCGCACTAAAAGTTAGATAGTGGACTCAAAAATAAAGATAATCAAATATCCCAAGCGGCGTTTTATAGAGAACAAATTTACCTTCATTTTGCCTCTTCAGAAACATTTTTACATTTTTTTTTGACCCGTCACGCCATTTTGAAAATGGCTATTTTTCAGCTTTTTTGCACGTCTAAAACTGCCCGCATAACTTCTGTCGAATTTCTTTGCTCGTTTTTTCCACGACAAACTTAAAGAGGGTATTAAAACCAACAATTTTGTTTTTTGGAAAGTTTCGTACGATTTTTTTCGCCCCAGTATTGCATTTTTAGCAAAAAAAATAATGTTTTTGAAAAATAGACGTAGTCCAATAACTATGGGGTTTTAGAGAAAATGTCAAGAGGGTAAAAAGTTGCATATGTTCACACTGAAGCAGTGAGAATAATTTCAGAATTTGTTTTGAAAATTTTCGCCTGATTCACCCAGGATGAGGTATCGAAATTTCTATCGGACACGTGCAGTGCGACGTAGCCGCTCGACTCAACGCTCTTTTCAACTTGTCGATAGGCCCTTGATGAACGACGACAAAAGAGAGTGTAAAAGAGCACAGTTTTGAACGACGTTGAGGTTAGTATCGTTGGAATGCAACGGAAATCAATTCCTTTTAGCTGATCAAAAGTTTTTTTTGGCCGATTTAGACTACGAAAATCGCTCAAACGTTCCTACGTATTCTCATTGCAAATCTACGACCGTAATTTGCAAAAAAAAAATACCTTTGGATAATGATCAAGATAAAGGAATAAAAAATAGAGCAAAGGAAATCGTTGCATTCCAAGACTTCTACGTCACATTTTTTTTAATGACACGCTGCGATGTACATTTTTCTCGATTTTCCGGGAGAATTCTAGCGATCATCTGTAAATTATTTCCCGAAGAATGTGCCGATTCTCGCTCGTCACAATATTCGACGATTCCAGAATATGAGCCTCCAATAATCACAAAGTTTCGCAAACATATATATGAATACTTTTCTTCTTCTCTCCCTTCTCATTAAGGTGCATCTTCTCTCGAGGAGTCGATCGCGGCCACGCGAATGTATTTCCCAAAGTTTCTGACGTCAGTCCACATCCGTTTATTATTACAACCTCTATTATTGCACTCTCTCTTCCTTCCTTTTGCGTTTGCCTCTCAATTTAATAAATTATTAAACACTCGTTCCCGATTCGTTATGCCGCGATATACAGGGTGTCCCTCTTATTTCTGCCACCCGAAATAACTCGGTAATTATCGACGTCACAAAAAAATGTTCCAGACTAAAGTTGTACGATGTGACGGGGGCCATCAAGTGCGACTATTTTTTTTTCAGTGGAGGCGCTGACACAGTGAAGGCCACCTCCACTTTTTCAAATGAAATGGTACATTTTCTTTCAACCATATTGTGGAGCACCTCAAGCCGCATAAAAAACATTCGGGGCCCAAAGTTATTCAAGGTCATTCAAGATTTGTATTTCATTTTAATAGGTGACCTTGAATGACCTTGAACGACGTTGACCCCCTAATGTTATTCATGCGGCTTGAGGCGCTCCACAAGATGATTGAAAAAAATGTACCATTCCATTTAAGAAAGTAGAGGTGACCTTCACGGTGTGTCAGCGCCTCCAGCGAAATAAAAAAAAATTGGTCGCATTTGATGAACCCCTTCACACCGTATAACTTTTGTCTGGAAATTTTTTTTGTGACGTCGATAATTACCGAGTTTTTTTCGGGTGGTAGAGATGAGAGGGACATCCTGTATATTCATACCAACAGTTCCCTCTGCGACAGAACATAAAATTCGCTATTTAAGGATGGGATAAAAGTATCTCGCTCGAAAGTATATATATATATATATAGATATATATATATATATATATATATATATATATATATATATGAATATATCGAAGTTGTTAACGGGTGGGGCCGTAGACGCCGGACTTTCGGGCGTTGAACTTTCGTCGTTTATAATAAAGCTGGAATTAGCATTGCGATAAATTAATCGTTGAGGCGTTGCGTCTAAGTGACCGAGTAGAAATCCTGCTCCGGCTACAAAAAAGACCTGATCAGCCATCCTGATTTTTTTTTCATGCCTTGATCAGGATTTTTTATCAAGCCCTGATTATTTTTGTGACACTTTTTCTGATTTCGATCTGATCAGAGTACAAAATCAAGGCCTGATCAGAGTGAAAAGTGAAGGCCTAACATGCAGTAATCCGAAGAGTTGAGTGTTGCTTCGGAAACCACCATCGGATCACATTCTTCATGGCACTGTCAAAAAAGTATTTAATTCAAATAGGATGTATTTAAATCAGGTTTTTTTTACTACGATCCTGTTTGTTTCAAATATTTTTTTCACAATATCCATTGGAATATTTCATAAGTCCAAAATAAATTGAAATACTTAATTTAGAATTCTACCACAATGATTTTGTTTCGTAAATCGTCATTCCCTGGCCTTCTGAATGAATTTTTTCGAAGAAAATATTTCTGCATTCACATGGGATCGAGCCTAGAAATTACCTACTTATAGCTACATGCACGCTGCCACCGAGTGTTTGTAGCATTTCGGTGGCATAAGAGATCAAATCAATTCCTATAATTATTTGTCGTATCACATAAACTATATCAATTAGTTAATATCATTGTGATAATTAGAGAGTTTTATCGAATATCATGCTATAGATTTTTGGAACATAACCTGTATGTATATATACATATGTACATACAACTCCTCTCTCTCTCTCTCTCTCTCTCTCTCTCTCTCTCTCTCTCTCTCTCTCCTCTCTCTCTCTCTCTCTCTCTCCGCCCCTCTCTACCCCCGTCGCCTTCGATGTACGTATTGCAATCAAGACCGACCATTAATTCAATGAAACAGAAAACTGTCTCTACGAAAATTATATTCAATTAATTTTTTTTTTAATTAAATAGATAAATTTAGTGGATTCAACTAAATCGTTTTTTGAACAAAGGAAACCGGATTCCAGATTTATTAGGAATAAATAAAATATTTTAATGATAAAAAATGTACGCATAGAGTGGACAATACGTGTCGATTAGAAGCCGCACGCGCGCTCGTTTCTCGTATGCGTAGCGCGGACCGAAAATATACTTAAGGAGGTACGGTGATGACCACGCTAGTAAACTAAGAGTCTATTTTTTGTCATAATACCGCTACGTTTTAGACATATGTGTGTGGCCTATATTTCGAGAAATATTTTTTAAGTATTGAATTTCAAGCTACTTATTGTTTTTATAATATGAAAACAAACGTAATAATCTACTACTCGACTTCAGTAGTACGCCATATCGTCGACGTTTAGCATCGTTGCATTTTCGATAGCTGTCATCGGTCTCACGCGCTCGGCTTATTATTTTTGGTAGCCGGTAAACATGGAGAATGAAAATAAGTACTGTAGAAGTTTATCAAGAGAGTAACAGGATTGTACCTGAAGTCCAGTTTAGAGACAAAGGTAGATTCTGTCGGACAAGAATTAGAGAGTGAAAAGATGATATTGCGAATGCAAATGGAAAACGTCGCGTTGACGTTAACCTCAATATTCAATGTCCAATCTGTCCGAAGTCAAAACCTATTTCATCGATTGTTATGTTATTTTTCTCTTTCCTAATTTTCACAATATTTGCAGATATAAAAACGAACGTTCATTTTATATGACGGTTTTTCCATGCTGAATTTACATATAAATGCGTTGTATGCATGTCGCCAGAAAGATTGAGATGCCTTAGCTATACATAAAAGAACTTTGAGTAAATATCGACGAAAAGCCTTTTATAATCGATTAAAAAACTTACGGCTTCACACAACCATATTTTTAATTCGCGTTGAAAATATCCGATAGAAGAATCAAATTTGCGCGGGTATCCGGCGTTGCCACACTTCGAGCAAGATGGCTGCGGTTACGTCACGAGACGTCTCTCTCGCCGAATACTTCGGTTTTTCGCGACTTTATTTCTAAATTTATTGCTTATTTCTTCGGTGAGCTTTCCAATTCAAGTTGCCTTATTGATCACAACGAACCAACGAACGCAACCGTCAGTTTTTTTTACGCGTGTCTTGGCTCCAAGTAGCACAAAAAAATCGATATATGAGAGGACAGGCACATTTTGTCGTCTACGTGTGACTAATTGACCAACTTTAACAATTAATAACTCGGAAACTGTACGGTAAATCTCGTGGAAACTCCGCATACGCATGGACGAAGCTCTCGACAATGTTATTAAAAAAAAATCGGGCTTTTATCTTGGACTCGCTCCAATCACCGTACCTCCTTAAACGCTAAAGAAACTCTAAAGAGTATCGCTTATTCGCCTGTGGCTAAGATCATATTCTCTCCTAACTAAAATCATATTCTCTCCATGGATAATCCATTGGATATCTGACATTCTGTCCACTATCGTCGTGGATGATAATTCTAATGCTCACTTTTTATTCGAGATTTTTAAAAAATTGAAAATTTTCAATTTTTTAATAAAACGAATTCGATCAAACACTTTATTGTGACAATTCTATGCTATTCCAAAGAACTACTTGCGATTTTTAAAATATTTGCAGCAATTCTCGTGAGTGTACATTTATTTGAACCAACAATCAAGAAATGTTTACAGTTGCACACAGAATCATATTAAAAACACGACTTCTCGAATTCACACATATATATATATATATATATATATATATATATATATATATATATATATATATATATTCTTTTGATTGCAATGAATATTTATTTCATCGAATATTATATTTTCTACCAGAGACTAAATGCATTGCTACACTGTACTTTGTTGCAAAAAATATCATTATTTCGGATCCATATTGTTGATATTTCAATCATGATATACACTTGTCTATCTCATACTAGTTGCATGATATTGTACTTTTTATGTGTACGGAGTACAAAAATGTTACGTCTCATGGCATATTCGTTTCGATGTAGTAAAGAAATAATTCATTCTACTGATTGTATTTTTGTACGAAATAAAAAATGTTGCAGCAACCGCTTAATTATTTCATCCATAAATCCACGAATAGTATATAGAATGATCTCAATAAAATATCGTTTGATTTAAAGGATAATGTAGAGATTCGGAGATCAGAAGAGATTTCCAAATAAAATAATATGTTATTTAAGGCCTTAAACGCAGTTGCGAGGCCAAAAAAAGTCGTTTTCTCACGATTTTTTTCTGAAAAAACATTTCATTTGGGCAAAACGAAAAGTATTAGGCAGTGTAGTGGCATCTTTTAGCTTCAGATTGGCATTTTTTATTTTCAAAAATATTCATTAACATTGCTCCTGTAGGAAGTCTCCTGGAGGTCCCCGAAAAAAAGTGTCCGGCGGTGAGCAAAGTATCTCCGGTTTGGATTATCTAAAATGAAAAAACCAAAAAGATTCTTTTAGGGGATAGATGAATTCAGGTATTGATCGAAGGAATAGTCGAAATTTTAATTTTCGACAAAATTGTGGCTCCGGAAAGAAACAATTTCGATTTTCGACCAAATTTTTTTCGTTAAATCGTTGAAAAAAAATAGAAATAATTGTCGGAAATCTTGTTCTTTCGATCAATACCTGAATAATATATCTGACAAGGTTGTGTTAAAATTGCAGACCGATCGGTTGAGCCGTTTTTGAGAAATCGTGCTCACCGACTTTGAAATCACCGTTTTGAGAAAAACGCGTTTGAAGTTTCGGGCGCTTTGTAGCGCTCCGAGCGTCCTTACAAATATGTGTGTATTTCCGAGAATATTCGTTGGATCGATTTGAAATTTTCAGGGAATATACTCACATATTTGTACATTCCGAAAATGCAATTAAAAAAAAATCGATTTTTCGAAATTTCTAACTGCGTATAAAGCCTTAAGGGGAGATGTACACCTAAGAGCCGGAGCAAGGTCATTTTTGTGAATTTTTTCAAGGAAAACTATTTGAAATTTCGGATTGGGGTTTTAATTATCTAAAAGTATGTACATTCAAAAATATTTTTAATTTTCTTTATTTGAAAAAACAAAAAAATACAAGGATATTGGATGATCCTTGGAGCGTCGTAAAAAAATCTGCGTATACGGTACCCACTGGCGTTTCTTCAAAAATCATCTGAAAAAAAAGAAACCAAAAAGATTATTAAATTAGATACTATAATCTAGTACTCGCCATAGCCGATTTTGAAAATATCGATTTATGACAAAATGGCGGACGTTTGAACATAAATAGTGACTTTTAGGCCAAAAATTAGTGATTATTTTGCCTATAAAGCTAAAACTAAGTAACGGAAAAAAAATCCTATGAGAAGTACTAGATAATGGTGTATAGAATAACCACAAAAAAACTCAAGGCAATCGGTTCATTGGTTTTCGAGAAATTTTGGGTACCGATTTGAAAAACGTGGTTTTGAGAAAAACGCGTTTGAAAATTTGGGAATGAATAAATCATGAAATTTGTCAACTTACATGGAATCATCGATACCAGGCCCATAGTGTAGGTCTTCTACGCTCGACGGAATGTTCATAGCTTCTAAATCCTCGACCTCGACCATCTAGGTGTACGTCTCTCCTTAAATCAATCACATTTTCCAATATTTTATAGTATTATAACAATCTCATATTTCGGTGGCACTCCGCGTTCAGACATTTATCAGGATCGACCAATGTATCATTTTCATTCAATTGCTTTTTTTCAGTGTACTGTTTTATTTGAACATGACCTTAACGTTATCATCTTGCCCCTAGTTCCCCTATACACACACACACACACACACACACACACACACACACACACACACACACACACACACACACACACACACACATATATATATATATATATATATATATATATATATATATATTGCATCGACACAAATTTCGTTTACGTACCCATATATGACCCAGCGACGCCTCGGGCCGTGGTGGTTGGGTGATGCTGCACGTTGGACCAAGCAGCCCTTTGAGGCCTACGTTCCGCGTATTAGCAAAGGGCCCCAGGAGTCCTGTTCGCCGATTACTGCGTCCGAGGCGTGCTTGCCCTGTGTACAACATCGAGCCCATCCTGTCTCTCTCTGTCTCTCGGCTTCTTCCATGCGTCTCTTCTTCACTCTGGCCCCTGCAAGTCGATGTTCGGAGTGAGTACGAGGCAAGGGAGGGTGTCCAGAACGGGGTGCACAGAGGGTGCGTCCAGCATGTATCTAACGATATCCATGCGAATTACATGCGCACGTATATATCGGTACTTACAGAGAACCGAAGAGAGAGAGAGAGAGAGAGAGAGAGAGAGAGAGAGAGAGAGAGAGAGAGAGAGAGAGAGTGAGTGAGGGGGAGAGAGAGGGGGGAGGTAGAGAGAGCAAAGTGTGTGCGAGTGTTGGACGTCGGTATTGGTGACGTCGGGGCCGATCAGCCCGTTCCGCTTTCCTCGTAGCCTGGCCAGCACAGATACTGCACGCTAATGCGCTGGAATAGATTAATTCTGACCAATAGGAGAACCCCGATCGAACTCAGAGCAGGCAGCGGGAGGGCCGGGGGCAAGGTCGGGGGAGGGGGGTGAGGGTGGAGAGGACTCGTAGCACATTACTCAATTATTTACGCTTCATTAAGTATATATCCAATGCCATCGAGTGTGTACCGGCATACAGTGTACCGGTTCTGCTCAGGGAACATCGCCGTGCACGAAGATCGCGGGCTCTATGTGCGAGGTCGCTTTAACGGGGTAAGGGGAAAACGTGTGTGTTCCTAATGCTTTTCATCCCTCTCTCTCTCGCCACTCTCCTCTCTTCCTCCTCCTCATTCTTCTCATCCTCATCCTTCTCTTCCTTCTCCGCGAGATCTATCCCGCTCGCCGACGTCGTATACACGTATGTACATCGGGAAACTCGGTACATAATGTATGGCGAGCGTGTTGGGGTAAGCGACCAACTCAACCCCAGCCTCAAAAACCACCTCCGCGCCGCCGCCACCGCACTTGCCGGTTCAACCTTCAGGAGACGAGGACGTCGGGAGGGACGAGGGGGAGGCCTTTGGGAGGTGGGTCTAACTTAATTATTCGAGAAATTCAGCGATCCATTTCTGCCACCCCTCAACGCGCAGCCCCCAATATCACCGTACCCCCTGCACAACAATCTGTACTTTCCTTTATATATAATATGAGGTATTCCAAATGTTTTCGAACGTCCTAAAAGCCTGACCTTCCTCAATCTTTTTCCAAATTCGTGATGTTTTTGTATTATATACTTTGAGTACGTGGCAAAACATGAACATACTACAAGTTTGTTTGGGTTCGTTTATGCACTAAAGTTAAAGATAAACGAGATATCGCAATAGCCGCTTTTTTCAGGTTTAATTCCAAAAATATCGTTGGTAGAGAAAAACCTGTAACAACCAAAGTTGTGAAGCACGCGATTTCCTACAAGTTTAGTCATTACCATTTTTACTTAAAAATTGCAAATAGCCGAGTTATTCAACACAAACAACTTCCCATTAAATTTAAGACGACGATATTAACTGAACGTAAGCTCAGCCCAGAATGAAACTTACACATGTTGTTTTACAATAATAAAAGAACATTCAGTGTAAATTTCAGCAGAATCAAACTAGTTGTTGAGGTTAAAAAATTAAAAAATTAAAGTTTTTTCTTTTCTTTTACTGTTGAAATGCTTGGAAAATTTTTAATTTTTTTTCCAAAATGGTTCATAGATAAACGCATCTTTTTTGTAGAGGACATTTTTCCGTACGACGAGAAGATCACTACGATACGATCGTTTGACATTTTATCACGTGTAAAATTTTATCTCCGAGTTAGCCGAATTAGCGAGCCGATAAAAACCTGAAAAAAATGCAACGTTCTCAAAATGAATGATACAAAAACATCACCAACTTTGAAAAAGATTGTCACGCTTTTAGGCCGTTCGAAAACACTTGGAATACCTCATATATATGGAGAGGACGTGTGAACCCGTTATACCTATGTTATGTTGGCTATCAGCACATCTGTCTGGTTTGACGACGGTCCAAGAAATTTTCCTAAACGAATTTGTGGACAGGACGACCTTTGTGTCAGTGAAGTTAGCAGAGCATTTGCCAGCAGATCAAAATTCAGTGAGAGTTCTCTTGGCATGCAGTTGAGTTCTATAGTTCTTGATGGTTTTTAGCAATAGTTCTGGTGATTTGGACCAAAAAAAGGAGATTGAAAAATGCTCTGCTAACTTCCCGTAGCAGATCATTTTGCAGAAAACCATAAATTAGCGGGAGTTCTTTGTACATGCGGATGAGTTCTATAGTTCCTGATAGTTTTTAACAATAGTTCTGGTGGTTTTAGCAAAAAAAAGTTACGGAATTTTTTTTTTTTTGTATCTTCCTATAGAAATATGCGGATGGATAGGCGTGAGTTCCAGGTCTTTTTTGGGAGGGATATTATTGTTTTAGTATTGTTTGATGTATTTGAGAATAGTTCTGGCTTCCAGCTATTTTGAAATAATTATTAAAAATGTTTATCAGTATCTCAACTATACAAGGGTGCTCTGCTGATGGATAGGCGTCAGTTCCAGGTGCTTTCTGTGTAGGATATTATAGTTTTGGTACTGTTTGATGTATTCGAGAATAGTTCTGGCTTCCAGTCATTTTCAATTAATTATTAAAAATGTTTATCCGTATTTCAACTATACAAGGGTGCTCTGCTGATGGATAGGCGTTAGTTCCAGGTGCTATTAGTGTTAGATATGATAGTTTAGGCATTGTTTGATGGATTTGATAAAAGTTCTGACTTTCTGCTATTTTCAAATAATTGTTAAAATTGTTTATTAATATTTCAACTATACAAGGGTGCTCTGCTGATGAATAGGCGTTAGTTCCAGGTGCTTTTAGTGTGAGATATTATAGTTTAGGCATTGTTTGATGGATTTGAGAATAGTTCCGGCATCCAGCTATTTTAAAATAATTGTTAAAATTGTTTATTAATATTTCAACTATACAAGGGTGCTCTGCTGATGGATAGGCGTTAGTTCCAGGTGCTGTTTGTGTAGAAGATTATAGTTTTGGTATTGTTTGATGTATTCGAGAATAGTTCTGGCTTTCAGTCATTTTCAATTAATTATTAAAAATGTTTATCCGTATTTCAACTATACAAGGGTGCTCTGCTGATGGATAGGCGTTAGTTCCAGGTGCTTTTAGTGTTAGATATGATAGTTTAGGCATTGTTTGATGGATTTGATAATAGTTCTGACTTTCAGCTATTTTCAAATAGTTGTTAAAATTGTTTATTATTATTTCAACTATACAAGGGTGCTCTGCTGATGGATAGGCGTTAGTTCCAGGTGCTTTTAGTGTGAGATATTATAGTTTAGGCATTGTTTGATGGATTTGAGAATAGTTCTGTCTTCCAGCTATTTTCAAATAATTGTTAAAAATGTTGATTAATATCGCAACTATACAAGTGTGCTCTGCTGAGGGATAGGCATGAGTTCCAGGTCCTTTTTGGGAGGGATATTATAGTTTTGGTATTGTTTGATGTATTCGAGAATAGTTCTGGCATCCAGGCATTTTCAAATAATTATTAAAAATGTTTATCAGTATTTCAACTATACAAGGGTGCTCTGCTGATGGATAGGCGTTAGTTACAGGTGCTTTTAGTGTGAGATATTATAGTTTAGGCATTGTTTGATATATTTAAGAATAGTTCTGTCTTCCAGCTATTTTCAAATAATTGTTAAAAATGTTTATTAATATCGCAACTATACAAGTGTGCTCTGCTGAGGGATAGGCATGAGTTCCAGGTCCTTTTTGGGAGGGGTATTATTGTCTTAGTATTGTTTGATGTATTTGAGAATAGTTCTGGCTTCCAGCTATTTTGAAATAATTATTAAAAATGTTTATCAGTATCTCAACTATACAAGGGTGCTCTGCTGATGGATAGGCGTTAGTTCCAGGTGCTTTCTGTGTAGGATATTATAGTTTTGGTATTGTTTGATGTATTCGAGAATAGTTCTGGCTTCCAGTCATTTTCAATTAATTATTAAAAATGTTTATCCGTATTTCAACTATACAAGGGTGCTCTGCTGATGGATAGGCGTTAGTTCCAGGTGCTATTAGTGTTAGATATGATAGTTTAGGCATTGTTTGATGGATTTGATAATAGTTCTGACTTTCTGCTATTTTCAAATAATTGTTAAAATTGTTTATTAATATTTCAACTATACAAGTGTGCTCTGCTGAGGGATAGGCATGAGTTCCAGGTCCTTTTTGGGAGGGATATTATAGTTTTGGTATTGTTTGATGTATTCGAGAATAGTTCTGGCATCCAGGCATTTTCAAATAATTATTAAAAATGTTTATCAGTATTTCAACTATACAAGGGTGCTCTGCTGATGGATAGGCGTTAGTTACAGGTGCTTTTAGTGTGAGATATTATAGTTTAGGCATTGTTTGATATATTTAAGAATAGTTCTGTCTTCCAGCTATTTTCAAATAATTGTTAAAAATGTTTATTAATATCGCAACTATACAAGTGTGCTCTGCTGAGGGATAGGCATGAGTTCCAGGTCCTTTTTGGGAGGGGTATTATTGTCTTAGTATTGTTTGATGTATTTGAGAATAGTTCTGGCTGCCAGCTATTTTGAAATAATTATTAAAAATGTTTATCAGTATCTCAACTATACAAGGGTGCTCTGCTGATGGATAGGCGTTAGTTCCAGGTGCTTTCTGTGTAGGATATTATAGTTTTGGTATTGTTTGATGTATTCGAGAATAGTTCTGGCTTCCAGTCATTTTCAATTAATTATTAAAAATGTTTATCCGTATTTCAACTATACAAGGGTGCTCTGCTGATGGATAGGCGTTAGTTCCAGGTGCTATTAGTGTTAGATATGATAGTTTAGGCATTGTTTGATGGATTTGATAATAGTTCTGACTTTCTGCTATTTTCAAATAATTGTTAAAATTGTTTATTAATATTTCAACTATACAAGAGTGCTCTGCTGATGGATAGGCGTTAGTTCCAGGTGCTATTAGTGTTAGATATGATAGTTTAGGCATTGTTTGATGGATTTGATAATAGTTCTGACTTTCTGCTATTTTCAAATAATTGTTAAAATTGTTTATTAATATTTCAACTATACAAGAGTGCTCTGCTGATGGATAGGCGTTAGTTCCAGGTGCTTTTAGTGTGAGATATTATAGTTTAGGCATTGTTTGATGGATTTGAGAATAGATCCGGCTTCCAGCTATTTTAAAATAATTGTTAAAATTGTTTATTAATATTTCAACTATACAAGGGTGCTCTGCTGATGGATAGGCGTTAGTTCCAGGTGCTGTTTGTGTAGAATATTATAGTTTTGGTATTGTTTGATGTATTCGAGAATAGTTCTGGCTTCCAGTCATTTTCAATTAATTATTAAAAATGTTTATCCGTATTTCAACTATACAAGGGTGCTCTGCTGAGGGATAGGCATGAGTTCCAGGTCCTTTTTGGGAGGGATATTATTGTCTTAGTATTGTTTGATGTATTTGAGAATAGTTCTGGCTTCCAGCTATTTTGAAATAATTATTAAAAATGTTTATCAGTATCTCAACTATACAAGGGTGCTCTGCTGATGGATAGGCGTTAGTTCCAGGTGCTTTCTGTGTAGAATATTATAGTTTTGGTATTGTTTGATGTATTCGAGAATAGTTCTGGCTTCCAGTCATTTTCAATTAATTATTAAAAATGTTTATCCGTATTTCAACTATACAAGGGTGCGCTGCTGATGGATAGGCGTTAGTTCCAGGTGCTTTTAGTGTGAGATATTATAGTTTAGGCATTGTTTGATGGATTTGAGAATAGTTCCGGCGTCCAGCTATTTTAAAATAATTGTTAAAATTGTTGATTAATATTTCAACTATACAAGGGTGCTCTGCTGATGGATAGGCGTTAGTTCCAGGTGCTGTTTGTGTAGAATATTATAGTTTTGGTATTGTTTGATGTATTCGAGAATAGTTCTGGCTTCCAGTCATTTTCAATTAATTATTAAAAATGTTTATCCGTATTTCAACTATACAAGGGTGCTCTGCTGATGGATAGGCGTTAGTTCCACGTGCTTTTAGTGTTAGATATGATAGTTTAGGCATTGTTTGATGGATTTGATAATAGTTCTGACTTTCTGCTATTTTCAAATAATTGTTAAAATTGTTTATTAATATTTCAACTATACAAGGGTGCTCTGCTGATGGATAGGCGTTAGTTCCAGGTGCTTTTAGTGTGAGATATTATAGTTTAGGCATTGTTTGATGGATTTGAGAATAGTTCCGGCTTCCAGCTATTTTAAAATAATTGTTAAAATTGTTGATTAATATTTCAACTATACAAGGGTGCTCTGCTGATGGATAGGCGTTAGTTCCAGGTGCTGTTTGTGTAGAATATTATAGTTTTGGTATTGTTTGATGTATTCGAGAATAGTTCTGGCTTCCAGTCATTTTCAATTAATTATTAAAAATGTTAATCCGTATTTCAACTATACAAGGGTGCTCTGCTGATGGATAGGCGTTAGTTCCAGGTGCTTTTAGTGTTAGATATGATAGTTTAGGCATTGTTTGATGGATTTGATAATAGTTCTGACTTTCAGCTATTTTTAAATAGTTGTTAGAATTGTTTATTAATATTTCAACTATACAAGGGTGCTCTGCTGATGGATAGGCGTTAGTTCCAGGTGCTTTTAGTGTGAGATATTATAGTTTAGGCATTGTTTGATGGATTTGAGAATAGTTCCGGCTTCCAGCTATTTTAAAATAATTGTTAAAATTGTTTATTAATATTTCAACTATACAAGGGTGCTCTGCTGATGGATAGGCGTTAGTTCCAGGTGCTGTTTGTGTAGAATATTATAGTTTTGGTATTGTTTGATGTATTCGAGAATAGTTCTGGCATCCAGGCATTTTCAAATAATTATTAAAAATGTTTATCAGTATTTCAACTATACAAGGGTGCTCTGCTGATGGATAGGCGTTAGTTCCAGGTGCTTTTAGTGTGAGATATTATAGTTTAGGCATTGTTTGATATATTTAAGAATAGTTCTGTCTTCCAGCTATTTTCAAATAATTGTTAAAAATGTTTATTAATATCGCAACTATACAAGTGTGCTCTGCTGAGGGATAGGCATGAGTTCCAGGTCCTTTTTGGGAGGGATATTATTGTCTTAGCATTGTTTGATGGATTTGATAATAGTTCTGACTTTCTGCTATTTTCAAATAATTGTTAAAATTGTTTATTAAAATTTCAACTATACAAGGGTGCTCTGCTGATGGATAGGCGTTAGTTCCAGGTGCTTTTAAAGTGAGATATTATAGTTTAGGCATTGTTTGATGGATTTGAGAATAGTTCCGGCTTCTAGCTATTTTAAAATAATTGTTAAAATTGTTTATTAATATTTCAACTATACAAGGGTGCTCTGCTGATGGATAGGCGTTAGTTCCAGGTGCTGTTTGTGTAGAATATTATAGTTTTGGTATTGTTTGATGTATTCGAGAATAGTTCTGGCTTCCAGTCATTTTCAATTAATTATTAAAAATGGTTATCCGTATTTCAACTATACAAGGGTGCTCTGCTGATGGATAGGCGTTAGTTCCAGGTGCTTTTAGTGTTAGACATGATAGTTTAGGCATTGTTTGATGGATTTGATAATAGTTCTGACTTTCAGCTATTTTCAAATAGTTGTTAAAATTGTTTATTAATATTTCAACTATACAAGGGTGCTCTGCTGATGGATAGGCGGTAGTTCCAGGTGCTTTTAGTGTGAGATATTATAGTTTAGGCATTGTTTGATGGATTTGAGAATAGTTCCGGCTTCCAGCTATTTTAAAATAATTGTTAAAAATGTTTATTAATATTTCAACTATACAAGGGTGCTCTGCTGATGGATAGGCGTTAGTTCCAGGTGCTGTTTGTGTAGAATATTATAGTTTTGGTATTGTTTGATGTATTCGAGAATAGTTCTGGCATCCAGGCATTTTCAAATAATTATTAAAAATGTTTATCAGTATTTCAACTATACAAGGGTGCTCTGCTGATGAATAGGCGTTAGTTCCAGGTGCTTTCTGTGTAGGATATTATAGTTTTGGTATTGTTTGATGTATTCGAGAATAGTTCTGGCTTCCAGTCATTTTCAATTAATTATTAAAAATGTTTATCCGTATTTCAACTATACAAGGGTGCTCTGCTGATGGATAGGCGTTAGTTCCAGGTGCTATTAGTGTTAGATATGATAGTTTAGGCATTGTTTGATGGATTTGATAATAGTTCTGACTTTCTGCTATTTTCAAATAATTGTTAAAATTGTTTATTAATATTTCAACTATACAAGGGTGCTCTGCTGATGGATAGGCGTTAGTTCCAGGTGCTTTTAGTGTGAGATATTAGAGTTTAGGCATTGTTTGATGGATTTGAGAATAGTTCCGGCTTCTAGCTATTTTAAAATAATTGTTAAAATTGTTTATTAATATTTCAACTATACAAGGGTGCTCTGCTGATGGATAGGCGTTAGTTCCAGGTGCTGTTTGTGTAGAATATTATAGTTTTGGTATTGTTTGATGTATTCGAGAATAGTTCTGGCTTCCAGTCATTTTCAATTAATTATTAAAAATGTTTATCCGTATTTCAACTATACAAGGGTGCTCTGCTGATGGATAGGCGTTAGTTCCAGGTGCTTTTAGTGTTAGATATGATAGTTTAGGCATTGTTTGATGGATTTGATAATAGTTCTGACTTTCAGCTATTTTCAAATAGTTGTTAAAATTGTTTATTAATATTTCATCTATACAAGGGTGCTCTGCTGATGGATAGGCGTTAGTTCCAGGTGCTTTTAGTGTGAGATATTATAGTTTAGGCATTGTTTGATGGATTTGAGAATAGTTCCGGCTTCCAGCTATTTTAAAATAATTGTTAAAATTGTTTATTAATATTTCAACTATACAAGGGTGCTCTGCTGATGGATAGGCGTTAGTTCCAGGTGCTGTTTGTGTAGAATATTATAGTTTTGGTATTGTTTGATGTATTCGAGAATAGTTCTGGCTTCCAGTCATTTTCAATTAATTATTAAAAATGTTTATCCGTATTTCAACTATACAAGGGTGCTCTGCTGATGGATAGGCGTTAGTTCCAGGTGCTTTTAGTGTTAGATATGATAGTTTAGGCATTGTTTGATGGATTTGATAATAGTTCTGACTTTCAGCTATTTTCAAATAGTTGTTAAAATTGTTTATTAATATTTCAACTATACAAGGGTGCTCTGCTGATGGATAGGCGTTAGTTCCAGGTGCTTTTAGTGTGAGATATTATAGTTTAGGCATTGTTTGATGGATTTGAGAATAGTTCCGGCTTCCAGCTATTTTAAAATAATTGTTAAAATTGTTTATTAATATTTCAACTATACAAGGGTGCTCTGCTGATGGATAGGCGTTAGTTCCAGATGCTGTTTGTGTAGAATATTATAGTTTTGGTATTGTTTGATGTATTCGAGAATAGTTCTGGCTTCCAGTCATTTTCAATTAATTATTAAAAATGTTTATCCGTATTTCAACGATACAAGGGTGCTCTGCTGATGGATAGGCGTTAGTTCCAGGTGCTTTTAGTGTTAGATATGATAGTATAGGCATTGTTTGATGGATTTGATAATAGTTCTGACTTTCAGCTATTTTCAAATAGTTGTTAAAATTGTTTATTAATATTTCAACTATACAAGGGTGCTCTGCTGATGGATAGGCGTTAGTTCCAGGTGCTTTTAGTGTGAGATATTATAGTTTAGGCATTGTTTGATGGATTTGAGAATAGTTCTGTCTTCCAGCTATTTTCAAATAATTGTTAAAAATGTTTATTAATATCGCAACTATACAAGTGTGCTCTGCTGAGGGATAGGCATGAGTTCCAGGTCCTTTTTGGGAGGGATATTATTGTCTTAGAATTGTTTGATGTATTTGAGAATAGTTCTGGCTTCCAGCTATTTTGAAATAATTATTAAAAATGTTTATCAGTATCTCAACTATACAAGGGTGCTCTGCTGATGGATAGGCGTTAGTTCCAGGTGCTTTCTGTGTAGGATATTATAGTTTTGGTATTGTTTGATGTATTCGAGAATAGTTCTGGCTTCCAGTCATTTTCAATTAATTATTAAAAATGTTTATCCGTATTTCAACTATACAAGGGTGCTCTGCTGATGGATAGGCGTTAGTTCCAGGTGCTATTAGTGTTAGATATGATAGTTTAGGCATTGTTTGATGGATTTGATAATAGTTCTGACTTTCTGCTATTTTCAAATAATTGTTAAAATTGTTTATTAATATTTCAACTATACAAGGGTGCTCTGCTGATGGATAGGCGTTAGTTCCAGGTGCTTTTAGTGTGAGATATTATAGTTTAGGCATTGTTTGATGGATTTGAGAATAGTTCCGGCTTCCAGCTATTTTAAAATAATTGTTAAAATTGTTTATTAATATTTCAACTCTACAAGGGTGCTCTGCTGATGGATAGGCGTTAGTTCCAGGTGCTGTTTGTGTAGAATATTATAGTTTTGGTATTGTTTGATGTATTCGAGAATAGTTCTGGCTTCCAGTCATTTTCAATTAATTATTAAAAATGATTATCCGTATTTCAACTATACAAGGGTGCTCTGCTGATGGATAGGCGTTAGTTCCAGGTGCTTTTAGTGTTAGATATGATAGTTTAGGCATTGTTTGATGGATTTGATAATAGTTCTGACTTTCAGCTATTTTCAAATAGTTGTT
This sequence comes from Ophion obscuratus, assembly GCA_964007375.1. Classification (NCBI taxonomy): domain Eukaryota; kingdom Metazoa; phylum Arthropoda; class Insecta; order Hymenoptera; family Ichneumonidae; genus Ophion; species Ophion obscuratus. The sequence goes on from OZ023323.1 coordinate 17,474,717, forward strand.
AAAATTGTTTATTAATATTTCAACTATACAAGGGTGCTCTGCTGATGGATAGGCGTTAGTTCCAGGTGCTTTTAGTGTGAGATATTATAGTTTAGGCATTGTTTGATGGATTTGAGAATAGTTCCGGCTTCCAGCTATTTTAAAATAAATGTTAAAATTGTTTATTAATATTTCAACTATACAAGGGTGCTCTGCTGATGGATAGGCGTTAGTTCCAGGTGCTGTTTGTGTAGAATATTATAGTTTTGGTATTGTTTGATGTATTCGAGAATAGTTCTGGCTTCCAGTCATTTTCAATTAATTATTAAAAATGTTTATCCGTATTTCAACTATACAAGGGTGCTCTGCTGATGGATAGGCGTTAGTTCCAGGTGCTTTTAGTGTTAGATATGATAGTTTAGGCATTGTTTGATGGATTTGATAATAGTTCTGACTTTCAGCTATTTTCAAATAGTTGTTAAAATTGTTTATTAATATTTCAACTATACAAGGGTGCTCTGCTGATGGATAGGCGTTAGTTCCAGGTGCTTTTAGTGTGAGATATTATAGTTTAGGCATTGTTTGATGGATTTGAGAATAGTTCCGGCTTCCAGCTATTTTAAAATAATTGTTAAAATTGTTTATTAATATTTCAACTATACAAGGGTGCTCTGCTGATGGATAGGCGTTAGTTCCAGATGCTGTTTGTGTAGAATATTATAGTTTTGGTATTGTTTGATGTATTCGAGAATAGTTCTGGCTTCCAGTCATTTTCAATTAATTATTAAAAATGTTTATCCGTATTTCAACGATACAAGGGTGCTCTGCTGATGGATAGGCGTTAGTTCCAGGTGCTTTTAGTGTTAGATATGATAGTATAGGCATTGTTTGATGGATTTGATAATAGTTCTGACTTTCAGCTATTTTCAAATAGTTGTTAAAATTGTTTATTAATATTTCAACTATACAAGGGTGCTCTGCTGATGGATAGGCGTTAGTTCCAGGTGCGTTTAGTGTGAGATATTATAGTTTAGGCATTGTTTGATGGATTTGAGAATAGTTCTGTCTTCCAGCTATTTTCAAATAATTGTTAAAAATGTTTATTAATATCGCAACTATACAAGTGTGCTCTGCTGAGGGATAGGCATGAGTTCCAGGTCCTTTTTGGGAGGGATATTATTGTCTTAGAATTGTTTGATGTATTTGAGAATAGTTCTGGCTTCCAGCTATTTTGAAATAATTATTAAAAATGTTTATCAGTATCTCAACTATACAAGGGTGCTCTGCTGATGGATAGGCGTTAGTTCCAGGTGCTTTCTGTGTAGGATATTATAGTTTTGGTATTGTTTGATGTATTCGAGAATAGTTCTGGCTTCCAGTCATTTTCAATTAATTATTAAAAATGTTTATCCGTATTTCAACTATACAAGGGTGCTCTGCTGATGGATAGGCGTTAGTTCCAGGTGCTATTAGTGTTAGATATGATAGTTTAGGCATTGTTTGATGGATTTGATAATAGTTCTGACTTTCTGCTATTTTCAAATAATTGTTAAAATTGTTTATTAATATTTCAACTATACAAGGGTGCTCTGCTGATGGATAGGCGTTAGTTCCAGGTGCTTTTAGTGTGAGATATTATAGTTTAGGCATTGTTTGATGGATTTGAGAATAGTTCCGGCTTCCAGCTATTTTAAAATAATTGTTAAAATTGTTTATTAATATTTCAACTCTACAAGGGTGCTCTGCTGATGGATAGGCGTTAGTTCCAGGTGCTGTTTGTGTAGAATATTATAGTTTTGGTATTGTTTGATGTATTCGAGAATAGTTCTGGCTTCCAGTCATTTTCAATTAATTATTAAAAATGTTTATCCGTATTTCAACTATACAAGGGTGCTCTGCTGATGGATAGGCGTTAGTTCCAGGTGCTTTTAGTGTTAGATATGATAGTTTAGGCATTGTTTGATGGAATTGATAATAGTTCTGACTTTCAGCTATTTTCAAATAGTTGTTAAAATTGTTTATTAATATTTCAACTATACAAGGGTGCTCTGCTGATGGATAGGCGTTAGTTCCAGGTGCTTTTAGTGTGAGATATTATAGTTTAGGCATTGTTTGATGGATTTGAGAATAGTTCCGGCTTCCAGCTATTTTAAAATAATTGTTAAAATTGTTTATTAATATTTCAACTATACAAGGGTGCTCTGCTGATGGATAGGCGTTAGTTCCAGATGCTGTTTGTGTAGAATATTATAGTTTTGGTATTGTTTGATGTATTCGAGAATAGTTCTGGCTTCCAGTCATTTTCAATTAATTATTAAAAATGTTTATCCGTATTTCAACGATACAAGGGTGCTCTGCTGATGGATAGGCGTTAGTTCCAGGTGCTTTTAGTGTTAGATATGATAGTATAGGCATTGTTTGATGGATTTGATAATAGTTCTGACTTTCAGCTATTTTCAAATAGTTGTTAAAATTGTTTATTAATATTTCAACTATACAAGGGTGCTCTGCTGATGGATAGGCGTTAGTTCCAGGTGCTGTTTGTGTAGAATATTATAGTTTTGGTATTGTTTGATGTATTCGAGAATAGTTCTGGCTTCCAGTCATTTTCAATTAATTATTAAAAATGTTTATCCGTATTTCAACTATACAAGGGTGCTCTGCTGATGGATAGGCGTTAGTTCCAGGTGCTTTTAGTGTTAGATATGATAGTTTAGGCATTGTTTGATGGAATTGATAATAGTTCTGACTTTCAGCTATTTTCAAATAGTTGTTAAAATTGTTTATTAATATTTCAACTATACAAGGGTGCTCTGCTGATGGATAGGCGTTAGTTCCAGGTGCTTTTAGTGTGAGATATTATAGTTTAGGCATTGTTTGATGGATTTGAGAATAGTTCCGGCTTCCAGCTATTTTAAAATAAATGTTAAAATTGTTTATTAATATTTCAACTATACAAGGGTGCTCTGCTGATGGATAGGCGTTAGTTCCAGGTGCTGTTTGTGTAGAATATTATAGTTTTGGTATTGTTTGATGTATTCGAGAATAGTTCTGGCTTCCAGTCATTTTCAATTAATTATTAAAAATGTTTATCCGTATTTCAACTATACAAGGGTGCTCTGCTGATGGATAGGCGTTAGTTCCAGATGCTGTTTGTGTAGAATATTATAGTTTTGGTATTGTTTGATGTATTCGAGAATAGTTCTGGCTTACAGTCATTTTCAATTAATTATTAAAAATGTTTATCCGTATTTCAACGATACAAGGGTGCTCTGCTGATGGATAGGCGTTAGTTCCAGGTGCTTTTAGTGTTAGATATGATAGTATAGGCATTGTTTGATGGATTTGATAATAGTTCTGACTTTCAGCTATTTTCAAATAGTTGTTAAAATTGTTTATTAATATTTCAACTATACAAGGGTGCTCTGCTGATGGATAGGCGTTAGTTCCAGGTGCTGTTAGTGTGAGATATTATAGTTTAGGCATTGTTTGATGGATTTGAGAATAGTTCTGTCTTCCAGCTATTTTCAAATAATTGTTAAAAATGTTTATTAATATCGCAACTATACAAGTGTGCTCTGCTGAGGGATAGGCATGAGTTCCAGGTCCTTTTTGGGAGGGATATTATTGTCTTAGTATTGTTTGATGTATTTGAGAATAGTTCTGGCTTCCAGCTATTTTGAAATAATTATTAAAAATGTTTATCAGTATCTCAACTATACAAGGGTGCTCTGCTGATGGATAGGCGTTAATTCCAGGTGCTTTCTGTGTAGGATATTATAGTTTTGGTATTGTTTGATGTATTCGAGAATAGTTCTGGCTTCCAGTCATTTTCAATTAATTATTAAAAATGTTTATCCGTATTTCAACTATACAAGGGTGCTCTGCTGATGGATAGGCGTTAGTTCCAGGTGCTATTAGTGTTAGATATGATAGTTTAGGCATTGTTTGATGGATTTGATAATAGTTCTGACTTTCTGCTATTTTCAAATAATTGTTAAAATTGTTTATTAATATTTCAACTATACAAGGGTGCTCTGCTGATGGATAGGCGTTAGTTCCAGGTGCTTTTAGTGTGAGATATTATAGTTTAGGCATTGTTTGATGGATTTGAGAATAGTTCCGGCTTCCAGCTATTTTAAAATAATTGTTAAAATTGTTTATTAATATTTCAACTCTACAAGGGTGCTCTGCTGATGGATAGGCGTTAGTTCCAGGTGCTGTTTGTGTAGAATATTATAGTTTTGGTATTGTTTGATGTATTCGAGAATAGTTCTGGCTTCCAGTCATTTTCAATTAATTATTAAAAATGTTTATCCGTATTTCAACTATACAAGGGTGCTCTGCTGATGGATAGGCGTTAGTTCCAGGTGCTTTTAGTGTTAGATATGATAGTTTAGGCATTGTTTGATGGATTTGATAATAGTTCTGACTTTCAGCTATTTTCAAATAGTTGTTAAAATTGTTTATTAATATTTCAACTATACAAGGGTGCTCTGCTGATGGATAGGCGTTAGTTCCAGGTGCTTTTAGTGTGAGATATTATAGTTTAGGCATTGTTTGATGGATTTGAGAATAGTTCCGGCTTCCAGCTATTTTAAAATAATTGTTAAAATTGTTTATTAATATTTCAACTATACAAGGGTGCTCTGCTGATGGATAGGCGTTAGTTCCAGGTGCTGTTTGTGTAGAATATTATAGTTTTGGTATTGTTTGATGTATTCGAGAATAGTTCTGGCTTCCAGCTATTTTGAAATAATTATTAAAAATGTTTATCAGTATCTCAACTATACAAGGGGGCTCTGCTGATGGATAGGCGTTAGTTCCAGGTGCTTTCTGTGTAGGATATTATAGTTTTGGTATTGTTTGATGTATTCGAGAATAGTTCTGGCTTCCAGTCATTTTCAATTAATTATTAAAAATGTTTATCCGTATTTCAACGATACAAGGGTGCTCTGCTGATGGATAGGCGTTAGTTCCAGGTGCTATTAGCGTTAGATATGATAGTTTAGGCATTGTTTGATGGATTTGATAATAGTTCTGACTTTCTGCTATTTTCAAATAATTGTTAAAATTGTTTATTAATATTTCGACTATACAAGGGTGCTCTGCTGATGGATAGGCGTTAGTTCCAGGTGCTTTTAGTGTGAGATATTATAGTTTAGGCATTGTTTGATGGATTTGAGAGTAGTTCCGGCTTCTAGCTATTTTAAAATAATTGTTAAAATTGTTTATTAATATTTCAACTATACAAGGGTGCTCTGCTGATGGATAGGCGTTAGTTCCAGGTGCTGTTTGTGTAGAATATTATAGTTTTGGTATTGTTTGATGTATTCGAGAATAGTTCTGGCTTCCAGTCATTTTCAATTAATTATTAAAAATGTTTATCCGTATTTCAACTATACAAGGGTGCTCTGCTGATGGATAGCCGTTAGTTCCAGGTGCTTTTAGTGTGAGATATTATAGTTTAGGCATTGTTTGATGGATTTGAGAATAGTTCTGGCTTCCGGCTATTTTCAAATAATTATTAAGAATGTTTATCAGCATCTCAACTATACAAGTGTGCTCTGCTGATGAATAGGCGTGAGTTCTAGGTACTTTTTGTGTAGGATATTATAGCTTAGGTATTGTTTGATATATTTGAGAATAGTTCCGAATTCCAGCTATTGTCAAATAAATGTTAAAAATGTTTATTAATATCTCAACTACACAAGTATGCTCTGCTGATGGATAGGCGTTAGTTCCAGGTGCTTTTAGTGTGAGATATTATAGTTTAGGCATTGTTTGATATATTTAAGAATAGTTCTGTCTTCCAGCTATTTTCAAAGAATTGTTAAAAATGTTTATTAATGTCTCAACTATACAAGTGTGCTCTGCTGAGGGATAGGCATGAGTTCCAGGTCCTTTTTGGGAGGGATATTATTGTTTTAGTATTGTTTGATGTATTTGAGAATAGTTCTGGCTTCAAGCTATTTTGAAATAATTATTAAAAATGTTTATCAGTATCTCAACTATACAAGGGTGCTCTGCTGATGGATAGGCGTTAGTTCCAGGTGCTTTCTGTGTAGGATATTATAGTTTTGGTATTGTTTGATGTATTCGAGAATAGTTCTGGCTTCTAGTCATTTTCAATTAATTATTAAAAATGTTTATCCGTATTTCAACTATACAAGGGTGCTCTGCTGATGGATAGGCGTTAGTTCCAGGTGCTTTTAGTGTTAGATATGATAGTTTAGGCATTGTTTGATGGATTTGATAATAGTTCTGCCTTTCAGCTATTTTCAAATAATTGTTAAAATTGATTATTAATATTTCAACTATACAAGGGTGCTCTGCTGATGGATAGGCGTTAGTTCCAGGTGCTTTTTGTGTGAGATATTATAGTTTAGGCATTGTTTGATATATTTGAGAATAGTTCTGGCTTCCAGCTATTTTCAAATAATTGTTAAAACTGTTTATTAATATCTCAACTATACAAGGGTGCTCTGCTGATGGATAGGCGTTAGTTCCAGGTGCCTTCTGTGTAGGATATTATAGTATTGATACTGTTTGATGTATTCGAGAATAGTTCTGGCTTCCAGGCATTTTCAAATAATTGATAAAAATGTTTATCAATATCACAACTATACAAGTATGCTCTGCTAATGGATTAGCGTTAGTTCCAGGTTCTTTTCATGTGAGATATTATAGTTTTTGTATTGTTTGATATATTGAAGAATAGTTCTGGCTTCCAGCTATTTTTAAATAATTATTAAAGATGTTTATCAGTATCTCAACTATACAAGGGTGCTCTGCTGATGGATAGGCGTTTCCATCAGCGGCGGTTCCATCAGCAGGCGGTTCCAGGTGCTTTTAGTGTGAGATATTATAGTTTAGGCAATGTTTGATGTATTTAAGAATCGTTCTGTCTTCCAGCTATTTTCAAATAATTGTTAAAAATGTTTATCCGTATCTCAACTATACAAGGGTGCTCTGCTGATGGATAGGCGTTAGTTCCAGGTGCTTTTAGTGTGAGATATTATAGTTTAGGCATTGTTTGATGGATTTAAGAATAGTTCTGGCTTCCAGCTATTTTCAAATAATTGTTAAAATTGTTTATTAATATTTCAACTATACAAGGGTGCTCTGCTGATGGATAGGCGTTAGTTCCAGGTGCTTTCTGTGTAGGATATTATAGTTTTGGTATTGTTTGATGTATTCGAGAATAGTTCTGGCTTCCAGGCATTTTCAAATAATTATTAAAAATGTTTATCAGTATTTCAACTATACAAGGGTGCTCTGCTGATGGATAGGCGTTAGTTCCAGGTGCTTTTAGTGTGAGATATTATAGTTTAGGCATTGTTTGAAGGATTTGAGAATAGTTCTGGCTTCCAGCTATTTTCAAATAATTATTAAAAATGTTTATCAGCATCTCAACTATACAAGTGTGCTCTGCTGATGAATAGGCGTGAGTTCTAGGTACTTTTTGTGTAGGATATTATAGCTTAGGTATTGTTTGATATATTTGAGAATAGTTCCGAATTCCAGCTATTGTCAAATAAATGTTAAAAATGTTTATTAATATCTCAACTATACAGGTGTGATCTGCTGAGGGATAGGCATGAGTTCCAGGTACTTTTTTGGAGGGATATTATAGTTTAGGCATTACTTGATGTATTTAAGAATAGTTCTGTCTTCCAGCTATTTTCAAATAATTGTTAAAAATGTTTATTATTATCTCAACTATACAAGTGTGCTCTGCTGATGGATAGGCGATAGTTCCAGGTGCTTTATGTGTGAGATATTATAGTTTAGGTATTTTTTGATATATTTGAGAATAGTTCCGGCTTCCAGCTATTTTCAAATAAATGTTAAAAATGTTTATAAATATCTTAACTATACAAGTGTGCTCTGCTGAGAGATAGGCATGAGTTCCAGGTGCATTTTGGGTGGGATATTATTGTTTTGGTATTGTTTGATGTATCTGAGAATAGTTCTGACTTCCAACTATTTTCCAATACTTGTTAAAAATGTTTATAAATATCTCAACTTTGTGCCGACGTTTCGCAAACGTTACAGTCTGCATCATCAGGGCTGAGAGCTCCGATACTGAAGCTCTCGTGTCTCAGGTATTCCTTATATAGTTGCAGTCATCGTTCTGGATCGCTGCACCAGCCAATCAGATGTTTTAATTGATCAGCTGGTCAATTAAAAAACCGGGAGGACGGTGTGCCAAATAGGATTGACGTGATATCCTCCATCTCTGTTTAGATTGTCCGGATGTTTTCGGATTTCCAAGCCTTCTCGGTGTTTCCTGGAAAAATAGCTGTTTGATGGGGCCAGGCTTTGGGCTTTGTCGAACTGGATGGCATGACCAGTCTCCATCCAATGTTCGGCCAGCGCTGATTGTGTAATATGGCCATATTTGATACACCGTTGATGTTCTTTGATCCGTGTACTTCCTCCCGGTTTCTCCTATGTACACTTTACCGCATGAGCAGGGTATCTTGTATACTCCTGGTGCACTTAATGGTGGTCTTTGGTCTTTTGCACTCGGAATCACTTGTGCTAGTTTCTTCTGGGGTTTGAAGATGACTCGCACGTTATGTTATCCAAGGACCCTCCCTATGCGATCGGTTATGCCCTGAAGGTATGGAAGGGAAGTTGTTGCGGTTATTTGTCCTTCATTCTCCCTATCAGGTGCTGTAACCGTTTTCGGATCAGCTATTGTTCTTTTTAGATTTTTGATCGTTCTTTCGATGTTGCCTGGCTTGTCCTATCATCGCCAACATCTTTATGGAGAACTTCGAGAACAAAATTCTGCAAGAAGCTTCCCTCAAGCCCTCCACCTGGTTCCGATATGTCGATGACACCTTCGTCATTTGGAGTCACGGCAAAGAAAACCTCAATCATTTCTTAACCTTCCTCAACTCCCAGCACCCCAATATTCAATTCACCATGGAGATAGAACAGGAAAATCAAATCCCTTTTCTGGATGTACTGGTTCAACGGAAAAGCGATGGCACTTTGGGCCATAAAGTTTACCGGAAGCCAACGCATACGGATAGATACCTCCATGCTACGTCCCATCACCACCCTTCCCAAAAATAGTCGGTCATAAGCTCTCTGGTCTACAGAGCTCTAGCGATCTCCGAACCAGACTCCTTGGAGGTTGAACTAGAACACCTACGAAAAGCTTTAGGAGACAATGGCTACAAGCCAGGCAACATCGAAAGAACGATCAAAAATCTAAAAAGAACAATAGCTGATCCGAAAACGGTTACAGCACCTGATAGGGAGAATGAAGGACAAATAACCGCAACAACATCCCTTCCATACCTTCAGGGCATAACCGATCGCATAGGGAGGGTCCTTGGAAAACATAACGTGCGAGTCATCTTCAAACCCCAGAAGAAACTAGCACAAGTGATTCCGAGTGCAAAAGACCAAAGACCACCATTAAGTGCACCAGGAGTATACAAGATACCCTGCTCATGCGGTAAAGTGTACATAGGAGAAACCGGGAGGAAGATCAGTACACGGATCAAAGAACATCAACGGTGTATCAAATATGGCCATATTACACAATCAGCGCTGGCCGAACATTGGATGGAGACTGGTCATGCCATCCAGTTCGACAAAGCCCAAAGCCTGGCCCCATCAAACAGCTATTTTTCCAGGAAACACCGAGAAGGCTTGGAAATCCGAAAACATCCGGACAATCTAAACAGAGATGGAGGATATCACGTCAATCCTATTTGGCACACCGTCCTCCCGGTTTTTTAATTGACCAGCTGATCAATTAAAACATCTGATTGGCTGGTGCAGCGATCCAGAACGATGACTGCAACTATATAAGGAATACCTGAGACACGAGAGCTTCAGTATCGGAGCTCTCAGCCCTGATGATGCAGACTGTAACGTTTGCGGAACGTCGGCACAACGCTGATCCTCAACACGGCCTCCATCCGGAAGCCACATACTCTTCTCATTACATGAAGAGCCGTGAAAGCCTTAAAACTAAAATATCTCAACTATTCAAGTGTGCTCTGCTGAGAGATAGGCATGAGTTCCAGGTGCCTTTTTGGGTGGAATATTATTGTTTTGGTATTGTTTAATGTATTTGTGAATAGTTCTGGCTTCCAGCTATTTTGAAATCATTATTAAAAATGTTTATCAGAATCTCAACTGTACAAGGGTGCTCTGCTGAAGGATAGGCATGAGTTCCAGGTGCTTTTAGTGTGAGATATTATAGTTTTGATATTGTTTGATATAATTGAGAATAGTTCTGTCTTCCAGCTATTTTCAAATAATTGTTAAAAATGTTTATATATATCTGAACTATACAAGTGTGCTCTGCTGAGGGATGGGCATGAGTTCCAGGTGTTTTTGGGTGGGATATCATTGTTTTGGTATCGTTTGATGTATTTGAGAATAGTCCTGGCTTCCAGCTAGTTTTAAAAAATTGTTAAAAATGTTTATTAATATCCCAACTATACAAGTATTCTCTGCTAATGTATTGGCGTTAGTTCCAGGTGCGTTTTGTGTGAGATATTACAGTTTTTCTATTGTTCTATATATTTAAGAATAGTTCTGCCTTCCAGCCATTTTCAAATAATTGTTAAAAATGTTTATTAATATCCCAACTATACAAGTATTCTCTGCTAATGTATAGGCGTTGGTTCCAGGTGCGTTTTGTATGAGATATTATAGTTTTTGTATTGTTTGATATATTTGAGAATAGTTCTGGCTTCCAGCTATTTTCGAATAATTGTTAAAAATGTTTATTAAAATCTCAACTATACAAGTGTGCTCTGCTGATGGATAGGCGGTAGTGCCAGGTGCTTTATATGTGAGCACCTGGCTTCATATAAAGCACCCTATAACAACTATCACTCACTATAATCCAGTTATAGTGAGTTAGTTATAATTGTTTAGGCATTGCTTGATGTATTTATGAATAGTTCTGTCTTCCAGCTATTTTCAAATAATTGTTAAAAATGTTTATTAATATCCTAACTATACAAGTGTGCTCTGCTGAAGGATAGGCATGAGTTCCAGGTGCTTTTTGTGTAGGATATTATTGTTTTGGTATTGTTTTATGTATATGAAAATAGTTCTGGCTTCCAGCTATGTTGAAATAATTATTAAAAATGTTTATCGGTATCTCAACTATACATGGGTGCTCTGGTGATGGATAGGCGTTAGTTCCAGGTGCTTTTAGTGTGAGATATTACAGGTTAGGCATTCTTTGATGGATTTGAGAATAGTTCTGTAATCCAGCTATTTTCAAATAATTGTTAAAAATGTTTATTAATATCTCAACTATACAAGGGTGCTCTGCTGATGGATAGGCGTTAGTTCCAGGTGCTTTTAGCGTGAGATATTGTAGTTTAGATATTGTTTGATGTAATTAAGAATAGTTCTGTCTTCCAGCGATTTTCAAATAATTGTTAAAAATGTTTATAAATATCTCAACTATACAAGTGTGCTCTGCTGAGGGATAGGCATGAGCCAGGTGCTTTTTGGGTGGGATATTATTATTTTGGTATTGTTTGATCCAACCCAAACAAACCCAAACAAACTCACGCCTATCCTCCAGCAGAGCACACTTGTGTAGTTGAGATGCTGATAAACATTTGTAATAATTATTTCAAAATAGCTGAAAGCCGAAACTATTCTCAAATACATCAAACAATACCAAAACAATAATATCCCACCCAAAAAGCACCTGGAACTCATGTCTATCCCTCAGCAGAGCACACTTGTATAGTTGAGATATTTATAAACATATTTAACAATTATTTGAAAATATCTGGAACCCGGAACTATTGTCAAATATATCAAACAATATCTAGACTATAATATCTCACGCGAAAAGCACCTCGAACTATCGCCTATTCATCAGCACAGCACACTTGTATAGTTGAGATATTAATAAACATTTTTAACTATTATTTTAAAATAGCTGGCAGACAGAACTATTCTCAAATACAAAAAACAAAACCCAAACTATAATATCCCAAACAAAAAGCACCTAGAACTCACGCCTATTCATCAGCAGAGCACACTTGTATAATTGAGATGTTGATAAACATTTTTAATAATTATTCGAAAATAGCTGGGAGCCAGAACTATTCTCGAATACATCAAACTATACCAAAACAATAATATCCCACCCAAAAAGCACCTGGAACTCATGCCTATCCCTCAGCAGAGCACACTTGTATAAATGAGATGCTGATAAACATTTTTAACAATTATTTGAAATTATCCGGAAGCCGGAACTGTTCTCAAATACATGAAACAATACCAAAGCAATAATATCCCACCCAAAAAGCACCTGGAACTCATGCCCATCCCTCAGCAGAGCACACTTGTATAGTTGAAATATTTATAAAAATTTTTAACAATTATTTCAAAATAGCTGGAAGCCAGAACTATTATCAGATATATCAAACAATACCTAAACTATAATATCCCACACAACAAGTACCTAGAACTCACGCCTATTCATCAGCAGAGCACACGTGTATAGTTGAGATGCTGATAAACATTTTTAATAATTATTTAAAAATAGCTGGAAGCCAGAACTATTTTCAAATGCATCAAATAATACCAAACCTATAATATCTCACACGAAAAGCACCTGGAACTAACGCTAATCCATTAGCAGAGCATAGTTGTATAGTTGGGATATTAATAAACATTTTTATCAATTGTTTGAAAATGCCTGGAAGCCAGAACTATTCTCGAATACATCAAACAGTACCAAAACTATAATATCCTACACAGAAAGCACCTGGAACTAACGCCTATCCATCAGCAGAGCACCCTTGTATAGTTGAGATATTAATAAACAATTTTAACAATTATTTAAAAATAGCTACAAGCCAGAACCATTCTCAAATTCATCAAACAATGCCTAAACTATAATATCTCACACTAAAAGCATCTGGAACTAACGCCTATCCATCAGCAGAGCACCCTTGTATAGTTGAAATACTGATAAACATTTTTAATAATTATTTCAAAATGCCTGGAAACCAGAACTATTCTCGAATACATCAAACAATACCAAAACTATAATACCCTACACAGAAACCACCTGGAACTAATGCCTACCCAGCAGCAGAGCACCCTTGTATAGTTGAAATATTAATAAACAATTTTAACAATTATTTGAAAATAGCTGGAAGCCAGAACTATTCTCAAATCCATCAAACAATGCCTAAACTATAATATCTCACACTAAAAGCACCTGGGACTAACGCCTATCCATCAGCATATCACCCTTGTATAGTTGAGATACTGATAAACATTTTTAATAATTATTTCAAAATAGCTGGAAGCCAGAACTATTTTCATATACATCAAACAATACCAAGACAATAATATCCCGCACAAAAAGCATCTGGAACTCATGCCTATCCCTCAGCATAGCACACTTGTATAGTTGAGATGCTGATACATATTTTTAACAATTATTTGAAAATAGCTGGAAGCCAGAAATATTCTCAAATATATCAAACGATACCAAAACTATAATATCTCACACAAAAAGCACCTAGAACTCATGCCTATTCATCAGCAGAGCACACTTGTATAGTTGAGATGTTGATATACATTTTTAATAATTATTTGAAAATACCTGGAATCCAGAACTATTCTCAAATACATCAAACAATACCGAACCAATGATATCCCACCCAAAAAGCACCTGGAACTCATTTCCATCCCTCAGCAGAGCACACTTGTATAGTTGAGATATTAATAAACATTTTTAACCATTATTTGAAAATGGCTGGAAGACAAAACTATTCCTGAATACATCAAACAACGCCTAAACTATAGTATCTCACACTGAAAGCACCTGGAACTAACGCCTATCCATCAGCAGAGCACCCTTGTATAGTTGAGATACTGATAAACATTTTTATTAATTATGTCAAAATAGCTCGAAGCCAGAACTATTCTCAAATACATCAAACAATACCTAAACTATAATATCTCACGAGAAAAGCACCTGGAACTATCGCCTATCCATCAGCAGAGCACACTTGAATAGTTGAGATATCAATAAACATTTTTAACTATTATTTGAAAATAGCTGGCAAACAGAACTATACTCAAATACAACAAACAAAACCCAAACTATAATATCCCACCCAAAACGCGCCTAGAACTCACACCTATTCATCAGCAGAGCACACTTGTATAGTTGAGATGTTGAGAAACATTTTTAATAATTATTTGAAAATACCAGGAAGCCAGAACTATTCTCAAGTATATCAAACCATAGCAAAACAATGATATCCCACCCGAAAAGCACCCGGAACTCGTGCCAATCCCCCAGCAGAGCATACTTGTATAGTTGAGATATTTATAAACATTTTTAAGAATTATTTGAAAATAGCTGGAAGCCAGAACTGGTCTCAAATCCATCAAACAATGCCTAAACTATAATATCTCACACTAAAAGCATCTGGAACTAACGCCTATCTATCAGCAGAGCATCCTTGTATAGATGAAATACTGATAAACATTTTTAATAATTATTTGAAAATGCCTGGAAGCCAGAACTATTCTCGAATACATCAAACAATACCAAAACTATAATACCCTACACAGAAAGCACCTGGAACTAATGCCTATCCAGCAGCAGAGCACCCTTGTATAGTTGAAATATTAATAAACAATTTTAATCATTATTTGAAAATAGCTGGAAACCAGAACTATTCTCAACTACATCAATCATTACCAAAACAATAATATCATACCCAAAAAGCACCTGGAACTCATGCCTATCCTTCAGCAGAGCACCCTTGTATAGTTGAGATACTGATAAACATTTTAAATAATAATTTCATAATAGCTGGAAACCAGAACTATTCTCAAATACATCAACCAATACCAGAAAAATGATATCCCACCCAAAAAGCACCTAGAACTCATGCCTATTCATCAGCAGAGCACACTTGTATAGTTGAGATATTTATAAACATTTTTAACAATTATTTGAAAATAGCTGGAAGCCGGAACTATTCTCAAATATATCAAAAAATACCTAACCTATAATATCTCACACATAAAGCACCTGGAACTATCGCCTATCCATCAGCAGAACACACTTGTATAGTTAAGATATTAATAAACATTTTTAACAATTATTTGAAAATAGCTGGAAGACAGAACTATTCTTAAATACATCAAGCAATGCCTAAACTATAATATCTCACATATAAAGCACCTGGCACTACCGCCTATCCATCAGCAGAGCACACTTGTATAGTTGGGATATTAATAAACATTTTTAACAATTATTTGAAAATGGCTGGAAGGCAGAACTATTCTTAAATATATAGAACAATACAAAAACTGTAATATCTCACACAAAACGCACCTGGAACTAACGCCAATACATTAGCAGAGAATACTTGTGTAGTTGGGATATTAATAAACATTTTTAACAATTTTTTAAAATTAGCTGGAAGCCAGGACTATTCTCAAATACATGAAACGATACCAAAACAATGATATCCCACCCAAAAACCCCTGGAACTCATGCCCATCCCTCAGCAGAGCACACTTGTATAGTTTAGATATATATAAACATTTTTAACAATTATTTGAAAATAGCTGGAAGACAGAACTATTCTCAATTATATCAAACAATATCAAAACTATAATATCTCACACTAAAAGCACCTGGAACTAACGCCTATCCATCAGCAGAGCACCCTTGTATAGTTGAGATACTGATGAACATTTTTAATAATTATTTCAAAATAGCTGGAAACCAGAACTATTCACAAATATATTAAACAATACCAAAATAATAATATTCCACCCAAAAAGGCACCTGGAACTCAAGCCTATCTCTCAGCAGAGCACACTTGAATAGTTGAGATATTTATAAACATTTTTAACAAGTATTGGAAAATAGTTGGAAGCCAGAACTATTCTCAGATACATCAAACAATACCAAAACAATAATATCCCACCCAAAATGCACCTGGAACTCATGCCTATCTCTCAGCAGAGCACACTTGTATAGTTAAGATATTTATAAACATTTTTAACATTTATTTGAAAATAGCTGGAAGCCGGAACTATTCTCAAATATATCAAAAAATATCTAAACTATAATATCTCACACATAAAGCACCTGGAACTATCGCCTATCCATCAGCAGAGCACACTTGTATAGTTGAGATAATAATAAACATTTTTAACAATTATTTGAAAATAGCTGGAAGACAGAACTATTCTTAAATACATCAAGTAATGTCTAAACTATAATATCCCTCCAAAAAAGGACCTGGAACTCATGCCTATCCCTCAGCAGATCACACTTGTATAGTTGAGATATTAATAAACATTTTTAACATTTATTTGACAATAGCTGGAATTCGGAACTATTCGCAAATATATCAAACAATACCTAAGCTATAATATCCTACACAAAAAGTACCTAGAACCCACGCCTATTCGTCAGCAGAGCACACTTGTATAGTTGAGATGCTGATAAACATTTTTAATAATTATTTGAAAGTAGCTGGAAGCCAGAACTATTCTCAAATCCATCAAACAATGCCTAAGCTATAATATCTCACACTAAAAGCACCTGGAACTAACGCCTATCCATCAGCAGAGCACCCTTGTATAGTTGAGATACTGATAAACATCTTTAATAATTATTTAAAAATAGCTGGAAGCCAGAACTATTCTTAAATATATCAAACAATACAAAAACTATAATATCTCACATGAAAAGAACCTGGAACTAACGCTAATCCATTAGCAGAGCATACTTGTATAGTTGTGATATTGATAAACATTTTTATCAATTATTTGAAAATGCCTGGAAGCCAGAACTATTCTCGAATACATCAAACAGTATCAATACTATAATATCCTACACAGAAAGCACCTGGAACTAACGCCTATCCATCAGCAGAGCACCCTTGTATAGTTGAGATATTAATAAACAGTTTTAACAATTATTTGAAAATAGCTGGAAGCCAGAACTATTCTCAAATCCATCAAACAATGCCTAAACTATCATATCTAACAGTAAAAGCACCTGGAACTAACGCCTATCCATCAACAGAGTACCCTTGTATAGTTGAAATATTAATAAACAATTTTAACAATTATTTGAAAATAGCTAGAAGCCAGAACTATTCTCAAATATATCAAACAATGCCTAAACTATAATATCTCACACTAAAAGCACCTGGAACTAACGCCTATCCATCAGCAGAGCACCCTTGTATAGTTGAGATACTGATAAACATTTTTAATAATTATTTCAAAATACCTGGAAGCCAGAACTATTCTCAAATACATCAAACAATACCTAAACTATAATATCCCATACAACAAGTACCTAGAACTCACGCCTATTCATTAGCAGAGCACACTTGTATAGTTGAGATGCTGATAAACATTTTTAATAATTATTTTAAAATAGCTGGAAGCCAGAACTATTCTCAAATACATCAAACAATACAAAAACTAAAATATCTCACATGAAAAGAACCTGGAACTAATGCTAATCCATTAGCAGAGCATACTTGTATAGTTGGGTTCTTAATAAACATTTTTATCAATTATTTGAAAATGCCTGGAAGCCAGAACTATTCTCGAATGCATCAAACAGTATCAAAACTATAATATCCTATACAGAAGGCACCTGGAACTAACGCCTATCCATCAGCAGAGCACCCTTGTATAGTTGAGGTATTAATAAACAATTTTAACAATTATTTGAAAATAGCTGGAAGCCAGAACTATTCTCAAATCCATTAAACAATGTCTAAACTATAATATCTAATACTAAAAGCACCTGGAACTAACGCCTATCCATCAGCAGAGCACCCTTGTATAGTTGAAATATTAATAAACAATTTTAACAATTATTTGAAAATAGCTAGAAGCCAGAACTATTCTCACATCCATCGAACAATGCCTAAACTATAATATCTCACACTAAAAGCACCTGGAACTAACGCCTATCCATCAGCAGAGCACCCTTGTATAGTTGAAATACTGATAAACATTTTTAATAGATATTTGAAAATGCCTGGATGCCAGAACTATTCTCGAATACATCAAACAATACCAAAACTATAATATTCTACACAAACAGCACCTGGAACTAACGCCTATCCATCAGCAAAGCACCCTTGTATAGTTGAGATACTGATAAACATTTTTAATAATTATTTCAAAATAGCTGGAAGCCAGAACTATTCTCAAATACATCAAACAATACTAAGACAATAATATCCCTCCCAAAAAGGACCTGGAACTCATGCCTATCCCTCAGCAGAGCACACTTGTATAGTTGCGAAATTAATAAACATTTTTAACAATTATTTGAAAATAGCTGGAAGACAGAACTTCTCTTAAATCCATCAAACAATGCCTAAACTATCATATCTAACACTAATAGCACCTGGAACTAACGCCTATCCATCAGCAGAGCACCCTTGTATAGTTGAAATACGGATAAACATTTTTAATAATTAATTGAAAATGACTGGAAGCCAGAACTATTCTCGAATACATCAAACAATACCAAAACTATAATATCCTACACAGAAAGCACCTGAAACTAACGCCTATCCATCAGCGGAGCACCCTTGTATAGTTTAGATACTGATAAACATTTTTAATAATTATTTCAAAATAGCTGGAAGCCAGAACTATTCTCAAATACATCAAACAATACTAAGACAATAATATCCCTCCCAAAAAGGACCTGGAACTCATGCCTATCCCTCAGCAGAGCACACTTGTATAGTTGCGATATTAATAAACATTTTTAACAATTATTTGAAAATAGCTGGAAGACAGAACTATTCTTGAATATATCAAACAATGCCTAAACTATAATATCTCACACTAAAAGCACCTGGAACTAACGCCTATCCATCAGCAGAGCACCCTTGTATATTTGAAATACTGATAAACATTTTTAATAATTATTTGAAAATGCCTGGATGCCAGAACTATTCTCGAATACATCAAACAATACCAAAACTATAATATTCTACACAGAAAGCACCTGGAACTAACGCCTATCCATCAGCAGAGCACCCTTGTATAGTTGAGATACTGATAAACATTTTTAATAATTATTTCAAAATAGCTGGAAGCCAGAACTATTCTCAAATACATCAAACAATACTAAGACAATAATATCCCTCCCAAAACGGACCTGGAACTCATGCCTATCCCTCAGCAGAGCACACTTGTATAGTTGCGATATTAATGAACATTTTTAACAATTATTTGAAAATAGCTGGAAGACAGAACTATTCTTAAATATATCAAACAATGCCTAAACTATCATATCTAGCACTAAAAGCACCTGGAACTAACGCCTATCCATCAGCAGAGCACCCTTGTATAGTTGAAATACGGATAAACATTTTTAATAATTAATTGAAAATGACTGGAAGCCAGAACTATTCTCGAATACATCAAACAATACCAAAACTATAATATTCTACACAAACAGCACCTGGAACTAACGCCTATCCATCAGCAGAGCACCCTTGTATAGTTGAAATATTAATAAACAATTTTAACAATTATTTTAAAATAGCTGGACGCCGGAACTATTCTCAAATCCATCAAACAATGCCTAAACTATAATATCTCACAATAAAAGCACCTGGAACTAACGCCTATCCATCAGCAGAGCACCCTTGTATAGTTGAAATATTAATAAACAATTTTAACAATTATTTGAAAATAGCAGAAAGTCAGAACTATTTTCAAATCCATCAAACAATGCCTAAACTATCATATCTAACACTGATAGCACCTGGAACTAACGCCTATCCATCAGCAGAGCACCCTTGTATAGTTGAAATACGGATAAACATTTTTAATAATTAATTGAAAATGACTGGAAGCCAGAACTATTCTCGAATACATCAAACAATACCAAAACTATAATATCCTACACAGAAAGCACCTGAAACTAACGCCTATCCATCAGCAGAGCACCATTGTATAGTTGAGATACTGATAAACATTTTTAATAATTATTTGAAAATAGCTGGAAGCCAGAACTATTCTCACATACATCAAACAATACTAAGACAATAATATCCCTCCCAAAAAGGACCTGGAACTCATGCCTATCCCTCAGCAGAGCACACTTGTATAGTTGCGAAATTAATAAACATTTTTAACAATTATTTGAAAATAGCTGGAAGACAGAACTATTCTTAAATCCATCAAACAATGCCTAAACTATCATATCTAACACTAATAGCACCTGGAACTAACGCCTATCCATCAGCAGAGCACCCTTGTATAGTTGAAATACGGATAAACATTTTTAATAATTAATTGAAAATGACTGGAAGCCAGAACTATTCTCGAATACATCAAACAATACCAAAACTATAATATCCTACACAGAAAGCACCTGGAACTAACGCCTATCCATCAGCAGAGCACCCTTGTATAGTTGAGATACTGATAAACATTTTTAATAATTATTTCAAAATAGCTGGAAGCCAGAACTATTCTCAAATACATCAAACAATACTAAGACAATAATATCCCTCCCAAAAAGGACCTGGAACTCATGCCTATCCCTCAGCAGAGCACACTTGTATAGTTGCGATATTAATAAACATTTTTAACAATTATTTGAAAATAGCTGGAAGACAGAACTATTCTTAAATATATCAAACAATGCCTAAACTATAATATCTCACACTAAAAGCACCTGGAACTAACGCCTATCCATCAGCAGAGCACCCTTTTATAGTTGAAATACTGATAAACATTTTTAATAATTATTTGAAAATGCCTGGATGCCAGAACTATTCTCGAATACATCAAACAATACCAAAACTATAATATTCTACACAGAAAGCACCTGGAACTAACGCCTATCCATCAGCAGAGCACCCTTGTATAGTTGAGATACTGATAAACATTTTTAATAATTATTTCAAAATAGCTGGAAGCCAGAACTATTCTCAAATACATCAAACAATACTAAGACAATAATATCCCTCCCAAAAAGGACCTGGAACTCATGCCTATCCCTCAGCAGAGCACACTTGTATAGTTGCGATATTAATAAACATTTTTAACAATTATTTGAAAATAGCTGGAAGACAGAACTATTCTTAAATATATCAAACAATGCCTAAACTATCATATCTAACACTAAAAGCACCTGGAACTAACGCCTATCCATCAGCAGAGCACCCTTGTATAGTTGAAATACGGATAAACATTTTTAATAATTAATTGAAAATGACTGGAAGCCAGAACTATTCTCGAATACATCAAACAATACCAAAACTATAATATTCTACACAAACAGCAATTGGAACTAACGCCTATCCATCAGCAGAGCACCCTTGTATAGTTGAAATATTAATAAACAATTTTAACAATTATTTTAAAATAGCTGGAAGCCGGAACTATTCTCAAATCCATCAAACAATGCCTAAACTATAATATCTCACACTAAAAGCACCTGGAACTAACGCCTATCCATCAGCAGAGCACCCTTGTATAGTTGAAATATTAATAAACAATTTTAACAATTATTTGAAAATAGCAGAAAGTCAGAACTATTATCAAATCCATCAAACAATGCCTAAACTATCATATCTAACACTGATAGCACCTGGAACTAACGCCTATCCATCAGCAGAGCACCCTTGTATAGTTGAAATACGGATAAACATTTTTAATAATTAATTGAAAATGACTGGAAGCCAGAACTATTCTCGAATACATCAAACAATACCAAAACTATAAAATCCTACACAGAAAGCACCTGGAACTAACGCCTATCCATCAGCAGAGCACCCTTGTATAGTTGAGATACTGATAAACATTTTTAATAATTATTTCAAAATAGCTGGAAGCCAGAACTATTCTCAAATACATCAAACAATACTAAGACAATAATATCCCTCCCAAAAAGGACCTGGAACTCATGCCTATCCCTCAGCAGAGCACACTTGTATAGTTGCGAAATTAATAAACATTTTTAACAATTATTTGAAAATAGCTGGAAGACAGAACTATTCTTAAATCCATCAAACAATGCCTAAACTATCATATCTAACACTAATAGCACCTGGAACTAACGCCTATCCATCAGCAGAGCACCCTTGTATAGTTGAAATACGGATAAACATTTTTAATAACTAATTGAAAATGACTGGAAG
The DNA here is from genome assembly GCA_964007375.1 of Ophion obscuratus. Lineage (NCBI taxonomy): Eukaryota > Metazoa > Arthropoda > Insecta > Hymenoptera > Ichneumonidae > Ophion > Ophion obscuratus. Next base: position 17,496,901 of record OZ023323.1, read on the forward strand.
CCAGAACTATTCTCGAATACATCAAACAATACCAAAACTATAATATCCTACACAGAAAGCACCTGGAACTAACGCCTATCCATCAGCAGAGCACCCTTGTATAGTTGAGATACTGATAAACATTTTTAATAATTATTTCAAAATAGCTGGACGCCAGAACTATTCTCAAATACATCAAACAATACTAAGACAATAATATCCCTCCCAAAAAGGACCTGGAACTCATGCCTATCCCTCAGCAGAGCACACTTGTATAGTTGCGATATTAATAAACATTTTTAACAATTATTTGAAAATAGCTGGAAGACAGAACTATTCTTAAATATATCAAACAATGCCTAAACTATAATATCTCACACTAAAAGCACCTGGAACTAACGCCTATCCATCAGCAGAGCACCCTTTTATAGTTGAAATACTGATAAACATTTTTAATAATTATTTGAAAATGCCTGGATGCCAGAACTATTCTCGAATACATCAAACAATACCAAAACTATAATATTCTACACAGAAAGCACCTGGAACTAACGCCTATCCATCAGCAGAGCACCCTTGTATAGTTGAGATACTGATAAACATTTTTAATAATTATTTCAAAATAGCTGGAAGCCAGAACTATTCTCAAATACATCAAACAATACTAAGACAATAATATCCCTCCCAAAAAGGACCTGGAACTCATGCCTATCCCTCAGCAGAGCACACTTGTATAGTTGCGATATTAATAAACATTTTTAACAATTATTTGAAAATAGCTGGAAGACAGAACTATTCTTAAATATATCAAACAATGCCTAAACTATCATATCTAACACTAAAAGCACCTGGAACTAACGCCTATCCATCAGCAGAGCACCCTTGTATAGTTGAAATACGGATAAACATTTTTAATAATTAATTGAAAATGACTGGAAGCCAGAACTATTCTCGAATACATCAAACAATACCAAAACTATAATATTCTACACAAACAGCACCTGGAACTAACGCCTATCCATCAGCAGAGCACCCTTGTATAGTTGAAATATTAATAAACAATTTTAACAATTATTTTAAAATAGCAGAAAGTCAGAACTATTATCAAATCCATCAAACAATGCCTAAACTATCATATCTAACACTGATAGCACCTGGAACTAACGCCTATCCATCAGCAGAGCACCCTTGTATAGTTGAAATACGGATAAACATTTTTAATAATTAATTGAAAATGACTGGAAGCCAGAACTATTCTCGAATACATCAAACAATACCAAAACTATAATATCCTACACAGAAAGCACCTGGAACTAACGCCTATCCATCAGCAGAGAACCATTGTATAGTTGAGATACTGATAAACATTTTTAATAATTATTTGAAAATAGCTGGAAGCCAGAACTATTCTCACATACATCAAACAATACTAAGACAATAATATCCCTCCCAAAAAGGACCTGGAACTCATGCCTATCCCTCAGCAGAGCACACTTGTATAGTTGCGAAATTAATAAACATTTTTAACAATTATTTGAAAATAGCTGGAAGACAGAACTATTCTTAAATCCATCAAACAATGCCTAAACTATCATATCTAACACTAATAGCACCTGGAACTAACGCCTATCCATCAGCAGAGCACCCTTGTATAGTTGAAATACGGATAAACATTTTTAATAATTAATTGAAAATGACTGGAAGCCAGAACTATTCTCGAATACATCAAACAATACCAAAACTATAATATCCTACACAGAAAGCACCTGGAACTAACGCCTATCCATCAGCAGAGCACCCTTGTATAGTTGAGATAGTGATAAACATTTTTAATAATTATTTCAAAATAGCTGGAAGCCAGAACTATTCTCAAATACATCAAACAATACTAAGACAATAATATCCCTCCCAAAAAGGACCTGGAACTCATGCCTATCCCTCAGCAGAGCACACTTGTATAGTTGCGATATTAATAAACATTTTTAACAATTATTTGAAAATAGCTGGAAGACAGAACTATTCTTAAATATATCAAACAATGCCTAAACTATAATATCTCACACTAAAAGCACCTGGAACTAACGCCTATCCATCAGCAGAGCACCCTTTTATAGTTGAAATACTGATAAACATTTTTAATAATTATTTGAAAATGCATGGATGCCAGAACTATTCTCGAATACATCAAACAATACCAAAACTATAATATTCTACACAGAAAGCACCTGGAACTAACGCCTATCCATCAGCAGAGCACCCTTGTATAGTTGAGATACTGATAAACATTTTTAATAATTATTTCAAAATAGCTGGAAGCCAGAACTATTCTCAAATACATCAAACAATACTAAGACAATAATATCCCTCCCAAAAAGGACCTGGAACTCATGCCTATCCCTCAGCAGAGCACACTTGTATAGTTGCGATATTAATAAACATTTTTAACAATTATTTGAAAATAGCTGGAAGACAGAACTATTCTTAAATATATCAAACAATGCCTAAACTATCATATCTAACTCTAAAAGCACCTGGAACTAACGCCTATCCATCAGCAGAGCACCCTTGTATAGTTGAAATACGGATAAACATTTTTAATAATTAATTGAAAATGACTGGAAGCCAGAACTATTCTCGAATACATCAAACAATACCAAAACTATAATATTCTACACAAACAGCAATTGGAACTAACGCCTATCCATCAGCAGAGCACCCTTGTATAGTTGAAATATTAATAAACAATTTTAACAATTATTTTAAAATAGCTGGAAGCCGGAACTATTCTCAAATCCATCAAACAATGCCTAAACTATAATATCTTACACTAAAAGCACCTGGAACTAACGCCTATCCATCAGCAGAGCACCCTTGTATAGTTGAAATATTAATAAACAATTTTAACAATTATTTGAAAATAGCAGAAAGTCAGAACTATTATCAAATCCATCAAACAATGCCTAAACTATCATATCTAACACTGATAGCACCTGGAACTAACGCCTATCCATCAGCAGAGCACCCTTGTATAGTTGGAAAAAGGATAAACATTTTTAATAATTAATTGAAAATGACTGGAAGCCAGAACTATTCTCGAATACATCAAACCATACCAAAACTATAATATCCTACACAGAAAGCACCTGGAACTAACGCCTATCCATCAGCAGAGCACCCTTGTATAGTTGAGATACTGATAAACATTTTTAATAATTATTTCAAAATAGCTGGAAGCCAGAACTATTCTCAAATACATCAAACAATACTAAGACAATAATATCCCTCCCAAAAAGGACCTGGAACTCATGCCTATCCCTCAGCAGAGCACACTTGTATAGTTGCGATATTAATAAACATTTTTAACAATTATTTGAAAATAGCTGGAAGACAGAACTATTCTTAAATATATCAAACAATGCCTAAACTATAATATCTCACACTGAAAGCACCTGGAACTAACGCCTATCCATCAGCAGAGCACCCTTGTATAGTTGAAATACTGATAAACATTTTTAATAATTATTTGAAAATGCCTGGATGCCAGAACTATTCTCGAATACATCAAGAAATACCAAAACTATAATATTCTACACAAACAGCACCTGGAACTAACGCCTATCCATCAGCAGAGCACCCTTGTATAGTTGAAATATTAATAACCAATTTTAACAATTATTTTAAAATAGCTGGAAGCCGGAACTATTCTCAAATCCATCAAACAATGCCTAAACTATAATATCTCACACTAAAAGCACCTGGAACTAACGCCTATCCATCAGCAGAGCACCCTTGTATAGTTGAAATATTAATAAACAATTTTAACAACTATTTGAAAATAGCTGAAAGTCAGAACTATTATCAAATCCATCAAACAATGCCTAAACTATCATATCTAACACTAAAAGCACCTGGAACTAACGCCTATCCATCAGCAGAGCACCCTTGTATAGTTGAAATACGGATAAACATTTTTAATAATTAATTGAAAATGACTGGAAGCCAGAACTATTCTCGAATACATCAAACAATACCAAAACTATAATATTCTACACAAACAGCACCTGGAACTAACGCCTATCCATCAGCAGAGCACCCTTGTATAGATGAAATATTAATAAACAATTTTAACAATTATTGGAAAATAGCAGAAAGTCAGAACTATTATCAAATCCATCAAACAATGCCTAAACTATCATATCTAACACTAATACCACCTGGAACTAACGCCTATCCATCAGCAGAGCACCCTTGTATAGTTGAAATACGGATAAACATTTTTAATAATTAATTGAAAATGACTGGAAGCCAGAACTATTCTCGAATACATCAAACAATACCAAAACTATAATATCCTACACAGAAAGCACCTGGAACTAACGCCTATCCATCAGCAGAGCACCCTTGTATAGTTGAGATACTGATAAACATTTTTAATAATTATTTCAAAATAGCTGGAAGCCAGAACTATTCTCAAATACATCAAACAATACTAAAACAATAATATCCCTCCCAAAAAAGACCTGGAACTCACGCCTATCCATCCGCATATTTCTATAGGAAGATACAAAAAAAAAAAAATTCCGTAACTTCTTTTTGCTAAAACCACCAGAACTATTGTTAAAAACTATCAGGAACTATAGAACTCATCCGGATGTACAAAGAACTCCCGTTAATTTATGGTTTTCTGCAAAATGATCTGCTACGGGAAGTTAGCAGAGCATTTTTCAGTCTCCTTTTTTTGGTCCAAATCACCAGAACTATTGCTAAAAACCATCAAGAACTATAGAACTCAACTGCATGCCAAGAGAACTCTCACTGAATTTTGATCTGCTGGCAAATGCTCTGCTAACTTCACGGACACACGACCTTTGGAATGAAATAAATATGCTTATATTTACCCAAACGTGATTTTGAAGACAATGATGTTTACCTGTTGTGTATGGGGACAAAGAGCTCCTATGAGGACGGTCCTCGAAGTCAAACATCTTTATATATGTTCATAATCACATGGACGTATATCCGTAGGTTCCTACATAATGGACTTTGATCGGGATGCGATCGGCTACTGATGTACACATACTGAGAGAAATGTAGGGTGTTTTCAGCCATATTTCAACCATATTTCATATTTCCCTGAGCGAACAATAATATTTTATAGCCATATAGCTGCTGCTCAAACAATACAATACTGCTTATTATCTCAGCAGTTGCCTAAAACATGCACATATGTTAACCGCAAACACTAATCATACAAACGTAGGTTGATTGCTCAATGCTATATAATATAGTAGGTTTTCATAGAATGGATATTCCCTGATACTATCAAAAATGTACTTCCCCAAGATTCTAATAGTGAAGTGAAATATATTTAAATTGATTAAAAATGGCTCTTGTGGTTTGTGACGAGGTTTATAGTGATTCGTATCGTATTGTATAAGATGCGACCTGCTATATGCGTATTTGGTGTGTTATTCGATTATTTTGTATACACTGCATGCGTGTTGGTTCAAAGCACCAATGCCCGTCTACTAAATGCATAGAATATGTCATAAATCCGAAATATTGGGAGTACAACTTTGCAGTGACCGTTTTTTTCAAAAGTTGAAGGCTTTATTATAAAAAAGTGGCTACATATTTTTTAATCAAAGTACTGCCCGTCGCTAGCTACGACCTCGGCCCATCTTTCAGGTAGCATTCGAATCCCGCGTCGATAAAAGTCTTGGTCCTTGGAGGCAATCCAGGAATCGACCCAATTTTTGACTTCTTCATAAGTACCGAAGTGCTGGTCAGCCAAATCGTGTGCCATTGACCGGAACAAGTGATAGTCGGAAGGGGCAATGTCTGGAGAGTACGGCGGCTGGGATAAAACCTCCCATTTCAGCGTTTCCAAGTACTTTTTCACGACATTTGCAACATGGGGTCGGGCATTGTCATGCTGCAGTATCACCTTGTCATGCCTTTCGTTGAATTGTGGCCGTTTCTCTTTGAGTGCCTTACTCAACCGCATCAACTGACGTCGGTAGAGTTCCCCTGTGATGGTTTCGGATGGTTTGAGCAGCTCATAGTACACAACGCCCAGCTGGTCCCACCAGATACACAGCATCACTTTGGATCCGTGAATATTCGGTTTGGGCGTCGATGACGGAATATGACCAGGCAGTCCCCATGATTTTCGGCGTTTAGGATTATCGTAGTAAACCCACTTTTCATCTCCAGTCACAATCCGGTGCAAAAATCCCTTCCTTTGTTGTCTTTGGAGCAGTTCCCGCAAATGCTGAGAATTCGGCTCGTAGGTTGCCATGTTGAGTGCCAATAACTTTATAATGCATACACGTTAGCTTTTTTAAATTGTTTACATTGGCAGAGCCTCTAGTTTAAAATGCCACTTTTTTTTATTGAGCTAGGGCCACTACTTCGGCCGCAGTGGCTCTCTAAGTAAAACGGTCACTGCAAAGTTGTACTCCTAATAAAATACAATACTCAACTGAGAGTCCTAACTCAATGATTTATTGTTGTCATTCGTCATTCCCTGATGTTCTGTAATGATTTATTTCGAAGAAAATATCTTGCCTACACATGGAATCGAACCTGCAACCTACCTGCCTATCTCTGCTTGTGACATCTTGATGGAAAATATGGCATATTAGACAAAGATAATTCCGGCTGTACTTCCGAATAGCTGTTACCTCCGATTTAGGTGAAATTTTGCACTGACATTTTTTTTTTTTTTTGATAATATAAGTCATTGCTTAAATGGATTTGTGGCACGTCGCAATAGTTTTGTACCATAAAATAGTGATATGTAGCAGATTATATGATACGTCCCACTAAATGCATAGTAATGTGTGCCCTACAAGAGCAGAAGGTGAACTACAAGAACAAGCGTTGAACTGGGGTCTTATATTTTAGCAATGCAACAAACGTAACGTCACTATGTAACAGTTTGTGAGACATGCATAGTTATTAAAACTACCAAGCCGTGGTTGTCCCACCTGCAAATAATTTACCTCTTCGCTATAAGTAAACGTTACCATAATTTTGGTCACAATGCTGCTTTTCGTGAGGTCTTACAAATTAGACCTCAACAAAACCCTAAGTACAGTATACTATATTAATACCTATTTGTGCGCCGATTTTGTGATGGCGTTGAGTTAAGGGGCTGAAAATTTGGGTGATTTCGGGGTTTTTTTGGAAGAAAAGTACTTAATTAAATGTTTCGGAAAATTAAGAATATATTTGGCTATATTTGACCTATATTATATAATTTTTTCATAGAAAAATATTGAGATCCAAGCGACTTATGCGCTGCCTTCGGAGGCGCCAAAAAAAAGGTCCTCCGCTGCTGACCATGATTTCGGCCGATTGAGTAGCTGAAACCGAAAAAGGAAAAAATGCCGTTAAACTGGAAGGTATTTCCTGTACAATGACGTAGGATTTTCGAAAAATATCAAAATCTAACAAAATGGCGTAGTTATGAAAAAAGTCTGTTTTCTTGCCTATAAAATGGTCGTTTTTTTAAATGCCAAATCGTCAATTTTCATCCGATCAAAAATATCCTACGTCATTGTAGAGTAAATATATTCAAGAGTACTCAGTTCAAATTTCAAGTCAATCGGATAATTGCTCTTTGAGTTACAATGTCAGCAAATTTGAAAAATCTCATTTCGAGAAAAAACGCGTTTAAAGACTTAACTATCGATATTTGCAAGATAACATTATTAGAGATACGGCCTTTAAATTTTTACAGGATATTCTTGAAAGTATAAACTGTCGAAAAAAGCAAAGAAATGGATTTTTTTAAAGTAACCTACTGGTATAGCCCCTTAACGACTTCCATACTGTCAAGCCTTCTATAATAGTTAATCGTTATTTCGGAGAAAATAGATAGTCCAGCGCGCCACCCAAATCGCATGTTCAGACATAGGTTTCACTTATAGTTGTTGCCCATCATGATTGCGGTGTCAATGAAGTATATGGACTTTCACCATGGGCTTTTTGTAAATGCCGTGGACTTTTCTCTCAGTGCATATATGCGGTTGCGCGTGTGTTTGTCAGTATAATGATGTATGGGTCTCAGCTTCCGAAGCTACTTGAGTGAGGAGCGCCTGCCGCCCATCGGCCCTCTATAACGTCAAACCAATCCATTTCGTCTAGACCCCTGATTCCCTCTTGCCGGCATGTCCTTATTCCTCTGGATCGAGGGAGTGAGACTAGTCCAGCAAAAGAGACGAAAACCCAGCACTTTTTACCGTAGATTATGCATTTTTTTTCGACTGAAGATAAATGGTTACCTACTGAATGTAACCCCAATAAAATGTTGCCCCTCAACTCGCTCCAACCCTAAGAAATAGGGGTTGAAAACTCAAAAATCGCCTTATCTCGATAATTATTAGCCCGATCAAAAAAGGTTTCGAACAAAAGTTGTTTGGAATAATAAGATTCGTATAAAGTAATCTGACGTCCAACATGTCAGTGGTGCTCTCGTGTTTTTGTGCCGCTATTTTCAAACATAGGGGATTGGACGTCAGATAACTTTATACGGATTGAATTATTCCAAACAACTTTCGTTTGAAACATTTCTTCATCGGGCTATTAATTATCTTGATACGGTGGTTTGTAAGTTTTCAACCCCTATTTTTTAGGGTTGGGACGAGTTGAGGTGTAACATTTTATTGGGATTACTTTCAGTAAGCAAACATCTGCCTTTAGTCAAAAATGCATATTCTACGCTTAAAAGTTCTGGGTTTTCATCTCTTTTACTGGACTAGTCGGAGTGTGTGAAAGAGGGAGAAAGAAACGAAGGGAGAGCAAGAGAGAGAGAGAGAGAGAGATGACAGAATCGATTTTTCAACATTTTCCTCCCCATCGTGCGAAATTATCATTGCATCCTTTTGCACATTATTCGAGACTCTCGTACAAGACGTCTCATGGAAATCTTTTTTTTTTGTTGCAATATTTATCACACTCACGTGTAATTCTACGGATTCAAATACCGATTAGGGGGTCGCATTTTTATTCTTCACGTTTAACGAAGAAAAACCTCAAATGATACGCCTCCGCGTTATAAATCGTTCCGAAAGCATATATAAATATTCAGAAGCCTCGCGAATTAATTGCTCCGACGATCGAATGGAAGGGAGGTGGTAAGTATAATCGTATCCGAATGATCGATCATCTCGTTTGCGGAGGCAGTAGCACTTGAGAGTCAGAGAGGCAGAGAGGTAAGGGGGAGGGAGACGATGAAGCGATTGAAAAAAAAGGTATGATCGCGAGAAAGACGAGAAGTAGCATCCGCGAGGAAGCGTCTGTGCAACGCCCAGAATAAAAAGTATAGAGATGGGCCCGCTGCGATAGCGCACCCCCTCCCCCTCCTCCCTCATCCACAGTCTGCGCGATGGACGTTAATTATCATCGCGTATATAGGGAATTGTTTTATATGCCAGGAAGCACTTAAATAATATTTCACCAAGCAGGATAAATATATACACACATATATATTTTTTCGCGTTACTGCTGCGTTGGTGGGAACGAATATTCAATATATGATTGTGTCTGAATATGAATATATACATATACATACATAAATATACATATATACATACATACATACATACATATATATATATATATATATATATATATATATATATATATATATATATATATATGTATGTATATATGTATATTTATGTATGTATATGTGTATATATATATATATATGTATATGTATATATGGGTGTTTCACGCAATTCCAATGGAATTTAACTCGAATCGTTCGTATAACATTTTTTTCCTTCCCTATCGTCAAAATTTCGAATTACAGAAGCGTTGAAAATTCTACTCGGAAACTGAATAAAAGATTTCCGTTAGTCACACTTACGGCAAGTAATGGCAGTGCATGTTGAAAAGAAGTTAAAATAATCGTTTTGTTTTTTTTTTATGTCGTTAAAACACGTCGTTAACCCTTCATATGACCGTGTGACAGTTCTGTATTAACAAATCATCTACCCAAGCACTCACAAAAGCCCATATTAAAATGTAATCCTTCTTTAAATCGGATAGTTTCTTTTTAGCGCAATTCATGAAAACTAGATGGCGTTAGGTCGATCAAAATTAGTTCGAAGTTCACTTTTTGCGATATTGCAAGATTCGAGGTTTGCGTAAAGTTTGCGAAAACTGACAAAAAAAATATCAAAACGGGAACGATAGCTTTGTGCAAGCAAGCAAAACAACAAGCGAAACAACTCTTCAAAGCATTCCATACGTAATAAAAGAATGTTACTATACAATGTAACATGTCTGTCACACTCCCTTTATTGGTCTGTACGTAGAACTCTGATTACATTTTTCATGAACTGAATATTACGTGCTTTTTTATCTATTAAAATCGATCATAAAGTCAACAATTTTTTATTTTTTACGTTCAGTTATGAAGGGTCAAAGTATCGCTCGAATATATATTTTTATATTTAAAGAATGTTGAAATACACGTGTATACCGATTGCAACAGTCGGCGATACAAGCCGTTCAGGGGCGAAATGTAAGAATACTTCTCATACGCACGATCGACTCCTGAGATAAGACCTCGACGGGTTCTTAGCTGGGCGGAATTCATTTGTAGTGCGAATATACAGTACAACGAAATTCATATACAGGGTGTCCCAGAAATGAGTACGTTCCCTGAAATGGGGGGTTGGGGGTGAAATTCCGAGTGGATTGATATAAGCATGTATGGGTCTCAGACCAATCCCTGAATTGTTATTGATCTTTAAAGACGGGCCAATCAGGTGCGCCCGCCTTTAAAAATCAATAATAATTCAGGGATTGATCTGAGACCCATACATGCTTATATCAATCGACTCGGAATTTCACCCCCAACACCCCACTTCAGGGAACGTACTCATTTCTGGGACACCTTGTATATACAAAATATATATGTGTGTACACATGCATGGTGAGCCCGGAACGTTCGAAACAATGTGCCGCCGATAGTGGTGAATCTTCCGAAACATCCACAGAAAATTGCCGGTACGTTACGCTACGCGCGATAATAATTTACAGTTGTGCCGTACAGCGATCTAACGATCCGGCTTGATATCATTCAAGCGTCGATCTCTCCCGACACGAATTTTCACACACACGCACCGAATTTTATATACGCGTTAAACAAACAAAAAAAGATAACCAAAGTCGATCTATAATTATTATACACAGACGTCAGTCAGTTCACTTAGTCTCATGTTGATGGCTGACGAAATGAGGTAACTGAATTTCAATAAATACCCGAGTATAATATTCATTTAAAAATTGAGTGGCACGTAGATCTGGATATTTTTTCGTTTCTCGGATTTCGCTCTTCGCGAAATCAACGTTAATTACGAACAAGCAATGATTTCTCTGTTTTTTTTTCACAAAAAGCGATATATTTGCATACGCGATTATTTGTTTGCGCAGGTGAACGCTCAGACTTCAAGAGGCTTTTCGGAGTAATTTTTTCAAAATAATTTTGCTGAAAACCTGAACGAGCATATTGTCGTCCTTGGTGAATAATTCAGAACTCGACATGCTTATTTGCTCGGGCAGAAATTCAGATTACCGGTTGTAAAGAGTGTGAGTAATGATCGCGTTTGGAAAGTCCTTGAATTCGATATATATATATATATGGATAGCCAGTTTGCTGGATAGTTCCTTAGTAGATTTAATTCGATATATATATATGGATAGCCAGTTTGATATTAAGAGAAAAAATTGAGAAACAAAAGAACGAGTTACGATGCTGGGATGCGTGGGAGGATAGCGTAAAGATCTTTCGATGAAGCAGGAAATGAACGATTAGGAGAGAAACGATCAAGCTGACTCCTCGGTGTATGTCGGCCTGATAATTATATAATTATCCCTCTTGATCGTCGGTCTTCTACGTATATATATATATATATATATATATATATATATATATATATATATATATATATATATATATATATATATATATATATATTTGTACGTATGTACAGCATACTATACGAATATAAGAGTTAATGATGACATTTACATCATTGGAATGCAATAAAAATTAATTTCGTTAGGCTGCCCGGATTATAATTTGTAATGAAAAATAAAATTCACGTACATACATTCATGAAATACACGCACACACCCGCATATATTTATACATATCTATTACAAATTGAAATGAACGTTGTTACATTCCGTGATCGACCTGAAAGTCCGAGGCGAGAGTAAATTGACCAGACGGCTCAGCACGTGACGATGAATGAATTCAAGGCACTCTGATCTACAACTCGGCTTTCGAGAAAGCTTCTTCTCTGTGTGTGAGAGAGAGAGGGGGAGAGAGAGGCCTTACCCGCTTATTTCACGTTGGTAGACTAAACAGAGCGCAGTATAAAATAATTAATTTCGATCTGACGGTCACGCAAAGATAAGACACCGCATGTTTCCACATCTTTAAGGTTGTTATGGGGTTTAGCCGTCGGGGGTGAAGTACAAGGGGTGCCCCCATGCTTATGCACGGAGCTGATTGACTGTTACCAACTGTTGGCTTTCGTATAATCGTCATATTAAACATACGTTTTCGAATCATTTCTCTACATCTATTTGTAAAAATGTGCATTTTTGAACATTCGGTGATTGCGTGAAGTGTTTTCATTACTTTGTTGAATTATTTTCTATAACTTTTCTCGCTCAATTAACGCGAAACGAATTGGCAACGTCGTAAATCGTGGTATATCATAATGCCCAGGTTGGCAGAAGTATCGCGAAGTTAGAGTAATATGCGCCCCGTTCGTAACCCCAATATCCGGCCCAACGAGCTGTCGAAAATGAATATCGGTCCGAGTAAAAAAAATTCCGCTGGAAAGAAAAAGGGTGCACTAAAGCTGCCTATATCCTTGAAGAAATAAAAAATTTTAACAATTTTTCGATATTCTAAAAAAGAAATTTTTGCATGAAAAAAAAGCGCGTTATTTTGTCTTTGGCTAGGAATGTATAATTTCTGAACATAGTTATCAAATTAATACGAAGTAATTATTACTAATTGAGAGAATAAGTACCAATAATAATCGTTGTTAAGGGGCTATAACAGTGTGGCACTTTTAAAAAATCGATTTTTTTGTCATTTTCGACAGTTTATACTTTCAAGAATAGCGTTATCATTTATATGATTTATATCAATATCATTTTATTTGGCAAAAATCGATAGTTAAATCGTTAAACGCGTTTTTCTCGAAATGAGATTGTTCAAATTTGGTGACATTGTAACTCAAAGAGCAATTATCCGATTGACTTGAAATTTGAACTGAGTACTCTTAAATATATTTACTCTACAATGACGTAGGATATTTTTGATTGGATGAAAATTGACGATTTGGCATTGAAAAAAAAACGACCATTTTATAGGCAAGAAAACAGACTTTTTTCATAACTACGCCATTTTGTTAGATTTTGATATTTTTCGAAAATCCTACGTCATTGTACAGAAAATACCTTCCAGTTTAACGACATTTTTCCCTTTTTCGGTTTCAGCTACTCAATCGGCCGGAATCATGTCAGCAGTGGAGGAACTTTTTTTTTGCGCCTGCGAAGGCAGCGCATAAGTCGCTTGGATCTCAATATTTTTCTATGAATAAATTATGTAATATAGATCAAATATAGCCAAATATATTTTTAATTTTCCGGAACATTTAATTGAGTACTTTTCTTCCAAAAAATTCTCGAAAATCACCCAAATTTTCAGCGTTCACACCGATGTAGCCCCTTAATTATCCTGACCGAGTAGTTTAAGGTTCCCGGGCATAATTACCGACTACCGATAAGATAGATGGTATTTGTGCCGTCTAATATTTTGTGTGCTTCATTTACGCACAAATTCGCTATCCAAAACATTAATAATTTTATAACGGTACTGTGAGAATCCTCATTGTCGGGGTACCAATGGTTAGTCCGATAATTAGTCGAACCGTACCTATTTTTTCCGCTCCGTGGTAACATTCACGTAGCAGATATTAAGGGGAGATACCTGAGTAAACGGCGAGAAAAGCAGGCAAACTTCGGGAATTTTTATTTCAAAAACTAATGTTTCGATGGGATCCGGATTTTTTTAAATTGGAAAATATGTACATTGAGGTATTTGTAGGAATTTTTAAAAATAAATTCGTTGACTGGAAGCGATTCAAACGCGATTATCTCGAAACATCGATCTCAAAGTCGGTGCCAGATGTATCTCGGAAACGGCTTGTCCGATTTTGTCCAAATTTGGATACAATATTCTTCGATAGTTTTTCTCGTTCGCCACGTAGGATTTTTTTGAAATTTCCATTTTTGACGGAATTGCGACTGTTTTAATCTAACATTCGTTTTTCGTTCGCAATTTCCAACGATTTTCGATTGCACACACATTGCATAAAAAAGCAATGGTTCAATCAAATGAAAAACCCCTACGTGGCGAACGAGAAAAACTATCGAAGAATATTGTATCCAAATTTGACAAAATCGGACAAGCCGTTTTCGAGATACATCCGGCACCGACTTTGAAAACTATGTTTCGAGATAATCGCGTTTGAATCGCTTCCAGTCAATGAATTCATTTTAAAAAATTCCTAAATATAGCTCAATGTACACATTTTCCACTAAAAATACCCGGATCCAATCGAAACATTAGTTTTTGAGATAAAAAATCCCGAAGTTCACCTGTTTTTGTCGCCGTTTACTCAGGTACCTCCCCTTGACAATGTACTGAAAAATGATCGGGAGGTTTCCATAAGCGTATTGTAATTAGGCCACAAAATACGTTGAGTGCCGATTTTTTTTTCTAAAATACGTTTCTGTGGATCGTATTCAAACTGCACAGGATGATCAGCAAAGAGTTCATAAAGGTTGAGAAAGAAATTCAGCTCGCCGGTAACATGTTGACTTGAGGGGTTACCCCCACTTGCGATTTTGAAAAAATCGATTTTTTTATTGCATTTTTTTGAAGTATAAGTATCTGAGAATATGTCCTGAAAATTTCAAGTCGATCCGAACAAAATTGACTGAGATATGAGCGTTGAAATAGAAGAATCCGTTGTGTAAACGACCGGGAATTGAAACTTTAAACGCGTTTTTCTCAAAATGGCATTTCTGAAGTCGGTGACCAAGATTACTCGAACACTAATGAACCGATCTTCTTGAAATTTTGCATGCTTATTTAATACATAAAAAAGTAGTCTTTAATCGTTCGATTTTTTTTTTTTTCGTTAAAATCGAACCATTAACTTTGACTGTCCGCCATTTTGTGCAAAATGAATATTTTTTAAAATCCTTGGATTAAAGACTAGTTTATACTTATATTTGACTAAATCCATCCGCATTTTTTTTTCAGATGATCCACTTCGCCGCAATGTTGGTCACCGCAAACCGTGTATAAAAAAACATTATTTCATTGACGGCCATTTGCCACTAAACAATGTAATATTTGTCAATAAAAAAATTACTGAAAGTTCTTCAAGATGTGTTCTTTAAGATGGTATATTGATCGATTAAAAAAGTTTTGTAGTTGTCTTTAAAAAAATTCATGAAAAAGGCCTTCTTTTGCGCTACAAGTGGGGGTAACGCCTTAACCCCATAATAACCCTAAAATCAAATTCTGGCTAATATAATTCACCCATCACCTTCATACGCCACGAGACTTTAAAAGCGTATCAACGACGTTTGACGCTGAATAAAAGAAAATAATTCTCCCGAGCAGACAGAACGAGAATTTAATTTCGTGTGTTGTTAGACGAGGGATATTTAATCGAGTAATTCTTTCGTGTCAGGATTCCAAGAGCGCTTCTCTGTTCGATCGAACGCACGGGAGTGGATTACAGCCGCGTAATATAGCAATTGTACGGAGGAAAGTGACAAGTACAAGAAACAAGGGGGTTTCGTGGAGAGAGAGAGAGAGAGAGAGAGAGAGAGAGAGAGAGAGAGAGAGAGAGAGAGAGGTAAGGGGGTAGAGACTCTTAGCACACGCTACCGCACCATTGACAGGCCGAGCAAAAGCTTGCAATATTAATGGAGATCGTGTGCGGGGGTTTATTGACTCGGCAACGTGCGGCTGGTGTCCCTAGACATCCCCCTTTGCGCTGCTTTTGCCACGATTTATTAAAACCCTCCCGAGTTCAATAAACTATCAAACTAAAAGTTTCCTATCTGATCACTAATATCTCCCACACTCCCGTTGCCTCCAAATTCTATTCTCTCGATCCACCAGCATCAAAACGTCCGTACTTTTCCGACAAAGAGTAAAAAAAACAAAAAAAATAGCGATAATCTCGAAAAAATAAAAATTGAAAAATTTCAACCATACAAAGGGAAAAAAATAAGACTAAGTCATTTTTTTCAACTGCGAGACTTTCAATTGCTTTTTTCCACCGATGAAAGCTCACACCTCGCGGGAGCCGAAAGCCCTTTTTTCCCTTTTTTCTTTTGTTTCAAATCAAACCTCGCTTCGCGCTAGCTCGCTTTTATTTTTATTATTATTATGTTTTATGCTTTTCGCAGAGCTCGTGCGCGATTCGAATCAAAGGCCTCCGCGAACGAGACAATTGAAGTATTCGAACGAAATTCAATAAAATATAGAAAGCGCAACGTGGGCCGAAGTGGCGGGGTGGGGAAAGGGCGGCTTGTCATACGTCGGAGCGACGAAAGCCGAACCCGTCGGCAGGGCGAGAGAATACAGACGATCATAGGGAAAAAAGAGAGCGGAAGAGAAAGAGAGAGAGAGAGAGACCGGAAAGGGAGAGAGATAGAAAAAGGGCGAAAAGGGCATGACCGAGTACCCAACTGGTGGAAAACTTTTGATTGGCAAACTCGTCAAACGCGCAACCACGAGCCTTTATGGACGACAGAATTTTTTGTTTTTGTCTTTCGGCGGTGAATATGTACATATGCGTACACGTGTACATACATGCACGTACACACAGTCGTACGAGAATCCCTTGGTAGGTTATCATTATCCATCAACGATAAATGTTCGTTGACTTCTCTGTGCAATCATTTTTTCGTTTGTTACAAATAACAAATAAACTATTCCCGTGAAATTAACCCTCGTGCTCCATCATCCAATTCAATAAATAATTACTCTACAATGCAATTTAAATTCCCGTTTCGCCAATTTTTTTTTTTTTTACGTTCCATGTGATTCGAACGTTTTATTTCTTCAAGTCGACACGGTGATGAATTTCGTCAGACGTATATATATATATATATTTGCATCGGCGGGGCGCCGGCGTCTGGACGACGACGACGGTCGTAAAATGTTTAGTTATTGCCCGTGAGGAATTATATTCGCCGGATTGTTATATCGTGTATACCGAAAGACATGGGAAATGGCAAAATACTGTGGGTCGAGAGGTGAAGAGGGGAAAGGGGTCTTCACTACCGTATACTCGCGGGCTCGGACAGAAATAATCCGTGAGCAATTGTAAACTCGCCTTTGCCCTCGCAATCATATAATAATAGAAATAATAATAATAACAATAATGAGTAAACGGTCACCCATGTAAGTATTGACTTCGGCTATATATGTGTCCTCGTTGTCCGGAAATGGTGGAAAAAAAAATGGCGCTTCAAGCGGCGATGAGCGATAAATAATATTTCTCTGCCCAAGTAATACCCAGTAGTAAAACTTTTCTGTGTATATATACAACTATATGTCATAATATATTTTTAGTGCACAGGTGCGCAAGCACAGAGGCCACCCTCGAGTATTTTCTTTCCTCGAGGTGGGTGCGAGACAGAGAGAGGAAGAGAGAGAGAGAGAGAGAGAGAGGGGAGAGAGAGAGAGAAAGGAAAGAGGTGAATGGAAGCGAGGAGGAGATCGCAAACGATATTTCATTCGATATTGCACCCCGGCATTATTTCTCTATTTCGGTCCAGCACAGCCTCTCTGTTTCTTTTTTTCCTTTCCATGTCCCCCCCCCCCCTCTTTCTCTCTCTCTCTCTCTCTCTCTCTCTCTCTCTCTCTCTCCTCTCTCTCTCTCTCTCTCTCTCTCTCTCTCTCTCTCTCTCTCTCTCTCTCTCTCTCCCTCTCTCTCCTCTCTCTCTCTCTCTCTCTCTCCTCTCTCTCTCTCTCTCTCTCTCTCTCTCTCTCTCCCTCCCTCTCTCTCTCTCTCTCTCCCTCCTCTCTCTCTCTCTCTCTCTCTGATACTTCGTCTTCGCGTTTTTCTTCCCCTTCGCGTCAATCCCTCAACTCCCTCCACTCAATCTCGGCTTCTCCTTCATTCACCCCTTTTTCTCCTCAACGTACCGAGAATAAATTGTTTAATTTATATAAAAATAAATATAGCTACGACTCGTCGGAGCACTCGAGACCTGCTCGCCGACGGCAGCATAATATTAGCATTTGCCCCCCCCCCCCTTCTCTGCTGCCCTTCCCTCCCCTCGCAATTCCGCCTTTTCCACTTTTTATGTTTCCTCGCAATTTCTCCACCAATACACCAGCACAACTATGATTGCATGTATTTTATGTATACATGCGTATGTATATATATTTTTTTATTTCTGCACTAACGAAGCGAATGCGGGTGAAGAGAAGAGGGGAGGGAGAAGGGATAGAGAGAGAGAGAGAGAGGAATAGTGGAAAACATGAAGCACAGAGACATGGGGAAAGATGATTCATGGTGCGGAAACGTCAACGACGAGAAATTAGATGAATCGCAGCAATTTATTGCAGTCGGAAAGAGGAAATAGAAAAAAAGACAGCCAAACATTTCGTCGTTCGAGAGTGCTGCGAACAAATATTATTCCGGTGCAGACGAAGGTAAAAAAACGAAAAGGAGATTTGGACAATATGCAATTTGCAATAGAACCAATGTCGAAAGTACAGTTCGAATTTAATCTCACCTGGGCTCATACATTGTACAATAGTTCGACGAAGTTCGAGGAAATTTTGATCCAAACGGATTATTCATAAAAGGCAATTAATAAAAAAACATGAAAAAAAAAACGAGTTTCGGTCAATGTGCAATTTGCAATAGAAATAATGTCAAAAGTAGAGTTCGAATTTAATCTCACCTGAGCTTGTACATTGTACACTAGTTCGACGAAGTCCGGGGAAATTTTGGTCCGAGCGGATTATTCATAAAAATATATTTTAAAAAACAAGGTGATTTGGCCAATGTGCAATTTATAATATGCAATTTATAATGTGCAATTTATGCAATTTATTGTGTGCAATTTATAATGTGCAATTTTAATAGCACCAATGTCAAAAGTACAGTCTGGGTTTGATCTCACCTGAGCTCATACATGCATACTAGTTCGACGGAGTTTGAGGAAATTTTGATCCACACGGATTATTCATAAAAGACAATGAATTTTAAAAAAAACAAGGAGATTTGGGCAATATGCAATTTGCAATAGAACCTAATGTCTGAAGCACAGCTCGAATTTAATCTCACCTGAGTTCATGCATTGAATACTAGTCCGATGAAGTCTGAGGAAATTTTGATCCAAGCGGATTATTCGTAAAAGCCAATTCATATAAAACACATTAAAGATTAAGGAGATTTGGCCAGTATGCATTTTACAATAGCACTAATGGCAAAAGTACAGTTCGGATTTAATCTCAACCGAGCTCTTACATTGTATACTGATTCAACGAGGTTCCAGGAAATTTGAATCGGAGCTGATTATTCATAAAAGTCAATTAATTAAAAACATGAATAAAACGAGTTTCGGTCAATATGCAATTTGCAATAGAACCAATGGCAAAAGTACAGTTCGGATTTAAATATCACTTGGCCTCATTACATTGTATACCATCTCGAACGACCTATGGAGGAAATCTTGATCCAAGTGGATTATTCACGAAAAACAATGTATTAAAAAAAAAACGTAAAAAACAAAAAGATTTTGCCAATATGCATTGTACAATAGAATCAAAGTCCGGAACAGTTCGGATATAATCTCACCTGATCTCACACACATTCTACCCTAATTTGACGAAGCTCGCGGAAATTTTGATCCACGCTGAAAAACTATTCTCATCTTCGGCTCCATACGTACGTAGGTCGTATGACGCATCTTCGCTTTGTCAGCGCGTCAAATTTCCAACATATTCGTACGCAGTCTCATACGGGCGATGATAAATTGCTAAAACGACGCGGTATTCGAGGCTTCCGCAGCTTTAAGGGGTTAGGCCACAGTAACGGGTATAAAATCATGTGCGAATTTAACAATTTTTTTCGTATGAAAAAGTTATTCACTCGGTCAAATTAATTTACACTTCTATTTGATATGAATATCAAGCTGTTAGAAAATATATGTATATTTTTTTTTCGATTTGCAAAATGGCCGACTACTAATATTTTCTTTTGTTATCTTTTTTTAGGCGCTCCGCGGCGTGACAATTTAGCATCCACAATTTTTACCTAGAACGAAAAACAAAAAATTCTCGTCGATCTACATTAGAATACCTACAGAAGTACGGACGGAATTTAAAAAATATTGTTTTATTCAAAAGTTGTCGGTATTTGAATTTGAGTTGTAGGTATTTGAATGAATTTTCAGTGAAAAATTTCCTATAAAACTGCTCATAAAATGAAAATTTTCCGATTTAAAAAGAAATTCCGTACGTACGTCTCTGCGAAATGCAAATAGGAATGTAACTTTTAAATTTGAAGTAAATCGAGTGAAAATTGTTGTAAGTTATTTGTCACGCCAATTGGAAAAAAGCCGGTAAAAAAGGTCTTGCTATAAATCGAATAGTAACTTATTCTTATGATGATCCCGAGTAGAAATATCTTAGGGTTAGCCTGACCAGGATCAGGCCCCGATCGGGCTGTGATATGGGTAACACCTATTACGGCATCCTGATCCGGCCCCGATCGGGCCGGAAGTGGTTAGGCCCCTAAATCAGGCTATACTAAAATGACCCTACCAAGGCCGTCCCTGATAAGATCCTACTAAGGCTTTCCCCGATAGGGCCCTACGAAGGCTTACCCTGATAGGCCCTACTAAGACTTTCCATGATAGGGCCTTACTAAGGCTGTCCCTAATGTGGCCCTACTAAGGCTTTCCCCGATAGGACCCCTACCAAGGCTTGCCCTGACAAGCCCTACTATGGCTTTCCCTGATGAGGCCATAAATGGGCTTGCCCTATAACTGCCTCAACAGTCGATACATGCACGTAACCTTTTATTTTCCACATGGAACCTTCGATTTTACAGCATCGTAGCTTCGGAGTTTCGATGCATTACTGAATTCTATTAAAAAAAAAGGTCCTATGGACTGTCACGACAAAAAACGTTATGCAACTCGGATGCGTGTTAGAAGATTTCGGCAGCTTTGTAAGGCGAAGAAAGAGAGAGAATGAAAAGCCAGAGAATGACGAATTATGACACAAAATCATTGTCGTGGAACTCTAAATTAAGTGGTTCATTCCATTTTGCACTTTCGAATATTATATGCATCTCTTTCTGATCAGGCAACCTGATAGGGGCTTGATCAGGCATCCAGATCAGGCCCATATGTGACACAACGTTACATTTCCTAGTAGGGCCCTTTCAGGCTGCCTTATTAGTGCCTTACCAGGGCAGTCAGGCAAACTGAACGGGCCCTGATTTGGGCCCTATCCAAATTTCTACGCCGGATAAAGCACCGTTTTAGCGTGAAAAAAAAATCGATTGTCTTTAAATTCTACTGTAGCCTTACCCCTTAAAATGTAGGTTAACATTCCTGCCCCAGTGTATGTGCATTCATATACACCGTGGGACCGTGGGCAAGGCTGTATAGTCCGCGTTTCGCCCTAACTGTCCCTACATCCTCACCCTCTCTGCCACCTCCAACGTGCACTTTAGGTTCGAGCGGGGCTGGTGCACCCTGCTTTCATAGAATGTACCTCCAAAGGGAGAGAGAAAGAGAGTGAGAGAGAGAGAGAGAGAGAGAGAGAGAGAGAGTGGGGATAAAGTGGGGGCGAGAGGGTGCCATGAAGGAAAGGTCGGAGAAAGAACGAGGAAGGACGGCGCGAGGGGCAAGTGCGGGAGGGAGCGTGAGTTTGGACGAGGGACGATAGCCACGAGCTAGACGAATGGCAAGCCGTCCACGAATATTTCACGAGACGTATTAAAATTGCAGCGTCTCATCTCATGGATGTATCGGGGTAACATAATGCTGTACTATAGATAGCTCCTTATTAAACCAAGGCTCCTCTCTCTCTCTCTCTCCTCTCTCTCTCTCTCTCTCTCTCTCTCTCTCTCTCTCTCTCTCTCTCCTCTCTCTCTCTCTCTCTCTCTCTCTCTCTCTCTCTCCCTCACCCTCTCCTCCCCCCCCCCCCTCTCTCTCTCTCTCTCCCTCTCCCCCTCCTCTCTCTCTCTCCCCCCCCCTCTCTCTCTCTCCCCCCCCTTTCTCTCTCTCACTCCCTCTCGCTCCTGTGCTCGTCGTCGTTGAGCAACGCCTGATTCTGTACTGCACCGTATTACACTCTACCCACCCAGACACACGCATACACAAGGGAAGGTGATTTCGAAGACATTTTCCTTCGAGGACGGTCCTCATAGCCCACCGTCCCCATATTCAACATTATGTCAGCGCCAACATCTTGAAAATCACCTTTAGTTCAATGTGAGCATATTTATATAAAGGTCATTTCACAGACCGACCTGTATCCAAAATGAACGACTCGTTTGAAGAAAAAAGCTTTAAGAGGGAATGATACCTCATCCCGGTCGGTATGGTAGAACAATTATAGATTCCCAAAAATCTCGAAAACGGCTCTTCAGATTCCGTCGAAACTTTGCCAAACGACGTCAAATGGATAGACGAACAGCTGTCTTCCTCTCAAATTTTCTGAATTTGAGAAAAAAAAACTAGATTGGCTTATGATAAGCCAATCTACATTTTTTTCCTCAAATTCAGAAAATTTGAGAGGAAGACAGCTGTTCGTCTATCTATTTGACGTCGTTTGGCAAAGTTTCGACGGAATCTGAAGAGCCGTTTTCGAGATTTTTGGGAATCTATAATTGTTCTACCATACCGACCGCGATGAAGTATCATTCCCTCTTAAGAGCCGTTCTCAAAACACCAGGGGGGGGGGGTGCTGATAGCATACATTACGCGAACGTAATGGGGTCAAAATATCCGTTCGTCGTATGAATACATGTATGTGAAAGCATGTACAATGTAGGGATGCCGGAAGAGCAGGGACACGACTACAGTACGTATCTCATGTTAGGTTCAGTGTAGTTTGGGGTGCAGCTTGCATTTCGTGTATGTAGGATGGAGTATGTGCAGTATAGGATAAATATTTCGAGACGACGACGAGCTGGCACCGGACAATTTTTCATCGGACTGAAAAATGTACACCAAGTAAAAAAAAGTTTAATGATGAGATGAAAAAGAATGATGTTGAACTTTGCATGATTGGAATGCAACGAAAATTCTTCTTTATTCTTTCGTTTCTTTATTGTTATTACTTTTGAACCCTTAGAATGCACACTTCCGCTTCGAAACTCTGACTGTCTATGGGGTCTATCTGACCCCAGACGTTTTTCAGATCGTCGTACTTCGGTGAATATGCATTTTATTTTGTCGAGACATTTTTCGCAGTCAATGAACCTTATTTTCTGGCCCAAAATGTATTTTTTCGAAAAACAACAATTAAGTGCCCAAACATTCGTGTAAAGTGGGAGATGCGTTCAAAAATAGGTTCATGTTCGAAACCTATGATTTTTTTCTTCTAAAGGCCATAGCCGGGTAAGTAGGGAAAAATTGCCCCCGCATTTTCTTCAGCGAAACTAGGAGTATATTCTGAGGTATAAAAAAAACAAATTTTCTGAAAATTTCATCCCCGTCAACGGATTGGTTTTGGAAAAATGAATTTTTTTTTAAATAAAAAAAACATCCGGAAACGCTTCAGTGGATCGCTTCGATGTTTTTTTGGTACTTGTTACGATCAAACGTGTTACGAAATAAAATTATAGAACATCTTGCGAAAGATTAAGGTTTAAAAAAAATAATGTTCCTTGTTTTATTTTTTTGACTATAATCCACTTGGGGTACAATAACGAAATTTTGTTCATATAATCTTTGGGCACCTTATTAGATTATACAATTTTTTCAAAATGATCGGTTTGGTACGCCACAGTGAAAAAAAAAAGAAACAGACTTTATTGATATATTTTAGTTCAATATCTATATAACTAAAATATATTAATAAAGTGTGTTTCTTTTTTTTCACTGTGACGTACCAAACCGATCATTTTGAAAAAATTATATAATCTTATAAGGTGCCCAAAGATTATATAAAAAAATGTTCGCTATTGTACCCCACGTGGGTTATAGTAAAAAATAATAAAACAAGGAACATTATTCTTTTTCAAACCTTAATCTTTCGCAAGATGTTCTATAATTTTATTTCGCAACAGGTTTGATCGGGACAAGTATCAAAAAAAAATTAAATCGATCCACTGTAGCGTTTCCGGAAAAAAAATTTTTTTTTGATATTTATAAAATTTTTTTTTTCTAAAACCATTGCGTTGACGGGCATGAAATTTTCAGATTTTTTTTTTTTTTTATACCTCAGAATATACTCCAAAATTCGCTGGAAAAAATGCGGGGGCAATTTTTCCCTACTTACCCGGCTATGGCCTTTAAAAAAATTGATTTTTTGAAAGACAGTGTCGACCGTCTCTTCAAAAAAGTATATTTATTCGGATGTTTGAATTTGAGGATTTTCGGGATAGTGAACAATGGAAAAAATCAACTCCTTCGCCAGATTAATTGTCGAAAACGTATATTTTCCGCATTTTCTTACTTCGATGACTTATTATTATTATTCCGATTTACCGCAACCGACGTACACATTCGGTGCTCGTTGCACATAGCCCTCCTGCACAACGGACACTTGCTTTTAGTTTTATGATCGGCATTCTAAATACATAATTTACCACAGTAACGCAAAATAAAAAATATCTATGAACATTTTCTATCGTAACACTGCGGTCGAATAGATTGCTCAGTTTCACCATGCAGGCGGTTGAAAAAAAAGTGGGGTCAAAATGACCCCGTGTGCAGTTGGAGAGTTAAACTCTTTTTTGCAAATGTAGTTTATCGAGCCGTAGAGAGGATCTTCGCAAATTCGAGTGATTTTTGTAGACTAAATGTACCAAAAGAAGTTTTCAATAAGGGAAAGAATATTTCCGTTGCTTTCCAACGATGTAAACTTCAATATCATGAAAAAGGAGCAAAGTTCCAAGTGTCAGTTATTCCTTGTTATTCTGATTATCACTGACCGCACTAATTCTCATATTGCAATTCTCATGATTCTCAGTTGTATGTTCGTTATTCTTTATTCTTAATTCATTATTATTGAGTTAATTTTCAAATTATTTAACTATTTAACTTTATTATTAAGTTGTTCTTATTTATTCTGACTATTATTTGTTATTTATGACTGCCCTTATTCTTATTCTCGTTATTTCCGATCGCAGTTATACTAATTTGGTTATTTCTATTATATTGAATTATACATTATTATTCATCGTTATTCTTCTCGTTCCCGACTGCGGAGTGCTCGATGCGCAGCGGGCAGTTGAGGCAGGATGAAATTGGGACGATGTATATATATATATATATATATATATATATATATACGGTGCACGAACCCGTATGACAGATTCGATTAATCAGAATATCAAGGATATAAAAAAGAAGTATACGAAAATCTGGGAACGATCTCGCGCTCGTTCCTATATATTCATGTTCCTTCTTTGTTCCACAAGTATATCACGGCGGATTCTATAGTCATACGTGTGCAGTATGCTTGGCCTACTTATACATACCGCAAAGTGACTGTTTTAAAAATAATTCCGCACCATTCATACACGTCCCCGAAAACGTTCGAATACACACACGTACGTGTCTATGTGTGTACACTGCACACGAAGATTCGATATCGAGAAACCAGTAATATCTGTCATTAATCATATAACAGGTTATTCTGCCCCAACGTCATCGCCAAGTGAGAGAAAGGGAGAGAAAGAGAAGGAAAGAGCTTTCGCTCCTCTGACGCCAGAATATATTTACAATATCTACAGTATATTATAGAAATACATTTATTTAGCTCCTCGATGACGTCCCGAGACGTTGCTCTAATTTTTATTTTTAGTCGCGTTCGGGTCTCTGACTGAATACATCGACCTTGACACCGACTCGAAACCTTACATTTTGTGTTTTCTTTTTTTTTTTTGCCGCATACCTTTTGTAATATCAATTAGGCAGGGTTAATTACTTTCTTTTGTTAATCGAAGCTCTTCAATGCGTGAAAATGTTGTGTGGGTACGAACAAACGATCTTTTCACTGAGAAAAAAAACCAATTGAATAAAAAAAAATATATTGGTTGATCCAAATAAATGTGCTGCTGCGGAGTGCCACTGACATATGAGATTGTTGCAATACTATAAAATATTGGAAAATGTGATTGATTTAAATAACATTATTTTATTTGAAAAAGCTCTTCTGTTCTCTGAATATTTACATTATCTTTTAAGTAATATAATCTTTTATTGAAATCATTCTATGTACAATCCGTAGATGCACGGATGAAATAATTAATCGATTGCTATAACATTTTTTATTTCGTACAAAAATATAATCAATAGAATTAGTTATTTCTTTACTGCATCGAGACGAATATGCCATGGGACGTAAGTTCTTCAATTTGTTTTAAATCTTAAATAAAAAGTGAGCATTAGTATGATCGTCCACGATAATAGTGGAGAGAATATCAGATATTCAATGGAATATCCATGGACAGAATATCAGCTATTCAACTGATAAGAACAGATACTACACTTTGATCTTAGCCACAGGCCAAGAAGCGATACTCTTTAGAGTTTCTCCGGCGTTTAAGGCCTCACCCCCACTTGTAGCGCAAAAAAGGCCTTTTTCATGAATTTTTTTAAAGAAAACTACAAAACTTTTTTAATCGATCAATATACCATCTTAAAGAACACATCTTGAAGAACTTTCAGTAATTTTTTTATTGAAAAATATTACATTGTTTAGTGGCAAATGGCCGTCAATGAAATAATGTTTTTATATACACGGTTTGCGATGACCAACATTGCGGCGAAGTGGATCATCTGAAGAAAAAAAATGCGGATGGATTTAGTCAAATATAAGTATAAACTAGTCTTTTATCGAAGGATTTTAAAAAATATTCATTTTTCACAAAATGGCGGACAGTCAAAGTTAATGGTTCGATTTTAACGAAAAAAAACGGCCGTTTTTTGGCTATAAAACGGCCATTTTGTTTCGAAAAAAAAATCGAACGATTAAAGACTACATTTTTATGTATTAAATGAGCCTGCAGAATTTCAAGAAGATCGGTTCATTAGTGTTCGAGTAATCTTGGTCACCGACTTCAGAAATGCCATTTTGAGAAAAACGCGTTTAAAGTTTCAATCAGCCGGTCGTTTACACAACGGATTCTTCTCTTTCAACGCTCATATCTCAGTCAATTTTGTTCGGATCCACTTGAAATTTTCAGGACATATTCTCAGATACTTGTACTTCAAAAAAATTCAATAAAAAAATTGATTTTTTCAAAATCGCAAGTGGGGGTAACCCCTTAAGTAGATTTTCGGTTCGCGCTACGCTTACGAGAAACGAGCGCGCGTGCGGCTTCTAGCGGGTACTCCGGGAACTACGGGTTTCCTCACACCTATAATTTCGGTGGCGCTCGGCCATGACTTGGTTGAATTTTTTCAACCAAATGCACAAGAAACAAATTTTATTTTCGCATAATATTTTCACCAATTCAGACATTTGCTTAATATTTTTCAATCAAAATAAAACATTGATATTTTAACGAATAATATACTTGGAAATCAATATCGGATGTGGTAAAAATAAAAAAATAACATATTTACTCAATAGAAATTTTATCTGAATCAAACGAGCGAAATTCAATTTTTCTTGTGTACTCGAATCAACAATATTCATGTTGTGAATTGAAACGCTTTTTTTGTTCGTTGCGAAAATGCATTCAAAACTATATAATTTGTTTGCGATAATTTTTTAGATAGTTTCAATAATATATTGTTCTCGGCTAACAATATATCTTTTGAATGAAAAAAAAACTTTTAATTTTATCATGTTATTAAAGTCAATAGCGTTCTGTTTAGACTAATAAATCCGATTATTTACACCAACAATTTTACAACCGAATCAACGAAATTTCATTCAATAACACCAATGATATTGGATCGATGATTTTTTTTCTCAGTGTCGTGTTTGCATGTCTATTTTTTTAATGTAATTCATTCGCTCATGTATTTTTACGAGCGTGGCAATTCTTTCTTTATAGGATTTTTGTTAGTGTACCTCGCCCTCCGGTCGACCGATACTCCTGCATTTATTACCTATATATACATATATATGTGTGTGTGTGTGTATATCGATGGGGATGGATATTTTGACCCCGTTACATCTATGTTACGCTCCCTACAATCTAAGCCGGCTGCTTTGGAGACGGTACTCAAATTTTCTTTTCACGAATCGTTACTTTTCCGGTTCGAGACTGTCCTTGAACTAACCCTCATATAAATATGCTTACATTTATCTAGCGAAGTTTTTGAACACAACTGGGGTTCGAAAAACGTTGAGTATGGGAACAATAAACAACTATGAGGAGAGTCCTCGAATTCGAATGTCTTTAAAATAACCTTTCCCCATATATAAGTTGATGTAGAAAACAGGTCGTCTCCGACACACGATTTCCTTCACGGAAACATGCCTCGAGATACGTATGTGCACACGCCCCTTGCTTAAATATTGACATTGCCTTAAGAGAAGATAAATAACCTCCCCGGATGAACCCGGTCCTGTGGCGTCAGTCCACAGGACCTGGTTCTACAGCCGCGAAACACCCCCCCCCCCCCCACCGCCCCTCATTCCAATGCCCACCGGCCCCCTTGGTGCCTTTACTTGCCTCGTCTCATCCACGTAATCGTTCGTATCTCACGGAAAAAATGCCAATTGAATTCGCAGATACGCAAGGGTGGATGAAAAAAAAACCTAAGTTATACGACACTTCTGAATTTTTTTTATGGCTTCAATTCGAATGCTTATATTTCAGGACTTATCTCGCGGGGATACGTGAATATTCATACGCATCGTGTAATAAGGAGTTAGGCACTTTACAGCAAAAAAAGAAGCATATTAGGAATTTTTTTTTGAAAAATAATAAAAATAAATCGAAATTCTGTGCACAGGTTCTTACTATGTCACTATTGAACTATACAAAGTAATTTTGTTTGTAGTGATAAATAACAAAATGGCGGCTGCACTGCATTTTTTCGTTGACGTTTTTTTTTTTGGAAGAGTCTGTTGGGCGTTACATCCCGCAATGCATATTCAATCAAGCGTTCAATATTTTATATTAATCATTACGTTTAGATATTATCTTTCAGAGTGATACGTGCTTGTGAGCCTACAACTCCTCGTCGCTTTACCAGGTCGACGGATCCTTTAGTCCAGTAAAAGAGACGAAAACCCAGCACTTTTTAGCGAAGAATATGAATTTTTGACCGAATGTAGATGGTTGCATACTGAACGTAACCCCAATAAAATGTTGCCCCTAAACTCGCCCCAACCCTAAGAAATAGGGGTTGAAAACTTAAACATCGTCGTATCTCGATAATTAATAGCCCGATGAAAAAGCGTTGCAAACAAAAGTTGTTTGGAATAATAAAATACGTATAAAGTTATCCGACGCCCTATCCCCTATTCTTAAGGGGTTATATCTAGTGGCAAGGCAAAAAAGTCGTTTTTTACAATTTGTTTTACAAATAAAAAAAGTATTAAGACATGTAGTGGTATCTTTCAACTTCATATAGGAATTTCTTAATTAAAAAAAATATTGATCTGCACTGCTCCTGTAGACGGTCTCCTGGAGGTCCTCCAAAAAAAGGCTTCTGGCAGTGAGCACGATATCTCCGCTTTGGGTTATCTAAAATAAAAAAAAAACCAAAAAGATTCTATTAGTGGATAGATGAATCTCGGTATAGATCGAAGGAATAATCGAAATTTTGATTTTTGACAAAATGGCGGCTATGTAAAGAATTTGTTTTGGATTTTCGACCAAAATTTTGGCGAAAAATTGTTTAAATAAGTAGAAATAATTATAGGAAATCTCATTCCTTCGATCAATACCTGAGGAATATATCTGGGAAGGTTGTGTTAAAATTTCAGACCGATCGGTTGAGCTGTTTTTGAGAAATCCTGCTTACTAACTTTGAAAACATCGTTTTGAGGAAAACGCGTTTGAAGTTTCAAGAGTCGTTTTCACGTGGTTAAAAAAAAATGTTGCCGGAATATATGCCGGATCGATTTGAAATTTTCAGAAAATATACATGTATATACAAATATACATAATATACGATTATAAATATAAATCGATTTTTTGAAATTTCAAACTAGATAAACCCTTTAAAAATAGCAGCGCAAAAACACGAGAGCATCACTGACCCAACAAGGACGCAGCGATATCAACCACATCACATCGCACACACATTAACCCTGAATTTTCGAATCGTTTTTGTGCCGCTATTTTCAACCAATGGGGGTTGAATGTTACATAACTTTACACGAATTTTATTATTCCAACCAACTTTTGTTTGAAACCTTTTTTGATCGGACTATTAATTATCGAGATACGGCGTTTTTTTTTTAATTTTCAACCCCTATTTCTTAGGGTTGGGGCGAGTTGAGGAGCAACATTTTATTGGGGTTACTTTCAGTATGCAACCATCTAATAAAAAATGCATATTCTACGCTAATAAGTGCTGGGTTTTCGTCTCTCTTACTGGACTACTTGTCTGACCTGGCATTACGATGTTCGAAGTATGCATCGTTGGAATGCAAAGAAAATTCTTTTTAATTTTTTTACTTCTTCATTTTCATTATCATCCAGAATCTTTTCTTACATATTTAGGCGAAAAATATCTAATGAGAATCCTGAAAAACGTTTGAGTGAATTTGGAGGGAATGTGCCAAAAAGGTTGGGCTACGAAAATTTTTCTATAACCTTAAACTTATCGAATTTTGTGCCTACGAACTACAATTTGCGGACAGCGTCGGTTTTCTGTTATCATTTGAAGAAAACTGCTACAGAATCGCATCGAATGCTTGTCGAAGCTTACGGTGAACATGCTCTGGGTAAAACACAGTGTTTCGAGTGGTTCAAAAAATTGAAAAGTGGTGATTTTGACGTGAGAAACGAAGAGCGTGGAAAACCACCGAAAAAGTTTGCAGACAACGAATTGCAAGCCTCATTGGATGAAGATGATACTCAAAGTCAACAAGAACTCGCGGATCAATTGAATGTGATGCAGAAAGCCGTCTCCATTCGTTTGAAAGACCGGAATATGGAAAAAGGCAACACAAAGTCATTTTGCTCCATAATAATGCTCCATCACACACAGCAAAACGGATCAGGGAAACGATCGAGGTGTTCACTTGGGAATACGACTTGGCTCCGTCCGATTATCATCTATTCGCATCAATGGAACACACTCTCGCTAAACAACGCTTCAGTCCGTATGAAAATGTACGAAAATGGCTCGACAACTGGTTCGCATCAAAAGAAGAACTGTTTTTTTGGCGTGGCATTCATAAACTGCCGGAAAGGTGGGAAAAATGTATAAATAGCAATGGAGATTATTTTGAATGAAATATTTTTATCATTTTCAAACAACAAACGTGCAATTTTTACAAAAAAATTCCGATTTCATACTTTTACACCTGGTATTATATATGGATCAAAGAACACTTCGAGTGATCGCCTATTACGAATTTTTATAAGGACGTTCTGCAAGATCTGCTGCTACCAATATGTGCAGTGTGCTCAACAGTAACGTATTTCATCCTTCAACAGCATCCCATTGGCTTGAACGCTTCCGTTCCAGCACTATATCCTTTAAGGGACAACACCACTGTGACGGCTTCAAAAAATCGTTTTTTTGAAAACCATCTAGAAAAATCTAAAATACATTTAAGATTAAGATGCCGTTAGACCCAGGTCGAAAAAATAATTATTTTCGGAGATATTGAATATTTTGTGGAGCGGTGCAGCGCTCCGTGACGCGCGGGGTCCCGCGCAGCTGCGCGCCTCAGGGTCGGCAGGTATACCGGGCCTTTCCCAGGTCCTGCGGGTCTTTTCCAGGTATTCTTTTATCTCCCTTCACAAAAACCGGCTATTGTTATAAATATAGTTTCGAAAAAAAGCCATAGGTGGCGATAATTGAAAAATTTTCAAATCGTCAATCGTCAATCGTCGATATTGCAGCTGATATCGCGGTATTATTATTCAATGATGGCCTGAGAAGCCTCATGAAAGTTTTGGCGACGTTGGGGATAACTATCGGCCCAAATTGTTTCAATTTTTGCGTTGAAACCGACTCAGCGCGGATCGAGCTGGCGGAGCGCTCGCTCACAGACGCTGCAAAAGAGGCAAGAAGAGCCTCTACAAGTTCGAGAAAAGATGCTAGGGACAATGATTTGCTTCTTGAAGGCCAGCTATATGGTGCCGGCATCGCTGATTAAAGGTAAACATTTTTTTTTCCAATTTATCGCATAAATTAACAAACCTAAAACTTTGAACGCGTTTTTCTCAAAACCACTTTTTTGAGTGCGGCACGCAGCAGAACTCGAGCAATTTTTATCCGATCGACGTCAAATTTGGACTGCATCAATAAAACTAGATTATCTAAAGAAGTACATAGGATTTTTTCGATATCTCAATAATAAAAAAAGTTATAGCCTATTTTCGACGAGAAATTTTGCTCGAAAATCGTCCTTTAATTTCAAAAGCGTGCCTATTTTTAAAAAATCAATATTTTTTCAAATCCCTATGTACTTCTCTTCAAAATATCATATTATTAACGAAAACACTCGGTATTTTTTTTTTGATCGACTTTGAAGAGAGTTCTGCTGCGTGCCGCGAACCACTGCAGAGGCAACAGTACCTGACGCGGGAACTTCCCCAGCGTCACCATGGGGCGTGAAAAATTTGAAATTTTTTTTTATGTATCTTCAATAAACAACGAACAAAACAAAATTTTTTTTTTCGAATATCTCTTGTTTTTCCCACAACAAAAATTCTTGCAAAATGGCAAAAAAACGGGGTCACAGTGATGTTGTCCCTTAAAGACAAACCTATTGCTAGCAAACCAACTCGACTGTAATCATCCCACGATGTCATCTTGGATACCCAACGATTTCAGTGAGTCGAACCTTGCGACACGGATTTCTATTTGCCCTTAATCATTGCTTCGTTCGCACAGAAAAGATTTGCGCATGGAAATAGTCCCTGGAGAAAAAAGCTGGGTGTTATACGTTAACCAAACACGAAAGCGCCAATGGCTACCTCAAGGGAGAAACCGGAACCAACTTCTAAACCATCCCGTGAAGGGAGAAAAGTTTTACTTTGCTGTTGCTGGGATTTCGAGGGCCTGTTGTATTATGAGCTTCTTCCATCTAACACCACAATAAATGGCGAGATCTACTACACGCAATTACGAAGCTGTATAAAATTATTAAACAAAAACATCGTAAAGGTTGACGAGTTCGTCTTCTTCACAACGCTCGGCCCTACGTAGCTAAAATGACACGAAAAAACTACTTCAGAATTAGAATGGGCAGTACTGCCACATCCACCATACTCACCGGACTTAGCCCCGTCACATTATCATTTATTTCAGGCTTTGAACAAAGTGATAAACAATTTTACAATCAGACGGATCTTCAAAATACTCTTGAAGAGTTTCTCGATTCAGGACCTAAGCAGTTCTGGACGGCTGGCATTCAAAGTTGACCAGAGTGTTGGACACAAATTGCAGAATGACGTTCAAGTTTGCATCGTTGGAATGCAACGAAAATGATTTTGGTTTCGTTTCGAAAATTTCCTTTGGCAGATTAAAGCTACGAAAATCACTAAAACATATTGTAGGCTTCTCATTTAGCAATTTACAACAAATCTGCAAAACATGATTTTGGATAATAATGAAAGTAAGAAATTAATTTTAAAAAAATCGTCGCGTTCCAGCGATGCAAACTTCAGCCCCGTGTTGTAGATGAAGGGAGACACTATATTATAAATTAATCTCATATTAATGAATCGTTCTGTTTATTTAGAAAAGGTGTCGTTTGTGTCGCAAGACTTTTTCGCCAATCTAATATAAAAAGAGCTGCAGACGTACGTAGGATTTTTCCGATATATTGATTTTAGCCAAAATGACCCTAGAAAAAAAACTTTAAACATTTCAGGAAAAAATCAGCAACCAATTGTTTATAACAAAAAAACTTTGCAATATAACGAAAAAAATCCTACGTATTTCTATAGAAAATCTAGTCTTAAAGGCACAGTTAAACTTTTGAATCGACTGGTTAAGATTTGTTCGATAGACCTTTCCGCCCAATGTAAAAAACGTGCTTTCGTGATAAACGCGTAAGACAGTTTTCAGTATTATCAAATTCTACAAGATTCTTATAAACCTTTAATCTGTGATTGCGGCACCATACAATTGGCCGTCCATATGATGTCCTGCTCCTGTTTCCTGTTTGGGCGCTCTGAAGCTGATCCGTGCCTCTTTTGCAGCTTCAGACATTAATTGTTCGGAAAGCTTGATGCGCTGCGCGTCCGCCTCCAGGCACAGATTATAGGTGTTTGGGGGAAGTTAGAGACCTTGACTGCCCATCATATTTTAGCATATAATTTTTAAGACCCTTTGGCAGCTTTTTAGCCAAAACATTTGTATCCGAGTTTTTCGAAATCCTGGAGTGGCCTAATCACTTCGGACGGCTGTGAATGCATCGGAAGTTAGGTTAGAACTCAGGAAACAAATATATACATTAGACTGATTCAAAAAAAAAAATTCCTTCTCGATTCTCGTGCTATTGTTGGGCACTGATAAAACAAAATTTCTCTAAAAAGATGGGCGCGGTCACTCAATTTTTAGAGGTGGCTATCTCGACTTTTTTGTATTTGAATTTTTTTAACGAACGTATTGCCTTTAAGCATAGTCATGGCTTCGGATTACGGATAAAAATCACATCCAGCAGCTTTTTCGTAACAAAAATAAACTCTAACAATTTGAAAAGGGTGCAATATTCACAATTCAAATCCAGGTAGATCAATAATGGCGTCTATACTACTCTCGTTATTCATGTAGATTTATTTATACGCATTAACATTTTGCACTTTTTACGAAAAATTAAATTATAAGCTTTTATTCATAAATCGTATATTTACATTTTCAAAATGCTACGCTTATATTATCTTCAAACTCATTTACATTTCTTCCCAGCCATTCTCAAGTTCGTTAACATTTTGGGCAGAAAGAAAATGTGCAACGTTGAACAGTTTGTCCAAATCTCTCTTAAATTTACGCTCCTTCGATATTTGTGACGGCAAATTCTTTTTAACTCGATTTTTTAAAAG
The DNA here is from genome assembly GCA_964007375.1 of Ophion obscuratus. Taxonomy (NCBI): domain Eukaryota; kingdom Metazoa; phylum Arthropoda; class Insecta; order Hymenoptera; family Ichneumonidae; genus Ophion; species Ophion obscuratus. Next base: position 17,532,363 of record OZ023323.1, read on the forward strand.
TTGTTTCCAGACTAGATGGAGTTTTATTGATTTCAAGATTGCGTTATTCAATCGACGCGTTGGAATTTCAGCACATTTCCATTGTTCGAAAATTTCTTTCATCGTTTCGTGTGCACTCCGACGTATGGTCAGTTTTTCTCTGTTATGTTTGTAAAAGAACAAACTCAAAACTTTTCCGATTTTTATCCGTAATCCGAAGCCATGACTATGTTTAAATGCAATACGTTCGTTAAAAAAAATTCAAATACAAAAAAGTCGAGATAGCCACCTCTAAAAATTGAGTGACCGCGCCCATCTTTTTAGAGAAATTTTGTTTTATCAGTGCCCAACAATAGCACGAGAATCCAGAATTTTTTTTTTTTTTTTGAATCAGTCTAATATACATATATATATATATATATATATATATATATATATTGGGAGTACAAATAAGTATCCGCCGTTTGACAAAAAATGGCCCCATCAGGAGGTTATGGTTGAAATTGTCAGATGTAAAACGTCATATCGTAAGGTTGGACATCTGGCAAGACCATAACCTCGAAATATTAGGGATTTTGTATCAGCATCACGTAATTTTATTGTGCGAAAATATCGAGTTTCGAGCCGAATAAGCGTCATTTGCACGAACTTTATATCTTTTCTTTAATTCTTTAATTTGAAGAAATCTGCAGCTAAGGCGTATCGATTGCTTGTAGAAGCATATGGCGAGGCTGCTTTAAGGCCTTAGGCTACAGTAACGGGTATAAAATCATGTACGAATGTAACATTTTTTTCGTATGAAAAAGCGATTCACTTATAAAATTAATGACACATCCATTTGGTATGAATATCAAGCTGGTAGAAAAAATATATATATATTTTTTCGATGTACAAAATGGCCGACTACTCGAAACTTCTCGAAACAGTTTATTTCCAATTGGCGTGACAAATAACTTCAACAATTTTCACTCGATTTACTTCAAATTTGAAAGTTATGTTCCTAATTGCATTTCGCAGAGAAGTACGTACGGAATTTATGATTAATCGAAACCTTTTCATTTTATGCGCAGTTTATGAGCAGTTATAACGAAATTTTTCACTGAAAATTCATTTCTGCTGTTCAAATACCTACAACTTTTGAATAAAACAATATTTTTCAAATTCCGTACGTACTTCTCTAGGTATTGTAATGTAGAGTGACGAAAATTTTTGTTTTTTGTTCTAGGTAAAAATTGTGGATGCTAAATGTCACGCCGCAGAGTGCCTAAAAAAAGATAACAAAAGAATATATTAGTCGGCCATTTTGTACATCGAAAAAAATATATATATTTTTTCTAACAGCTTGATATTTAAACTAAATAGATGTGTAATTAATTTTATGAGTGAATCACTTTTTCATGCGAAAAAATTGTTAAATTCGCACATGTTTTTATACCCTTTACTGTGGCCTAAGGCCATAAAGATGTTGTGTCCAAAATGGAAAATGATAATAACATTTTTCTTCATTTGATAGGTCATTATGTAAAACATTCGAAAGGTTGTGTAAAAATTTCACGGCCATTAGGAAGCTGGCTACTGAGAAATTAGAATTAACAAATTAGTATTTGAATTTCCCACTACTTTCATTTACTTCAAATACTCATTTTCGTTCACGGACGACATCGTTTCTTGCACCATAAAGCCACCTTCGTTTTTGATATATTTGAAATTTAAAAAAACGATCATTCATAAATATTTGCAAAGTTACTTTATTCATAATAATTGCAAAGTTACTTCAGTTTCCATAAGGCTGCGTGTAATTTGTGAATGCTAATTTCTCAGTAGCCAGCTTCTTAATCGTCGTGAAATTTTTACACAACCTTTCAAATGTTTTACGTAATGACCTATCAAATTTTTAAAATTTTATTACCAGTTCGATTTTTGGACACAACATCCTTAAGTGAGAGAAGTTGTGAGTGGTTTCAAAGGTTTGAAAAGGGTGAGTTTGACGTCGAAGACAAAGAACGTTAGCGATGACCGAAACGAAGACGCGGAATTGGAAGCATTATTGGAGGGAGATTCGTGCCAAACGCAAGAGTTCCCAACAATTACGCTTATTCAGCTCAAAACTTTACATTTTCGCATGAAAACAATTATGTGATGCTGATACAAAATCGTTAATATTTCAAAGTTACGGTCTTGCCAGATGTACAACCTTACGATATGACGTTTATTACGATCTGACAACTTCAACGCTAACCTCCCGGTGGGGCCATCTTTTGTCGAACAGCGAAGACTTATTTGTTCTCCCAATATATATATATATATATATATATATATATATATTGGGATATATATATATACACACACACATATAAGAGGCATTCCACGTCACTTTAGCCAGTAAAAAAAAATCTACAAATAATTTTGAAAAATTGAGTTACTTTATTGAAAAATATTCACCGTGTCGAAATTTTTTAAAAATTTGTCGTTTTTCTCGTTAATTACCATTTTTTTGACATTTTTCCATTCAAATGGCTGTATCTTTGGCAGGATTTGACGTATTTACATTTGTAAAAAACAAAAAAGTGCATCTTTTGCTAGCCTTCCAGAAAAAAAATAATTTAGATTTTATTAAGCAAGTCGAACGTCCGTTTTAGGGCAAAACATGCAAAAATATTTTTTTCTCAAGAAAAGACACTCGTTATTTTATTTTCAAGAATTTCCCCGAATTGTGAATACGAAAAACGGATTTTTTGTATTTTTTATATTATGGGATTCCTAAACACCGTGAAGTAACAGTGAAGTAACATACATATATGTCATATGTATTGGAGCCTTGGAGTGCTCCACAATCTTCAATCAAATATTAATAAATAAAAAATTTCAATAAAAATAGCTGTTACTTCACGGTATTTAGGAATCCCATAATATAAAAAATACCAAAAATCCGTTTTTCGTATTCGCAATTCGGGGAAATTAAAAAGAAAAAAATAACGAGTACCTTTCCTTGAGAAAAAAAATACTTTTGTATATTTTGCCGTGCAACGGACGATCGACTTGCTCAATAAAATCTAAATTAATTTTTTTCTGGAAGGCTAGAAAAAGACACACATTTTCGTTTTTTACGAATGTAAATACGTCAAATCCTGCCAAAGATACAGCCATTTTAATGGAAAAATATTAAAAAATGGTAATCAACGAGGCAAAACGTCAGAAATTTTTAAAAAATTTCGACACTCGGTGAATATTTTTCAATGAAGTAACTCGATTTTTCAAAATTATTTGTGGATTTTTTTTACTGGCTGAAGTGACGTGGAATACCTCATATCCACGTCACTTCAGCCAGTAAAAAAAAATCCACAAATAATTTTGAACAATCTAGAAACATAGAAATATATATAAAATATTTATATATATATTTCTTTATATTTATATATATATATATATACACAGAATGGTCGTGTATAACATAGTCATATACTTTCGGGGCGGGTCTCTTCGATGCGCATAGGGAAGTGAGGGGCGCAACGTCCGTCCGTCGTATATAAGGCATTAACTTTTCAAGCTGCACCGATCCGATTCTCCGAGACGGTGCAGCCACGTTCCTTCTCATACATGCATACATGCATGCGCATTTACGAGCTCACTGGTATACCTTCAAACTTTTTGCATACCCCTTGATGTCCATATATATATTCAGTGTCGCAATGGATATTTAATGTGGCGCGTTCATACTATATTTATATACTTTTCTACCTATGTATATATGTAGTTTCACACGCTTATATGTATTACATGCGTGTATATGTATTTCACAGATACACATACACATTCCGCATTAAACATGTGCAGGAAGATATGAAATATTCAACGCAACACTGAGAATTTTATAATTTCATTAACATTCAGCAAAAAAAAAACAAGCTTCGTCCTCGCCTCTCCCACTTTCCTCGCGCCACGTTGCTCTTACTCCTATATTACTCGTTAAAATCAAAAGCGCCATTCCATTGGAATGCCCACGCGAGCCATTTTTATTCTTCGCCTCGTTAAATTCGTACGGCTCTACCTCGCAGTTCCAACATGATCATTTCGGAACAAAATATGAACTTTTTGCGGTTCTTTCCCGAGCACCGTTTTTTAAACGACCTGTATATCGACGACTCTATCTGTACGCGCGCGCGCGCGCGTGTGTGTGTGTGTGTGTGTGTGTGTGAGCGCGTCTTTGATAGAAAGATGCGCCGTCACGATGCGAGAGTATCATCAGTGAACACGTGCATCGTCAAGCTCGCGAGAAATACACTCTCGCGCAGGCACACGACACTCGCAAGTACGAACACGTAGTGGTCGAGCTTTTGCGTGTACGGGTTTGCGGGAGAGGCACGAAGGAAAATGTGAGAGGGGATACAGACGCACGGGTCGCTCGTATCGAGAGCGATTAATAATGGACGTACAAATAATTTTAGATCGATTTTCGAGGCACGCCCACGAAACTGCCCTCCTTTAACATATATATATATATATATATATATATGTGTGTGTGTGTGTGTGTGTGTGTGTGTGCGTGCGTGTGTGTGTGTGTGTGTGTGTGTGTGTGTGTGTGTGTGTGTGTGTGTGTGTGTGTGTGTGTGTGTGTGTGTGTGTGTGTGTGTGTGTGTGTGTGTGTGTGTGTGTGTGTACACATACATACATACATACATACATACATACATACATACATACATACATACATACATACATACATACATACATACATACATAGGAGTTCATTTCTACAGTTGTTACGCACCGCCTAGCCTGACGACTGATGAGTTTGAGAATTTTCTCGACAACTTAGTCGCAGACGCTAAACAACGATTCCCGGTAGCCATAGCCGGAGATTACAACGCGTGGGCTGTGGAATGGGGTAGTAAAGTGACGAACAGGAAGGGTCAAGTCCTGCTTGAGGCTATGTCCTTATTGGATGTAGTACTACTTAATGCAGGTACAAAGCCCACTTTTGTTAAAGGTGAAGCCTCGTCTATAGTGGACCTCACTTTTGTGAGTAGTAGCCTGGCCAGAGGCAACCAGTGCCACTGGGTAGTCAGTGATATCTACACTCACAGTGATCATCAAGCGATTCTCTGGGAGATTCGCGGAGACTTCAGCAGAATAGCGAAGGCACCGAAGACAAACGGGAAGGGCTGGAAAGCGAAAATGTTTGACGCGGACTTGTTTCGTGAAACTTTTGACACCAGCCCCCTCGCAGCAGAAAGTGCAACCGAGAAGGTCGAGGTGGTCATGCAGAGGGTCACCGAAGCATGCGATGCCACAATGCCACGGAAACGTGATGTCGACTTCCGACCAGCGGTACACTGGTGGAGCGAACGAATTGCCGGCCTCCGAAGGGAGTGTCATCGAACTCGCCGCCGAGCGCAACGAGCTCGAGGCAAACGCTCGTTCCCCGATTTGGAAGAACAGCACAGGAAGGCGCGCTTGAAGCTTAAAAAAGCTATCAAGCAGAGTAAAGCTGAAAGCTGGGGCGAACTGCTCAGCGAGGTGGAAGATGCTCCCTGGGGCAGGCCATACAAAGTAGTAATGACTCGGCTGAAAAGCCAGCCGATGCCATCGCCTGTAGACGCAGCCCTGCTGGAAAAGATTGTTACACATCTGTTCCCTGAGCAACCCGAGGAGGACTACCAGCTCGCGGAGGACGTCGATGAGGACATCCCAGCCATTACTGAAGAAGAGCTTCTTACGGCGATTGCCAGGGTGGGCAACAATAAAGCCCCCGGTATGGATGGGATACCCAACATCGCACTCAAGGCAGCGATCAAGTTGGCACCGGCAATATTCCTGGGCATGTACAATGGGTGTCTCAAGGAAGGAATCTTCCCGGACAAGTGGAAGTGGCAGAAGCTAGTGCTCCTCCCGAAAGGGAAGAAGCCGCCGGACGAACCTTCATCCTATCGTCCGCTCTGTATGCTGGATACCGCCGGAAAGATCTTCGAGCGCATCATCCATAACAGGATTGAGAAGTTCGTGGACCCTCTACTGGCGGAGGGCCAGTTTGGCTTCAGAAAGGAGCGCTCTACGCTGGATGCCATTAACACAGTGGTGAAGCAGGCGCAGGAGTCGACTGCGGGTAAACGATGGACAAGAGGGTCCAAGAAGTACTGCGCAGTTGTCGCTCTCGACGTCAAAAACGCTTTCAACTCGGCGATATGGAAGTGTATCATGGATGCCCTAAAAACATTAGGTGTAGCATGGTACCTCCGGAGAATAGTGGCGAGTTACCTATGTAATAGGTGGCTCATGTACGACACAGAGGATGGACCGAAGACGTATAGGGTGACTGGAGGAGTTCCTCAGGGCTCTGTACTTGGACCGCTTCTGTGGATCATCATGTACAATGATCTGCTGCTATTGCAATTGCCGAAAGGAGTGTCCGTCGTAGCGTTTGCAGATGACGCGGCGCTGATTGTCATCGCCAAATTCCTGGAGCAAATCACCGCACTCTTCGGCGAAGCTTTCGCCAAGATAAAGGAATGGATGTCTTCTGTTGGACTGCAGCTTGCAGCCCACAAAACAGAAGTACTCCTCGTATCCAGCAGGAAGGTGATGGAAACGGTAACGCTCAGGGTTGGAAACACCGAAATCACATCCCAACCGTTCATTCGGTACCTGGGTGTGATTCTCGACGCGAGGCTTAACTTCAAAGAGCAAACCGAGCAGATCAGCAGAAAGGCCGCTCGGGTGGCTACCACACTGGCGCGACTCATGCCTAATGTTGGTGGCCCCAGACAGAAGAGGAGGAAACTGCTGTCATCAGTGACGACCTCAGTGCTCACCTATGGCATACCCATATGGGCTGACGCACTGAAAATCCAGGAGTACCGCAGGAAGGCTGCAGCAACGTATCGCGTCAGCGCCTTGAGGGTAGCCTGTGCATTTCGCACTGTCTCCGAGGACGCTATCAACGTTATCGCGGGAATGCTGCCCATTGAGGTGCTCGCTGAGGAGCGTAGAGCGATGTACCAGCAGAAGGGAGCTAGAAATCCCAGTTGTGCAAGGACAGAAGCGAGAGCAACCAGTTTGAACCAGTGGCAGACGATGTGGGATGCCTCTACCAAGGGAAGGTGGACACATCGACTAATTCCGAAGGTGGAGATATGGGTGACCCGTCTACATGGGGAGCTCAACTATTATCTCACTCAAGTGATCTCAGGACACGGCTGCTTCCGGGCTTATCTCTATAAGTTTAATTATGAAGATTCCCCGGACTGCCCAGCATGTGTAGCAGTCGAGGAGAACGCTGAACATGCATTGTTCCAATGCCCACGGTTTAGTGCCTCTCGCGCGATAGTCGAGGATCAGCTGGAGACACGCATCACCCCGGATAACCTGGTTGAGTTGATGCTGAAGTCAGCAGACGCATGGACAGCTGTATCGGCTTATGCTGTCGCAGTAATGAAGGAGTTGCGACGTGCAGAACGCGCGAGGAAGAAGACGACGCCGGAAGACCAGGCAGTCATAGATGAAATCAGCGACACGAACCCCTAAACCACTCATACCATCTCGAGTGGAACGGGGGATGTAAGGTCGTCTGACCACTGTAGGAAGAGCTACGGCTAAGGCCTCTCCCGCGATGTAATACCTAGCGGTCGTCCCGCGGGAGAATTTGTAAGGCCACAGAGGAACGGGGGTTTTTAGTCGGTGCAAGCCCGACACACGGCAATTATTTGCTACGGTGCGCAGGCATTTTCCCGCTAAACCTCTTTAAAAAAAAAAAAAAAAAAAAAAAAAAAAAAAAACATACATACATACATACACACACACACACACATACGCGTGTGTGTGTGTCTGTATGTGGGGGGGGGGGAGTGTATGTACACACTCCTGTCTCCCTCTTTCTATCTCACTCTCTCCCTTCGTATATAAATATACGTAGACATACACAGGCACACGTATTGAAATATGCGAGACTCGATAATGTACCCAGACGAGAGAATTTATGCCACAAATTTGGCCTAATAATCCCACGACTGCGTTACACACATTATTTATATATATATATATATATATATATATATATATATATATATATATATATATATAGAGAGAGAGAGAGAGAGAGAGAGAGAGAGAGAGAGAGAGAGAGAGAGGGAGTTATTGCGTTACACGACTGTATAATATGCAAGGCCGAAGATCGATGCACAAGTACAACAATTGTCAATCTTATTATTAATTCTCGTATACATAATAGCCTGTTTTATTTGTGTGTATGTGTGTCTGTGTGTGTGTGTGTGTGTGTGTGTGTGTGTGTGTGTGTGTGTGTGTGTGTGTGTGTGTGTGTGTATTTACAAGAATGATTAATTTCTCGCTATAATTGTCGCTCGCGGTTATATCGAATCCCATCCGCCGCGCCCATCGCCAATTACGTAGCTTGATAATATACACATCGGGCGTACACAGAAATTGACTAAATTTGTTATCTTATTGTTAGCCTGGAATAAAGCCTGTGTCGACATTGCCCTTTTCGTTAGATTACGCTGATATTGGCTATTGACTATTGGAATTTGATTAAACGGTTCTGCAAGCCCCCTTGTGCAATCGTCGAAACGAAGCGCAGTTTCTATTTATATAAACGGGATCTTCGGGCTGTACGATTGGTCGATGTTCATTTTGTGGATTAATGGATTCGTTATATATATATATATATATATATAAAGTATTTATACAAAAATATATTTCTCGAATATCTATATATTTAAACATCTATATTGGAATGTATTTTGTAAAAACATATATATGTTTATATGTTCATAAGTCGTACAAGAGAGGCGAAGAGAGAGAGAGAGAGAGAGAGAGAGAGAGAGAGAGAGAGAGAGAGAGAGAGAGAGAGAGAGAACGCTCGGAGTAATCGTGACGGCTTCCGCATGGATTGGATTAGAATAATTCCGCGGTCCAAAGTCGACGGATCGAATTAATTTTCATCGAATTAATACATCCGCGCATTAATCCAATCGATTTCCCTCCCTCTCTCTCTCTCTCCCTCACTCTTTCTCTCTCTCTCTCTCTATGGCGTGGCTGAATCGATTGCGATTCAATCGCGTGCTCCGCGCCACCAACCTGCCCGATTTAAATTAAATCGCCCCCCCCCCTCTTCGCCGCTTCCCTAGGCGCCGTTCTCAACCCGCCAGGTCTAAATTAACCCTCTGTGGCCATCACCAATCGCTGTTTCTCGCGTTCAGTTTTTTCAACCACCCTCGCCCCGCATCACTCTCTTACCCCTCGTCTTTCCTTTTCGCCCTACCTCGATTTTTTTCTTTTCCTTTACACTTCGCATTATTACGTGGTCTCGATCGATGAAGAAGATTGACGCGGTGTCAGTCCAACGAAGAAATCGTAATTTTTTTCCTCTTTTTTTTCTCAGCTCCCTTTCGTCAGCTGCATAAAATATTTCCGTTTTGATGACGCTTTGACGTTTCGCGGTTGATATGATAAATGGACGAGGAGAATTAAATGGAATGTACCGAGTGCTTTAGTTTTAATGGTATTTAAAAATCGTTTTATTAATATATATATATATATATATATATATATATCAATTTTAAATTCGTACACATAAATATGTGGATATTTTGACGTTTCGAGGTTTATATGATAAACGGTCGAGGAAAATTAAATGAAAAGTGCGGAGTGATGTGGTTGTAATATTTATTATTTAATGATAGCTATTTTAGTAATATTTTTATACATATTTTTAATTTATATATATATATATTTTTTTATTATTTCTTTTCATATATAATGTTTTTATTATATATATATATAAAACATGGGGGATAGTACGATATCCGGGACGCCAAGTTTTGACCGTTAATTCTTGATATTTGAACCAAAATAATGAGAATTTCAACAATAAAAAAATTGCCGTTTCGTCTTCCTTAAGGGGTCTTCTCAATTTAGACGCTAATAAAGGCTATATTCATAAATTCTTTTGATAGGTTTCTATTATAGATATTGATACAAAAGTTGTTACACTTAATAAATACACTGTCGAAAGACATTATTTTTTTAATTGCCTTATTTAAGTCTCCATTTATAGACGAAAATGGTAGTTAAAAAATGTTCTTAAAAAATTGTAGGAATGCGCTGTCGATGATATCTTGGAGATGGATCGTCCGAAACAAAAAAATCAATCGATTTTAGATTCAGTATGTTAATGGCTATAGCGCATATCGTACGATTTTTGATATATGCAATAATAACAAAATGCCGGATATTTTTCGAAACAATAAAAAAAACGTGTTTTTCACCGTTTTTGGCAAAAAAATAGCAAATATCAAAATTTAAAAAATCCTTGTAATGCGCTATAGCTATAGTTGTAAAGAGTATGTGGTTAAAATTTCATAAGGATCGGTTCAGTAGTTTCAAAGATTTTATCAACAAGCCGTTGAAAAATGTTGTTTCGAGAAAAATGTGTTTAAAGTTTGTTTGGGTTACATAAATACACTCAATTAAAAAAAAAAAATATTTTGAAAGTGTATTTATTAAGTGTGACAACTTTCATGTGAATATCTATAATATAAACCTATAAAAAAAATCATGAAAATAGCCTTTTTTAGAGTCTAAAATAAGAAGACCCCTTAAAAATCGTACATATCATTTGTCGAAGCATCTTACTATCCACGAACTCTCGGTTCTCGGCATTCGAACAACGCCAAAAATTCTTCATTTCTATTATTTTTATCCGCGCTTTTATCAGATTGTATTCAATTATTTACAACACCAAAATAGCCCCGTGTACGTCTCGTATTCAGTAGAGGCGTGCAACGCGTGAACGAGGCGAGAGGCACGCGTTCCCCATCTCAAGTTAATTTCCGAACTTAACGCAATGCGAGTTTAAACTATCTGCCAACTGTTTGGACGTTCGTCGTATGAGACTTCGTAAAATTGACTTTACGAGGATCGATTTTTCTTTCGTTTGCTCATGGATACCGGTTTTTTTTCGATATTATCGAAAATCCGGAATATCAGACCAAAATTCCAATTTTGAAAAACCGATGTTTCACTCGAATAATACCGATATCTCGGTATCGGAGTTGAAAACATTGAAATATCATTATATTTGCTATTATTTCCATTTAAGTTACTTTAACTTGTTTTTTTTTTTACTACGTTCAACAGCCTTAAGGGGTAAGGCCACAGTAGAATTTTCAAAAAATCGTTTTTTTTTCGCTAAAACAATGCTTTATCAACATGAAAATAAGTTACTATTCGATTTATAGCACGAACATTTTTTTTCACCGATTTTGAGCGTATAACGTAAACCCACCTCTGGCACGGCCATAGGGTACCTAAAACGTTAAACGCGTTTTTCTCGAAACAGCTTTTTTCCAATTGGTGTGACAAATAACTGCAACAATTTTCACTCGATTTACTTCAAATTTAAAAGTTACGTTCCTAATTGCATTTCGCAGAGAAGTACGTACGGAATTTCTGATTAATCGAAAACTTTTCATTTTACGAGCAGTTTTTTACGAAATGTTTCACTGAAAATCCATTCAAATACCTACAACTCAATTTAAATACCTACAACTTTTGAATAAAATGAAGTTTTTTAAATTCCGTACGTACTTCTCTAGATATTCTAATGTAGATTGACGAGAATTTTTGTTTTTTGTTCTAGGTAAAAAATTGTGGATGCTAAATGTCACGCCGCGGAGCGCCTAAAAAAAGATTTAAAAAATATTAGTAGTCGGCCATTTTGTACATTGAAAAAAAAATATATTTTCTAATAGCTGGATAGATGTGTAATTAATACTAAGTAGATGTGTAATTTATGTGTATTTAATACTAAATGTGTAATTAATACTAAATATGTGTAACCGGTGCGATGGTCTAGTGGTTAGCGTGCTCGCCACTAAACCTGCGGACCGGGAGGTCCCGAGTTCGAAACCCAGCCGCGTACATTTCGTCGTGAAATGTTTTTCTTCGGCATTTCACGGCGAAATAAGACTAGTTCCACGACTGGGGAGCGAACTTGATGACCGGCTGTATTGGTATAGGTTTTCCGCAGTTTCCCTATACCCATGACAGATATGTCATGGTGAATACGATACAGAGGGGGAAGTCGGCTGCGGCCGCAGGTGGGGGGGGGGGGGGTGTGGAATTGGCGGTAGAGGCGGATTGGGGGCTCGTTAAAAGGGAAGGACCCTGTACGACTGGAACAAACCCAAAAAAAAAAAAAAAAAAAAAAAAAAAAAAAAAAAAAAAAAAATACTAAATATGTGTAATTTTTGTGTGTATGTGTATTAATGTGTATTAATATATTGTGTATGTGTATGTGTATTAATGTATTAATGTGTATTAATACTAAATATGTGTAAAGATATGTGTAAAAGATGTGTAATTAATGTTATGACTGAATCACTTTTTCATACGAAACAAAATTGTTAAATTCGCACATGATTTTATACCCGTTACTGTGGCCTAACCCTTTAAAATATTATTACCTAAATTAAATATTTCTAAAGTGTCAATTTATTTATCCGTGAGTGTGGAATCTGGTAAGGCCTTTTCTTCCACGGCTTATACCTGCAATAAATTAAGGTCGTCTCTGAAAGACGAAACTTCAGATGCCCCCTTTTTTACAGTCATTGTTTCAATAATCTCAATCTCGTCAATCAAACTGACTATGCTGTCGGCTACCACCCACAAGCTATGCCCGTTCTTTGCATTCTGGTAGCTACTACTGCGCTGGCTTTCATAAAACTTCCTAATTTTAATTTTGCTTGTTCACTACTTTTGTATTCGCATAAAAGTTTCTATTTTTGTTTTTTGTTTCTTTATTTATATCATTTTGGCTTCATCCCAATAGATCGTCATTTATTGTACATTACTAAACACACTCTGTTCTTCTCAAATATATCCAACCCAAAATGAAATAAATAAAGTAACAAAAAACAAAAATTAATGACACGACAAAAATAGACCAATCAGATCGAAAAAAAACAACAAAAAAAGGGATGATTTTTAATGAATACTGTAGTTTCACTCAGCTATACACTATTATTCCTACAAGTACCACCTTCACTTTCAAGCTGCTAACATTTTTAATAAAAATTTCCCATTGAATTGGAAAATATCGAAATACCGGTACTCTGATACTACAACTTGTTGATATCGAAATAAAACCGGTAATAAAAAAAGCTCTGATTGTCCAAGCTCTAGTTTGTGCGCTTTTCCAGGTGCCCCCCCCCCGAAGCGTCTACATAACAGTTTTTTGCTGCCGTTTGAGCGCGTTCTATACGACAGCAGTGAAATGCATGTCGTTGCAGTATAATTGATCTTGCGATATATTGCGCTCAGTTAGTTTGGTTCTTCATTGAATATCCGCGTTGTGTACGGAGTGTTTTGCGGCGGTCCACCCTCGCAACAAATCTTGCGCTAATCCTCCCTTCGCATTGTGTTGCTCGTTCCGTCCTTACACGCGGTGTATGCGAATTTGCGTACACATATAAATATATCCATGTATATATATATATCTACAGGGTGTCCCTCTTATCTCCTCACCCGAAATAACTCGGTAATTATCGACGTCAGAACAAAATGTTCCAGACAAAAGTTGAAAGGTGTGAAGGGGGTTATCAAATGCGACCATTTTTTTTTTTATTTCGGTGAAGGCGCTGACGCACAGTGAAGGTCACCTCCGCTTTTTCAAATGGAATGGTACATTTTTTTGCAACCACCTTGGTGGAGCACCTCAAGCCGCATAACAAACATTAGGGGGTCAAAGTCGTTCAAGGTCATTTCGAACACTTATTAAAATGAAATACAAATCTAAAGATCTCGGATCACTACCAATTATTTGGTAGTGATCCGAGATATTTAGATTTTTATCATCGACACTGACCTTGAATGACCTTGAACGACTTTGACCCCCAAATGTTTTTTATGCTGCTTGGGGTGCCCCACAAAATGGTTAAAAAAATTCCGTTTTGAAAAAAATCCATTGAAAAAATTCCATTCCGTTGAAAATTCCGTTGAAAACAGTCCATTCCGTTTAAAAAATGTGGAGGTAGCCTTCACTGTGCGTCAGCACCTCCACTGGAATAAAAGAAATTGGTCGCATTTGATGGCCCCCTCCACACCGTCCAACTTTTTTCTGGAACATTTTTTTGTGACGTCGATAATTACCGAGATATTTCGGGTGGCAGAGATAAGAGGGACACCCTGTATATGCGTGCGTGCGTGCGTGCGTATGTGTGTGTGTGTGTGTGTGTGTGTGTGTGTGTGTGTGTGTGTGTGTGTGTGTGTGTGTGTGTGTGTGTACATACGGGAAAATACAAGTTCGTAATATATAGTTCAATAAGTCTAGCTACATGCGTGTGAGTTAAGACCGTATATTCTCCTCCCTCCCTCGCTCTCTGGAGCTAAGTCCACATGCCGACAAACCCTCGTCGTTCCGCCCTGAGCTGGTTTTCGACTCTTGCCAACCTTTATTTGCCACAACGAACACGTCCCTGTTAGATCGCGCGTGTACAAAACTCCTACACATTCGGATCTATCCATTATTTACATACTCAGTATCATATGATATGATATAATATGAGATAATATAATATAACACAATACAATACACAATATAAAATTATATAAAACCATGTTGAAGTTTGCATCGTTGGAACACAACGAAAATTCTTTTTAATATTTTTTATTTCCTCATTTTTGTTATCATGTAAAATATTTTATTACACGTTTCACTTGCAGATCGTCAAATAAGCATCTTGAACCATTATCGAGAGATTTTCATAGCTGAAATCGGCAACAAGAAATTTAAGGAACTACAAAAATGAGTTTTCATTACATTGGAACGATGCAAACTTGAATCTCTTAATGTAATACAATATAATGTAGGGTGTCTCAAAATGACTTGATATTTGAATTTATTAATCAAACGTATTACTTATTTGAAAGGTACGAATATTTTTATTTTAATATGAGGTGCAAACGTGGAGGTTATGTGCGGAACACAGTATCCGATAAATGGCCGCCTCGTCCCTGTTTGCAAACTTTACTCTTTTGACGAAATTTTTCAATAACATATTGGCATGATTGCGGACTAATTTCGTTATTGGTGCGTTCAATTGCTTTGTTGAGCGCCGGAATGGTCTGTAGTCATGCAGTAACAATGCATCAAATAACAATTTCTATACGTTGCAAGATCGCGTAATTCTTCATGACTAAACCTCAATACTTCCTGATGCCAGTTGTCAAAGATTAGTACTCTGTGTTAGCCACAAAAAAATGGCGCGCAATTTAAAATGTCAGGTCATTTTTGAGATACAATTTATATTAGATCATATCTTATAATGTAAAATAGTATAACATAATAAAATATAATTTAATGTAACACAGTATATTATCTATAACTACAAGAGTATTTATAACTATATATTTACTGTTAAATATAAATCGAACTATTTATAGTATTCATAAACTGCAAGAATAATATATAATATAGCACAATATATGATTCATTACAATACATTTAATACAATACGATTTTTAATACAGTATAAATAAATTCGAGCGTCCCGGGCTACATTGATTGATGCACTTATTTCTACTATTCTAAATTATGCCCAATTCCATAAATAAGGGGCTATACCACTGTGAACGCTGAAAATTTGGGTGATTTTCGGGATTTTTTTGGAAGAAAAGTACTCTATGAAATGTTTCGGGTAATTAAGAATATATTTGGCTATATTTGATCTATATTATGTCATTTTTTCATAGAAAAATATTGCGATCCAAGCGACTTATGCGCTGCCTTCCGAGGCGTCAAAAAAAAAAGTTCCTCCACTGCTGACATGATTCCGGCCGATTGAGTAGCTGAAACCGAAAAAGGAAAAAATGTCGTTAAACTGGAAGGTATTTCCTGTACAATGACGTAGGATTTTCGAAAAATATCAAAATCTAACAAAATAGCGTAGTTATGAAAAAAAACTCTGTTTTCCTGCCTATAAAATGGTCGTTTTTTTCAATGACAAATCGTCAATTTTCATCCAATCAAAAATATCCTACATCATTGTAGAGTAAATATATTCAAGAGTACTCAGTTCAAATTTCAAATCAATCGGATAATTGCTGTTTGTGTTACAATGTCAGCAAATTTGAAAAATCTCATTTCGAGAAAAACGCGTTTAAAGACTTAACTATCGATTTTTGCGAGATAAAATTATAGAGATACGGCCTTGAAATTTTTACAGGATATTCTTGAAGGTATAAACTGTCGAAAAGGCAAAAAAACTCGATTTTTTCAAAGTTCCACACTGGTATAGCCCCTTAATACACTCTCACATAAAAATACATCCCTTCAATGTTTTATTTTGTTTTGAACAGTCTTTGGGGCCGTCCATATATTACGTCATTCTAAATTTGGGGGGGGGAGGTTCGTCTGCGGATGACGGTAAATTATGGATGAGGGGCGTTTCGAAATTGACGTCATTCTTGTGATACCAGTTAATTCAAAATGTACAATAGTATATTGTACAACTAGAGTGGTTTCCCCGCATGAGTGATGAAAAATATTTTGCAAGTACCTAATGGTATTAATTATTGAACTCATTATTTATTTATTTATTACATAAGGGTTGTCTACATTATATTCGAGAACTTCAAATAACAGCGTACCTATGAAAATAGTTCGGTCGAGCCAAAATGAATATGGGGAGGATACGGAGATATTACCCGTGATCCAGGATTTGCAAGAATGGGTGTAAACTCCGTGGGAGCTATCCAAAGAAAACTAAAGAATAGGGAAGAATAATATTATTATATTAATGAAAATTGCCAAAGTACAAAATAATAAAAGATGATTCTATAACAAAATGTGGGAGCTATCCAAAGAAAACTAAAGAATAGGGAAGAATAATATTATTATATTAATAAACATTGCCAAAGTACAAAATAATAAAAGATGATTCTATAACAAAATGTTTTAATGTTACCCAATTTTTCTCAAATCCGCAAATGTTTTAATTTTGCCAAACTGGTAATGACGTCAGTTTTGCGAGAGGGGGGGGGGGGTCATTAGGAAATGACGATAGGATGATTGTGGGGGGGGGGGGGGGGGGTCGAAAATCAGCAAAAATCGATGACGTAATATATGGACGGCCCGGAGCTCATATTTGACGATAATTGGTGATTAATAATATTGAAAAGGGCGACGTAAGAGATGAAGCAAGGACGTAACTTATCGGTGGCGACGCGTCGCGAGATTCGAGCGAATTTGTGTAACTCAACAATATAATTGCTTGGGCGTAAGTATCGTATTAATAGTTGAGGAGAAATAATGGCTGTACGGGCGCGCGCGAGCGTTGGGTAGAAACGTAATATGAGCATTATCTATTATTCCGCGGATACATTAGAGATGCTGCTAAGAGGGTATATATACGAGCTTCTATGGTATAACGTATGTGCTCAGGTCCTATTGTTATCTATAAATGTGCGTTTCCATACCTATAATGTATGAAGAGAGTTACTCTCTCTCTCTCTCTCTCTCTCTCTCTCTCTCTCTCTTTCTCTCTCTCTCTCTCTATCTCTCGCGACTCAGCAAAACGCAGACGTAGAGCATTATTCAGGAGATAATCCGAGTTGGTTATGGATGTTGCGAGTGTGAGGGAAACAAAGAGAGAGAGATAGAGAGAGAGAGAGAGAGAGAGAGAGAGAGAGAGAGAGAGAGAGAGAGAGAGAGACTAGGGGGATTGGAACAAGCAAAGGAAGACAAGGAGAACCGGCGAGAGAGAAAACGAGAACAAAAGATCGGGCTCCTTAAGGAATACACATTTTTATTGTCAACATGGATCGCCAATTTCGACTGTCTCGATCACACCCCAATTTGTCTCCAATTATTTCCCATTCCAAAGAATTTTCTTCTTTTTTTTGTTCAATTCCATAAAAATATTCCGGAGTTCCAACTCTTACGGTATTTTACGTATTATCCATTCCCTTTAAGGCCTTATATACGCAATTTCGCCGATTTTCGAAGGTAGTTTTCTAGACGCGGTTAAAAAGAATGACACATATGTTGACATTTTTTTACAGATCATTTATGCACATGGTTAAGTATATGTTAAAAAAAATCAGAAATATTAACAAACGGCGGAGATATAACATAATAAAGCAATGTTCTTTTTTGCGCGCGCGTTGATGGTGTATGTTCTCGGCATCGATGTGGGTATCTGAAAAAAATGAACGTATTTATAATTGCATAATGAATGCATCTTCAGTGTGATCCAACAATATTATTTAAAAAAAATTATTATAATAAAAATTCGAAACTTAAACATTTTTACTCCATTTTCTGTCGGTATTTTATTTTTTATATTTTTTTGTGTCATCGAATTTCCTGTTTCTGTACTTCACACCATAGATGATGATACTAAGAATATGTTATAAAAATTTCAAGGCGATCTGAACCTTCTTTGAGAGTCAGAACTTTCACAAGGTTCAAAAAGTGAATCGTGGAAAAACGGCTTTGAAGTTGGCGGTCGGGCGCACCGCGCGGTATCTATTATGAATGCAATCTTACCTTATGTTTGGAATTTTTCGATTTCGTAAAGCTTAAAATATTCCTAACCGTTAAGGCTAATGGAATAAAAAATAGTTTAAAAAATGAATTTTTTTGTAATTTTCCGCGTATATAAGGCCTTAAGGGGGGATTGTCTTTTTATTTCGCAAAATTTACCGCTTTTTGGGAATTTTTTTGTGAAGAAAGTATACAACGGAAAACTTGTGAAACTTGGCATATAGTTTTATTGATCTGTTTACTACATACAACAAAATTTTTAAACAATTTCATCAAAAAATCCGCCTCCCACCCCCCTCGACGCGCGATGGTCCTTTTTTGATGGTGTGCACGATTACAGCCTTCACGTTCATCCTGCAACAAAAACCCAAAAAGCATTTTACTTTAGACACATATAGCTATCGTTCGATGAAGGGAAAAAAAATTGACGATTTGGTGACGTTTTGAACTTGAAGTATCGATTTTTCGTTATAAATAAAAAACTATTAAACGTATTGCTTTTTTGCTTCGTCAAACGATAAAAGGATGTCAGCTGAGCATTCTGTCCAAATTTGAAGGCAATCGGTTGAATAGTTTTTGAGAAATCGTGCACACCATCAAAAAAGGACCATCGCGCGTCGAGGGGGGTGGGAGGCGGATTTTTTGATGAAATTGTTTAAAAAAAATTTTGTTTGTAGTAAACAGATCAATAAAACTATATGCCAAGTTTTCCGTTGTATACTTTCTTCACAAAAAAATTCCCAAAAAGCGGTAAATTTTGCGAAAAAAAAAGACAATCCCCCCTTAAGGAGGGAGGTCTAGTTAGAATTTTCAAAAAATCGTTTTTTTTTCTTCATTTTCTAAAAGTATAATATCTTACGAGTTTTTTCCCGACTAATTGAATGTAAATCAGACCATTATTCGCCAAAATTCATAACTTTGAAGGACGCCGTGTTTGAGCCATATAAAGTAAACTCAAAACTTTAAACTCATTTTTCTCAAAACCATGTTTTCGAAGTCGGTGATCAATGTAACTCGAGAACGGCTTTGCCGATCGGGTTGAAATTTATATCACTTCTTCTATACATAGTTTTCCTCCGGATGAACGAAGGATTTTTTTTTTTGGACAATCATTTTTTTTTATAGTCAATTTTTGTAAGTGAAATTTTGGTCAAAACAACACTTTTGACTTTCAACGTCCGCCATTTTGTGAAAGATGGAAATTTTTTAAAACCCTTCGTTCAACCGGATCATTATATCATCAACTAAAGATTCCCCCCTGTTTTGTTGGTTTCAGATAATCTGTCACAGTGTAAGAGTGATCACCGCAAAACCTGTTTTTTTTTTGCAGCGTCCTTGGCCATTGATACGTATCGGCTTATTTTGAAACATATTTCTTTAAAGAAATTATAATGTTTACATTAAATATATATCTTTTAAACGGAAGAACTTTTGTTGTAAATTATTTTATCGTTTGGCCGAAAAAAAAAAATCGGAAAAAAGGCTTTTTTTTTAACGTTCCAACTAGACCGCACTTCTTAAGGAGCCAGTCCACTTTGGAGCTACGAAAAAAAGGCTATTTTCGGAATTTTTTTATGAGGATTTTATTAAAGATGTGAATATAAAAGTTGTTGGGCTTGATAAATAAAGTCTTGAAATACATGAAAAAAAGTTTAATTCATTCTTATTCGTTTTTAAGTACAAAAACTATAGTTTAACGTGACGCCTCAAAAATAGGTGGGCTAGATAGCTCCATCACAAATCGGCAACGACTTGTCTGAAACATTGAAAATCAAAGTCCATTAAATTCAGTATGACACCAGCTATAAAATGACCCTCGGATATAAAGTTTTATCAAAAAATAAAAAGATGGCAGATGAAAAACAAAAAAAGTAAAAAAACGCGTTTTTGTCGCAGTTTTTCGCCAAAAAAAGAGTAAAAATCAAAATTTTAAAACCATCGAGGGTCATCTTGTTGCGAATCATGTTTACAATATGTGGTTCAAATTTCAAGAGAATCAGTTTATTAGTTTTAGAGATCCGATGGAGCTAGATTTTGAAGACGTTGTTTCGAGAAAAAAAACTCGTTCGAAGTTTATACTATGAAAAAATCTTACCTAAACTCAATCGGCAATTCCTGCACCGTAAAAAATCCCTTCTGATTGCTCCTCATCGTCGATTTCTTCAAGTCTTGCTTGCTTTCGAATTTTTGATATTTTCAAAGTAGACTGGCCCCTTAAACCGTTTCCTATCACTTCCTACCCGCACTTCGCTAATCTAACCTAATTCTCGTTGCGTCCACAGCTGTCTCAAGCCACACTACACCGAGAGAATTGTATGGTGTTTTCAACCATACTTAAACTATATTGTATATTTTCCTGAGGTGTTATTCCCTCAGCCATTTCTCAGCCATGGTTACTGCGAAAGTATAGTCCTGCTTATTAATATTTTATCAGCTGTACAAATGATGCACATATGTTAACCGCAATCACCATTCTCAGCCTATCAAAAATTTACTCCCGCAAGATGCTAATAGTGAACGGGGAGTAAAATATATATATACATTGATGAAAAAAGTTAAATGTGATTGCAACGATGTTTATAATGAGTTGTACCATAATACAAGATACGACCTGCTACCTGCGCATTTGGTGTGTTATTCGATTACTCTTTATACACTGTATGCGTGTTGTCTCAAGGCATCATTGCCAGTCTACCAAATGCATCGAATATTTTATAAATCAAAAATAAAATAAAATACTCAACTGACAAGGAATATCCCTCAGGTGTTGTCCTTCGATTTTGATGAAACTTATATATTTTACGAAGTCGTGAAAATTAAGCAACACGTATTTTTCTTTTCGGCGGAAAAACCGTTTTAAGGGGTGAAACCAGCCCTCGAATAGGGGTAATTCACTCTTAATTTTTTTTGCGATAGCTTTCTAGTGGATTTTTGGTCGCTTCGGATTAGAAAAAATTTCGTTTTTGTTTCATTGCGATTGGACTGCTTGTGGATGAAACTGCAATATTACCCCTCGACAGGCCTTTTTTGAGGGGTGGTTTCACCCCTTATAGTCGATTTTCCGCCGATAAAAAAAAACACGTGTCGCCTAGTTTACAACGCTTTATAATATATATCATTTTCAACCAAATCGAAAGACACCTGAGTGATGTTCCTTGGGAGAGCTCTACCTCGATGATTTTTTTAAAATATAACTCGTCATTCTCTGACCTCCTGTAATGCTTTATTTCGAAGATAATATTTCGCCTACTCATGGAATCGAACCCACAACATACAATGGCCTTGTAGTTTGCATCGTTGAAATGCAAGCAAAGTTCTTTTGCATTTCTTTTTTTTCTTCGTTTTTATAACTACCCGACTAGAAATTTTGCTACGCAGCAGACTAGGGCCGTATCCGGCATGCCGTATTCCGTACTACGGCACTTTGCAGGCCGCCGTATCAGGGCTTCAATAGGCGTGAAACGCTTTTTGCATCCGGCCCTGATGCGGATGCTGGTTACGGACCTGGTCAGTATACCCTTGCAGGCTCTGATCCGGCTGCCGTATCTATGCCTGAAATGACAAACAAAAACAGTCCAAAAATTATGAATAAAAAAATTCTGTTAGTATCATCTGTTTCCATATACCTTATTTATGTTCCTGCTCATATGATAATTGAGTTAAAACATTATTCTGCCTCGTTAAAGTTTTTACCTACCCTCGGGATTGAACCCATGCCTTCTTATTCTAGAGCCGAGCGCGCTACCTATTTAGCCATCCTAACACTTGTGTAAACTTTCTTCTTTTCTTCCCTGTCTTTATCAGTCTAATTATATTCTACAGAATGTCAATAATTTTATGCATGATGTTCAAAGTTACATAATTGCAATGTAACAATAATTATATATTTACCGCTGAATTTTTTTTGCCCATTTAGGGCCTTTGCACACGGTGTATTTTCTACACGCAGACCACGCGATACAAACGCGACACACACTTGATCTATATGCGTTTTTCAGTCCAAAAAGCGTGTGGATCATGTGTGTATTGCGTTTGTATCGCATCATCTGCGCGTAGACAATACGCCATGTGCAACGGCCCTTAGGCTGTAAAAACAACTCACATGCATGTAATTTCGACAAAAATAGTAAATTCGCTCTTATATATATATACATTATATATATATGCACAAATTCGTGCATTTTTCATGTTCGTTTGTGTATAAACATGGGCTAATTGTTTATGTACAAACGAACTGAAGCGATATTATTCAATAATACATCATTCCAAATATTCAATCATTCAAAATTCATAAAAATAATATGTATGTATGGATGTATGTATGTGTGTATATATATATTAATCAGTCATTTTAAGTTCTGCCATTAAGAATATTTTGAATGATGTATTATTAAATAATATCGTTTCAGTTCGTTTGTATACAAACAATAAGCCTATGTTTATTGCCTGCTCGCAGAGTGTAGATTATTCGAATTCATACGGTTTATATCGCAGACGTGAATGAAACCTAACCTCAAAATCTTAATTCGCCAACTACGTCTATGGATGCCACATTACGGCGACATACAGGCTACCGTACTTCAGCCTGTTTAGGGTGCCCCCTCGCGTCCGTACTGAGATGCCACCAATCCGGTCCGCCCAAGGCACAGACCAGGCGTGCCGTAACCTCGCGTCCATGGATGCCATATTCCGGCGACATACAGGCTACCGTACTTCGGCCTGTGCAGGGTGCCTTCTCGCGTCCGTACTAAGGCCCTACTGATCCAGTCGGCATCCGGCACAGAGCAGGCGTGCCGTAACACGGTGTCCATGAACGCCATATTACAGCGGCATACAGGCTACCGTATTTGGCCCTGTTCAGGGTGCCTACTCGCGCCCGGACTAAGTTTCCACTGGTTCGGGGGACTTCCGGCACTGATCAGACGTGCCGTATTACGGTATTACGGACTGGAGCTTGATAGCAGCCTGATCAGTCTTCAGGCTGCCGGATCCAAATTTCTAGTCGGGTATCTATAATTTTCTTCTGGATTAAAATCGTAGATCTCTACTGGGAATAAGGAAAACCGTTTGAGTGATTTTCATATCGTAATCGGGAAAAAATGTGAGCAATAGCAAAAAAATATCTAATTTCGTTGCATTCCAACGATGCTAACTTCAACATCACCAACATACTATGCACGCTGCCACTACGCTATAGAGTGCTTGTGGCATCTTGATAGAAGATAGGGGAGACCGGGGCAAAATGGTATAGCGGGGCATAATGGGACCGGGGCAAAATGGGACCGGGGCAAAACGGGTTTGGGGCAAAATGGAATAGTGAAAATCAACACTGCTGGAAAATACGTCATTGGGGCAAAACGGGACTGGGGCAAAATGGGCCGGAGAAAATCAGGCTCCTTAGAAAGAGGCGGTTGGGGCAAAACAGGATCGGGGCAAAATGGGACAGTGGAATAATTCGATGCAGAAACGAAAGAAATGCAGGGGTAAAAAACGAGGGGTAATAAATGAGTGAAAACAGGTTTTATTGAATGTTACACGATATTTGGGTCACACTCTACTTATGATACTATAATTTAACGGTGGCAATGTTTAATTTTTATTGCTTGTTTAACTAAGCTAATTTTTATCGGCACAATTGTCGCAAACATACTCGATTAAGTTATCGTCAGCATGGGCACATGAATAGTGGGCCCATTTCTCGCATGAATTACAACGAATCCAGGATTCCTTGGATTTCGAATATAAGCCCCCGCAGAAAAGGCATGATGCGTCATCGTCGGTTGTTATCGACGCCGCTGGATTTTTCTCACGAAGTTCTCTGTAGTACGGAGAATTCGTAAGAATGCCACTTGTACCTTTTCTTGATGTCGCCTTACGTTTTGATTTTTTGCCTGCCGATATCGGAAGCAGCTGGGACCCAACTGCACGTTACTGATACTGATTTTCAAGCCATTGATGAAAACCTAACTCTTGTCAATTTTTACGTAAATTGTTTTATGAAACTATGACCGCCGCTCCCCATGAAATCGACGGATATGTGTCGACAAATATATCGGTCAGTCCATATTATCGGCGTATATGTGGACTGAAACGAACCACAAGCACCATTTAGATTAGATTATGTTTCAACAGCTCTTTCATAGAGCCGAAGCATGAATTTTCCTGTCATCCCATTTTGCCCCAAATTCAGCGGGCTGCGACACTTCATTTTTGTGTGTCCCATTTTACCCCTGTCCCATTTTGCCCCAAATCAAGCACCAAGAAACTTCATTTTTTGCTATCCCATTATGCCCCGATCCCATTATGCCCCAGTGCCGTTTTGCCCCGCTATACCATTTTGCCCCGGTCTCCCCTATGACATAACAGATCAAAGTAATTCCAGCTGCACTTCCGAACAGCTGTACCTCCGATTTAGGTGAAATTTTGCACAGATTTTTTTTTTACAATATAAACCACTGCTTGAATGGATTTTTTGCGCATCGCAATAGCTTTGTACCATATCATCGTGGTTTATACCATCTTACATGAATTATGTTGAAGAATGCAGTAAAAAATAATTCTTTTTAATTATTCAATTTTTTTAGCTGTGAAAATCATTCACTTTTTTGGCTGTGGATACTTGCGTATTCTTAGCAGAGGTTTACGACCTCCATGTGCAAAAAAGAAAAGGCTTTTTATAGGCATAAAAATAAAGAAATGGAAAATGAAGAAAAAAATCGTTGGTTTGCAACGATGCAAACTTCACGTCGTTTATATGACGCGACATGCTATATGCATAGTTATGCGTGGCTATAAGAACAGAAGGTGAACTACAAGAAGAAGTGTTGAACTGATATCCTATACTTGCAACGCAAAAAACAAACAATGTCACAGTTTGCAAGACACGCGTAGTTCTCAAAACTACCGAGCCGTGGTTGCTCCAACCGCAAATTATTTACGTCTTCGCTATAAGTGAACATTACCATAATTTTTTTCGAATAGTCACATTCCATAAGGTCTTCCAGCAAGTTATACTTGATGAACGTTGATGTTAATCATAGAGTTATACCCAGTTGAAAAAAATCGTCGAAGTTCAACTGAACCAAACCTAACGTACAGTAGACAATATTAGTATTTGTATCACGATTTTGTGATAAAACTGAATTAACCATATCTATACTTTTTTTAAAGTTAATCATTATTTTGAGGTTAAGAGATAGTCAAGCACGCCACCCAAATCGCATATTTAAGGGAAGGGTAGGGGTTTCAGCGTGAAAAAAAAACACTTTTTTGCGCATTTTTTTTTTTCATCTATATGGATAGAGTAAATTTATTGAAACCGAACATTGCGAAGTGTCGTTTCAAGAACATTCCGTGAAATTTGCACGCGAAAATATCCACAAGCAAGCCGGTGACAAAGCTTTTCCAAGAACGCATTTGAAAAAAAAAATTTGCGGTGTTCACTGTATCTCAGCTAGAAATTATCTGAAATCAAGTACCATTAAAATTTAGTCAAAGTATCTTCAAATCCTCCCCCCAACGGTCTTTGGTAATTTTTTTTCATTTCTAAATTTTTGGCGGTCATGTAAAGTGAAAAGTGCTATTTTTCACGAAAAATTTCGCCATTTTGAGGGTGGAAACCCCCTCAATGTAAAAAAAAAAATCTCAAACTAACCGTTGGGAGGAGGTATTTTATATGTAGAAAGTGTGTACCAAGTTTGGAATAAATCGGTCATGTAGTTTTCAAATGACAGTGAACACGGACTTTGAAAAAGTGGTTTCGAGAAAAACGCGCCACCGGCTTGTTTGTGGATATTTTCGCGTACAAATTTCACGGAATGTTCTTGAAATGACACTTAACAATGTACAAAAGGTTTCAATAAATTTACTCTATCCATGTAGATAAAAAAAAATCCCAAAAACGTGTTTTTTCACGCTGGAACCCCTACCTTCCCCTTAAATAAGGGCCGTCCATAAATTAGGTCATTTTAAAATAGGGGGGGGGGGGTCTGGTTGTTGGATGACAGTAACGATAATTGCATTATGACTATAGGAACAATATGATGATTCCAGGGGGGAGGGGGTGAAAATCAGCAAAAAATCGATGACGTAATATATGGACGGCTCCATATATTTTTCGCTTAGAGTTGTGTTAGCCATATTGTGATTGCGGGGTCAATTAACTACTTACTATAATATTCCAAATGTCTTGGCACCGAAAGACGTGGAATTTCATTGGGAACAATCAGTACAATAATCACTAAGGTTAGTTTATAAATGTTGTAAATATCCCACCAAAACTGAAGAAAGAGAAAGGTTTAAAGTGTCACATATATATGAGTGAGTTGATCCCCCCGTATGGGTGACTTGATCCGGGGGAAGCATATCTCCCACATATATAGGGGGTACATGATACCATTGCCTACAACTTCAGAATCAGCAATGTAGATATGCAAAAAAAGATGTTGAAATTGTCGTAATCTCATTTAATGTTCATTAAACTGATTTTTATCAACTGTACTTATATCAAAATAATCAACATTTGTAGGTAGCATCTGTAATAAAATTAACTCAGTCAAAAACAAATAAGTATCTAATAAAATCAACATATTATTATTTATAATTTGACGAAATATTCTGTTTCTATTAAATAATCTTAAATCTTTGAGTGTCATTATATCTTAAAGGTAATAAAGTATTTTGGTTTTATCTTAGATTAATGACCTTTCTCAAAGTAACCTATCTCTTTTTCATCTACTTTTCAATTTCGAACATTCTCCATGAGTTCGGAAATTCAATGCCAATCATTCTCTTTGATGATGATCTTAGCTTTGGAGCAGGCAGTTTCTTCAGAACTTGATATTTAGCGATTGCACTAATATCATCTTGAATAGGCCACTTGAAACGTTTTCGAGAGAAGTTTTGAGAGAAAAGAAAAACAATAAGTACGGGACACTTGATACGGGGATGAACTCTCCCATAAGAACGTGTACCAGGTTGCGGTAAAAAAAAGTTATATTTAGAAAAAACGTATTTAAACCCAAGTGTTTTTCTGTGCAAAACTGTAAACTATATTTATAATCACTTGTATAAAAGACTTAAGGTAGAACAGGCGCGCTCTTGATTTCTATAGATTTTGTTCGAATTTTAACCAGACATTGTTCATATCATTATGTTTGAGGGAAATTTTAGAACAGTCGGCTATTTAGATTGGAAGATAATGGGTTTCAAAATTGCAACTTTTAACATTGCAGGGTCTGCATTGAAATTTCGACAAAACAATTTTTCGTAAATAATATTTGTCCCCTATAATAAGAAGACATATGGCAAAATGGTTCCACGATCCAATGACGTAAGTTTGCGCAGCATATTTAAAATAATACTGCAGCACATATTTACTGCAACAAAAAATTATTTGAAAGTAACTTTTAATCGAACAGAGTTTTGAAGGCATTACCCCCACTTGTAGCGCAAAAAAAGGCCTTTTTCATGATTTTTTTTAAAGAAAACTACAAAACTTTTTAAATCGATCAATATACCACCTTAAAGAACACATCTTGAAGAACTTTAAGTAATTTTTTTATTGAAAAATATTACATTGTTTAGTGGCAAATGGCCGTCAATGAAATAATGTTTTTATATACACGGTTTGCGGTGACCAACATTGCGGCGAAGTGGATCATGTGAAAAAAAAATGCGGATGGATTTAGTCAAATATAAGTATAAACTAGTCTTTAATCAAAGGATTTTTAAAAATAATCGTTTTTCACAAAATGGCGGACAGTCAAAGTTAATGGTTCGATTTAAACGAAAAAAAACGGCCATTTTTTGGCTATAAAACGGCCATTTTTTTCGAAAAAAAAAAATCGAACGATTAAAGACTACATTTTTACGTATTAAATAAGCCTGCAAAATTTCAAGAAGATCGGTTCATTAGTGTTCGAGTAATCTTGGTCACCGACTTCAGAAATGCCATTTTGAGAAAAACGCGTTTAAAGTTTCAATTTCCGGTCCTTTACACAACGGATTCTTCTCTTTCAACGCTCATATATAAGTCAATTTTGTTCGGATCGACTTGAAATTTTCAGGACATATTCTCAGATACTTATACTTCAAAAAAATGCAATAAAAAAAAAACGATTTTTTCAAAATCGCAAGTGGAGGTAACCCCTTAATTAGTTATGATTTAACCAAGACTTTTATTCGTTAATGAAGATAACATAAACAATGTAAAATATTAATATTTATAACGCAAATATTTCTTATATGATAACAGTTTACAACTTTAGGAACACGATAATTTTTTTTTGAAATATCGAACAATACTGTTCTGTGGTGTTGCCATACGTCTTCTTATTTTATGGGACAAATTCGTTCTACCTTGAACACCTAGAACAGCTTTTCCAAATAACAGTAGAGTCAAAATTAAAGCTTGCAAAAAATATTTATCTGCCCCACCAAACACCAAGCCGTCCGCCATTTGCAAAGCTGTCAAGTCTGACAGATGGCACTACTTTATAAATGTACTAAATGTCTCGTACCAAGTCTCCCATAAGGATCAAGTGTCTTCAGTCTCCCCTGAATGCAATCGCCCTGATTTTTTAGCAAAATGAATTTCAAAAAACTGTCATCTTCCTCCGATTGTTATCCCGACGAGTGCATAGACTCTGCATATATTTTTCGTCGTTTTTTTAGTCTCTTTCGACCGAGATACTCAAATCACTTTCTTTGCTTTCTCCTTTTTTTCCTTCTCGGCGTTTCCTCGCCTTCGCTTTCACTTCTTTGGATGGAATTCATCTCGGCGAAACGTTTATCTCGACTACTCCGAAATAATACACAAAACGAGAGGGACGGAGAGGGGGTGAGAGTACTTGCGCCAAAAAGATGTTTCATGAGTATATGGAACGTCCGTATATAAAGTATTTCGAGAAGTCGAAAGAGCACTATGTGGAATCGCGGAGATGGCACAGAGTAAACGGTCAAAGAGAAGAGCCCCTCCTCCCCTCAAATTCACGATACGCGCGAACACACGAATATTTCAAAGAATTTTAGCCACCCGCGTTGTTTTTTTTGCTCGCGTTCTCGAAAATTCCAACGAGGCAAAAATAGACGTAAAATATCGACAATTTAACGAATTTTTGTCCCTTTGCACATGCGACGCGTGTGTGATCGCTTGAGGGCGACCGTGCAGGGAAAACACACTACAGGAAAGAGGCAAAAGGGCTCGAAATGCAAAAAAAAAGATTCCCTACAGAATAGTTGAAGAAAAATTGGAGCGGAAACTAGATCGTTCTATGTATTGCAAAGAAGCAATAAACGTTAAGGGGGGATATACATTTACAGCGATCAAAACATTGATTTCCTTTTTTAAGGGGCTATACCAGTGTGAACGCTGAAAATTTGGGTGATTTTCGGGATTTTTTAAAAAGAAAAGTACTCAATTAAATGCTTCGGAAAATTTAGAATATATTTGGCCATATTTAACCTATATTACATAATTTTTTAATAGAAAAATATTCAGATCCAAGCGACTTATGCGCTGCCTTCGGAGGCGCCAAAAAGAAAGTTCCTCCACTGCTGACATGATGTCGGCCGATTGAGTAGCTGAAACCGAAAAAGAAAAAAATGTCGTTAAACTGGAAGGTATTTCCTGTGCAATGACGTAGGATTTTCGAAAAATATCATAATCTAATAAAATGGCGTAGTTATGAAAAAAGTCTGTTTTCTTGCCTATAAAATGGTCGTTTTTTTCAATGCCAAATCGTCAATTTTCATTCAGCAAATTTGAAAAATCTCAATTCGAGAAAAACGCGTTTAAAGATTTAACTATCGATTTTTGCAAGATAAAATGATAGGGATACGGCCTTGACATTTTTACGGGATATTGGTGGTGGATAAGTGGTCACCGCTCTGACCATCGGCCATTCAAGACGCTGCTTAACTCGAAGTGCCGTCAAAGCCGAACCCCGACAGCCGATGCACCACTGTCGGCTTATATATATATATATATATATATATATATATATATATATATATATATATATGCACATTTATGTATAGAGTGAATGTGGAAACTCTATACCAACACAGCTATACGTGCAGCATCAATTTACTGTAAATAAATAAATCTATTTATACGAGCGTTCTCTCTCTCGCTCTCCCCTCTTCGCTGACACGGGATTCCTTGCGCACATCGGAAATATTCGCCGTATCCATGAAATAGTTTAAACATTAGTCTGTTGAATAAAATATCGAGTTTACCGGAGCTAGCGACACACACACACGCGCGCGCGTATATATATATACAGGGTGTCCTGTAATGAATGGATATTCCTGCAGCTGTCGATGGGTCAGATCACGCCTACTATATGCTGCAATTTCAGTTTAACAATTTCACGTTATGTTATTTTTGTCGAAAAAAATAATCTGCTTTTGGTTTTTCGCATGCCATTTCTACAAATGATATGAATCGACAATAACTAAGCAACTGTTTTAAGTAATTGGCACGATATGCATAGTACATTTTTTTACACCGCAGGCTATGAAAGTCACATGTTCGTATTGTTTTGTATGAAAATTCTGCATTGATTCAAAAAGTTTCTTTAACATTTACGATTAAAAAGATGACTTTTCTAGATAAAACCAATAAACAAGAGTATTTTTTTAAAAACCAGGTCAAAAAACGTTAAATATAATTTGTAGAAATGGCATGCGAAGAACTAAAAGGATATGATTTTTTTTCTTCAAAAAAAAAAAAAAACAGCAAGTAAAAAATCTCGAAAACCGTGGGACTTTTACTAAACTGAAATTCCAGCATATAGTAAGACATGATATGACCTATCGACAGTTGCAGAATTATCCATTAATTACAGGACACCCTATATATATATATATATATATATATATATATATATATATATATATATATATATATATATATATATATATATATGTATATACACACACACACACACATATACATATTTATAGAGCGTTCGTATTCTCGGACATCACATAGCAGCTCGATAAACCGTAGAAAAAATGAGGACAAATGTCACATAGACGTTGTCACATAGGACAATGTCACATAGACATATGTACCTATATATATATTTTTTTAATGACGTAAACACCTACTCGATATCTTTAACTTTGCAATTTCGACTGTTCAGTACACCAAGTACGATAGTTTGAGTCTTCCCGTTCCAAAGACAAGGTCAACACTGCTAATGAAAATTAGCAATGTTGGCTCGTCGGAATAATTCGTATCATTCTCACTTAAGAAAATCGTCAGTCACGCGCGCAGCCTCCGACTGAACGGGGCTTCCGAGTGATCCAGTTAGGGTGCCAGGATGTGTCTTCTTCAGGTCGTTTCGTCTCTGCTCTTTGCCCTCAGGCTCCTTCCTTTCTCTCTCCGTCTCCATCTCTCCTCGAGATACACGAACGTTAATTTAGACGAATTTCATTAGAACAAACGAACTCCCTGCTAATCCGGGGTAATCCGATTAGAAATTTTCTCCCGTGGCGCCGAGTCACACGAGGGAGCACGAAGTACAGGCTGGGGGGTGGGGGTTCGGTGCACGAGCGATGAGATTGTAGGAGACTGAGGGAGAGGGAGAGAGAGACAGAGAGTGAGAGAGAAGAGTTACAATCGAAGCGAAGAAGGGAAGTAGCTTTTGCCCTCGCAAACCGGAACGAGAGAAACTCTCGGGGAACTCTTTCTCCGCGGATACTCCTTAACCCTCTCTCCTCGGCCTGACCAGCCCTTGAAAAGCGCTTCAACCCTACTCGTCCTAAAGCTTTTGCTCCACTCTCGCAACGCGGGCTCGCTCTAGTGTTTACCGAAATTCATGGAGCCTAATATCTTCGCGCTACTGCTCTCTCTCTCTCTCTCTCTCTCTCTCTCTCTCTCTCTCTCTCTCTCTCTCTCTCTCTCTCTCTCTCTCTCTCCTCTCTCTCTCTCTCTCTCTCTCTCTCTCTCTCTCTCTCTCTCTCTCTCTCTCTCTCTCTCTCTCTCTCTCTCTCTCCCCCCCCCCCACACACCCACACACACCCTCGCTCTTTTCTCTCCGCACTAACAAATATTTACCGGAATTAGGGGTCAGATGATTCACGACCCGTAAATCCAACGAGTGTAGAAGTATGGAACCGGATTTTCCCTATAGATGGCCCTAACCATCAGTTTAGGGACCGTAAGACCACTTCTGCACCGCCATCATATCCCTCTAACAGCTGACGAAGATTTTCAACACACAACAACCCAATTTCCCTACACCGGTACATTTTTCTATAACCTTAAACATGTCGAGTTTTGTCCCTAACTACGATTTGCGGACAGCATTGGTTTTCTGTTATCATTTGAAAAAAACAGCTGCAGAATTGCATCGAACGCTTGTCGAAGCTTACGGTGAACATGCTCTTGGTAAAACACAATGTTTCGAGTGGTTCAAAAAATTCAAAAGTGGTGATTTTGACGTGAGAAACGAAGAGCGTGGGAAACCACCGAAAAAGTTCGCAGACAACGAATTGCAAGCCTTATTGGATGAAGATGATACTCAAAGTCAACAAGAATCCGTGGATCAATTGAATGTGACGAAGAAAACCGTCTCCATTCGTTTAAAAGACCGGAATATGGCAAGAGGCAACACAAAGTCATTTTGCTCCATTATAATGCTCCATCACACACAGCAAAACGGGTCAGGGAAACGATCGAGGCGTTCAGTTGGGAAGTACTAGCGCATGCGGTTTATTCTCCAGACTTGGCTCCGTCCGATTATCATCTATTCGCAAATAGCAATGGAGATTATTTTGAATAAAATATTTTTTTCATTTTCAAACGACAGACGTGTAATTTTTACAAAAAAAATCCCATTTCATACTTCTACACCTGGTATATGGACTTTGTAGAGCGAATATTAATTACCAGTTTACCGTGTTAAAATCACGAGTGCAGCACAAAAGTGCCGCGCACAAAAATTCACTTGATTTCCGTTCAATCGACGATAATTTCATTGCACCCAACGGAATTATTTGTGTACGCGTGTATATACATTACCGGTCAAAAGTTTCGATCACGTTGGATAATTGAAAGGTTATATTAGCATAATATAATTCATTATATAGAGTGTAACGTTGCGTTACGAATATCGAAACTATCTGAGAAATGTGACATAAGCGGACTCGCGTAGCTCAGTGGTCAGAGCAGTCGACTGGCTATCGAAAGGTCCCGGGTTCGAATCCCGGCCGAGAAGCTCACAGAAGTGTTTTTTCGGGAATTACAAGAAGTTAGTATCTTGGTAAAATAATAAATTTAATGAATTATATTATTCTACCATTATTCGGCAATTATGCAGTGATCGAAATTTTTGCAATGGTTCGAAAACTTTTGGCCGGCAGTGTACGTATGGATGTACATCAAGCAGCCTGCCTTAATAGTCGGTTGGGTGAGTATTGACAAGGAACATTACTTTGGTGTCCGCCTTCGATTTTGTTGAAACTCATGTATGTGGTAGAATCAAAATCACTTTTATAGGGGGACAAAATGAAAGTTTACGTATTTTTACATTTTGGCCGAATAGCAAGCTTGAAGGGGAAAATCACATTCCATATACATTTTCGACGAATTTCAATGAAAATTGTGGGTTTCGGAAAAAAATGGTCAACTAATATTCAGGGGGTGAAATTACTCAAAATGGACTCGTAAATAAAAATGTAGAATCAAATTTTTGTTTCGCATTTCGGTAAAAAAAAAGTTTCTTCACCCAATCACCGCTCGTTTCGTTTCCGTTTCGATTTGGAACTCCACTCAGTGTATTCATTTGGTTATTCTATTGGTATTCATTTTCTCCAAATACAAAAACGCTATTTGACTCGTCGAGCTACGGTTTTCTTTTCGGCACATTTTCAAACACGGACCATCGATGTTCGCGAATTTTTCCAAACCCTCAACATCAATATGGAGTTTCTAGAAATATTTTGAATCAACAAACACATTTCAAATACAGGAAAAACCTACTGCGACAGGGAACTTAAATCAAGGGGTGGTTTACTCCATTCGCCTATCCGCCAAAAATGCAAAAATCCGTAAACTTCAATTTTATCCCCCCTTCAAAGTGTTACTCATTTCATTCACTTTAATGCACCCCTTTTAAGGGGAGATATAAACCTAGGAGCCGGAAAAAGGTGATTTTAAAAAGAAAATTCAAGAAAAACTATTTGAAATTTTGGATTCGGGTTTTAATTATCAAAAAGTATATACATTCAAAAATATGTTTAATTTTCTTTATTTAAAAATATCAAAAATATACAAGGATATTGTATGATCCTTGGAGCGTCGTAAAAAAATCTGCGTATACGGCACCCACTGGCGTTTCTTCAAAAATCATATGAAAAAAAACCAAAAATATTATTAAATTAGATACTATAATCTAGTACTTGTCATAGCCGATTTTGAAAATATCGATTTATGACGAAATGGTGGACGTATGAACATAAATAGTGATTTTTGGGCCAAAAATTAGTTATTATTTTGCCTATAAAACAAAAACTAAGTAACGGAAAAAAAATCTTATGACAAGTACTAGATAATGTTGTATAGAATAACCACAAAAAACCTCAAGGTAATCGGATAATTGGTTTTCGAGAAATTTTGGGTACCGATTTGAAAAACGTGGTTTTGAGAAAAACGCGTTTGAAAATTTGGGAATGAATAAATCGTGAAATTTGTCAACTTACATGGAATCATCGATACCAGGCCCATAGTGCAGGTCTTCTACGGTCGACGGAATGTTCAAGCTTCTAAATCCTCGACCTCGACCATCTGGGTGTATATCTCTGCTTAAATGTGGGGTGAAAGAAAGAAAAATAAGAGGGTGTTTTATCCCTCATTTTTTTATTGAACTACTTGCGGATAAAACTGCAAAATGAACCCTTGACATGCTTCACTCATGATTTCACCCCTTCAAACAATTTTTCCGTCGATTAAAAAAAAACGTATCTCATAGCTTTTAATGCTCTACCATATACATAACCTTAAACAAACCCGAAGCATCGCGTACACACATACGCCCTGTCTCTCTCTCTCTCTCTCTCTCTCTCTCTCTCTCTCTTTCGTCTCGTCTGACCGACACAAAGAATTATTGAACACTCGACGATTCTCCGTATATCGTAGCGGAGAGAAAAGCACGAAATGGAAGTGAAAGAGCGATTGGTTGTATCTATATGTGCGGTGGGTAGCTAGAAAAGAACAGAGAAGCTAAAAAAAGCACAAAACGCACATAGGAAAGCCAGAAGCGGCGGAAGTACGATTTATATGTGTATATATAAATGGACACACTCACACACACAAACATATACGTGTGATATACATATGTTATACGGCTGACGCAAAAATGTGTATCGCAGGTTTGTGAGTTGCGTGCATTTTTCATTGTTTCGTGTTTTCGAAGTCAGGGCGATATACTCGAAGAAAAAAAAACACACACAGCCGCGATCCGGCTGATATATAATGTGCATATTCATATGTGATGTATATATATATATATATATATATATATATATATATATATATATATATATAGAGACACACACATATATATATACATATATATATATATATCCGCTCGCTTACGTTTGTGACGAGCATTGACGAGAAAATTGCTGCAACCCGTCGAACTCCACGGCTTTCGTATCCTTTTCTCACCCTATGAAATGTCCGTGCTGAAAGAAGTCAGCGGATATTCTCTCGTGTACACGAGGGAAGAAGTACCGTATACCTTTTCACGACGGATTTTGCGTGAGAGAAAAAAGGGTGACGATTGAACGAATCGAATAGTGCGCCATGCCTTGGAAAGGATGTGTGCTCTCACTTGTTTTCAATGTGCATTATTGCGTTTATTTTACGAGCGAGCTTTTTTCATATGAGGAGCTGGCGAACAAAACCAGGCTTCTCCGTGAATGACTTTTTTACAGGAGAGGTCAATAATCGAAATAACCAAATAGAGATGAGTTAGAATTTTTAAGCTTTAATATACAGTTGCTTGCAAAAGTGTCCGGCCAAAGATAATTTAATGATTAAGTAACGTTTAAAGGATGCAAAATGCAAACACAAATATATCATCGTAAAGTTCTTTTATTATGCAATCAAAATATGTAATTGAAGAATTGTTCATAACGATTAAGAATTATTTGTAAGAAAAATAACACGTTTTGCTGCTTCATAAGGGTACGACCAAATTCCAAGAAGATATTATTCGCTTCGCTTTGTTTACGTTATCAGTCGCGAAATCATGTAAACATTGAGAGCTTTGTTCCTTTTGCATTGTACGATCAGTAACACTCAGTCGAGATGTCGAAACGCACGTCTTTAGATGTACGTAAAGTGGTTATCAAGTTGCACAACGAAGGAAAAGTTTCACGTGAAATAGCGAAAACTTTTGGCGATTGGAAAATCGACTGTTGACGATATAATATATAAATTCAAGACTACAGGTACTTTAGAAGATAAATACTGTCCTGGGAGACCTAGGAAAACAACTAATCGTGTCGATAAAGTGATCAAAAGAAAGTCTGTCGCAGACGTAAAAAAGAATGCTGCAATCATCGTACGTGAATTACGCGAAGAAAATTTAGCTGACATTAGCCAAAGTACTGTTTCACGTAGACTGACAGAAGTGGGACTTTTTGAACGTGTTGGAGTTAAAAAACCGCTCATCAGTAAAAAAAAATAAGGCCAGATTAGAATTCGCGAAAAAATACCAGAGCTGGACTGTTGAAGATTGGAAAAAAGTGCTGTTCTCGGACGAAACTAAAATTAATTTGTTTGGAAATGATGGGAGAAGGTACGTTTGACGACCAAAAGGAACTAGAAATGATTCGCGATATCAAACACCAACCGTGAAACACGGTGGAGGTAGCATCATACTGTGGGGTGCATTCTCTTGGAAAGGCGTCGGTCCAATCTTTAAAATTGAAGGCTCTATGAACTCTGCTATGTATAGAGATATTATATTGAAAAAAATGCTGTCTTATGCTCTTCGGAATATCCCACGAGGATGGATTCTTCAGCAAGATAATGATCCAAAACATCGATCACAGCTCCTTCAGCAGGTTTTTGGCAAGAAAAATATTCGAGTTTTAGAGTGGCCGAGTCAATCTACGTTACTCCATCATAAAATTATCTTCGGTCGGACACTTGTGCATGCAACTGTATGAAGGCTGTATCAAAATGTAAGCCTGGACCTGGCTTGAGTTTAATAAAAACACTGACTACCATGTGTTTATCTTTATGTTCATTTTGGACAAGTCCGCTTTTGAAGGAAAATCTCATGGACATATCCGGTTATGAAATAAAACAGATTCTTTGAATTCGATATAAATTTGGTTTTCTTTTAAATTATCAATTTAATAATTTACACAAGCTCTGCCATGTCAGGCTCACAACAATCGCATTCAATGCCATCATTGTCATCACTGTGGTCATCAGTTACTAATTTTTCATCCAACACGAAAAGGCAGTTTTCAACCAATTTTAAGGTGCTTAGAGCCGGAATCCATGCACATATTTTGGAAGCTAATAAAGGTGTGCTTGAAGAACACGAAAAGATACAAAATTGACGTACTGCGAACAAGTCCAATTTTGTTCGTCACCTCCTCATATATTTGCGGCGTGTATGTGTATACCCTTGTTGAAACTTTGTGCTACGTTTTTACGTCGTACACTGAGAAAAAAGAATCGTTGAATGGGCAAAATGCATTTTGTTGTCTCGAAATATTGTTGTTTTAACAGTTGCTCAGACATGCTAAATAAGCAGATAGTTTAAATGTATCTTCGGTTACTGCCCAACTATACTGTTTTGTTATGCCAATCAAAAATCAAGTTGAACGTATTTAAAGATACAATTTTGTTAAAGCAACTGAATTTTGGATGGATGAATGCATTTTTTTTCAGTGTACGAACGCAAAAAAATTACCTTCACGTCAATGACTGTGTAAGGTAAATGTCCCAATTATTGAACACTATCTTGTATTTTTATTATTTCTCATTCACCTGCATGCATTTACTTATTTATCAAATTTCATTACATATATGGAACTTTTAACTATCGAAATGTTACCTTACTTGTGCGAAAAAAGCTTTAATTAATAGAGAAAAAAATTATTTAATCAGCAACGGTGACCCGATTTGACGTCTCGTGGTAACTGCTTATCGTTTTTCCTAAGACGCGCCGCTTCATACGTAAGGGCATAAAAAATTAAAAAACTGTCGCATCTCAAAAAGTAAAGGCGTTTCAGGTTCCTCAGAAAATGTCTTACAAATAACAATTTTTATGAAATTCTTTTATTTAATTATTTGTTAAAAAAATACGGTATTCGATCATTGGGACATAGAAAATGCAGTGTGTCCCAATTATTGAACACTCGAATTCTCCAAGTTGGCGTCATTAAACCCATCAAAACATCGAGACAGTTAACGTGTGACAGATCGTGTGAATCGGATTTATTCAAACAAAAACTGTAAGTTCCTGAATATACTTACCTTTATTCTTTTAATAATAACTCTAAGATCGTCAAATATATTTTTTATTTGTATTTTCCTGCAATAAACATAAAAAGGAAAGTAAAAAGAGAATATAACCTAAATGTAACCTAAAAATACGAATGTACTGTTCAATATTTTTTGCTCTCCGATATTTCAGGGAGCCAAGCTGCGACAAAATCAAACAAAAACAGAACATGAAAACGAGGAAGCTGAAAAAAAGATAAAATAAAGTTCGAGTTGAAAAGCAAAAATAGACCAAATGCGAATGAACTAAAAACCTGTCAAAAGAGACTAAATATATATTTTTGTATTTTTACATGATTAACAAAAGATTATGTAAGTGTTTGATTTGCGCTTTTACGTCTTAATATTGTACCCAAAATAATATTTTTAGAACGGAAAAAGAATTCTCGAGTGTTCAATAACTGGGACATGCCTGTTCAATATTAGGAACATAGGCACTTTCAGCGTTCAATAATTGGGACATTTGCATTCTTCACATTGTTATTCTTTTTTTTTCATTTGAAATCATTTTAAAATAATTTAAAGGGTGATTTTTCGAAAGTAAAAATATCAAAGTACCATTTGAACCTGAAAGCGATGGTTTTTTCTTGATTTTATATTTTTTTCTCATCGAATTCAATCCTCCAGATCCTTAGCTGTTCGATAATTGGGACATTTACCTTATGTGCCTGCTTAAAAATCGTTGTATATGCGTTACGATGTATAAGAGAGAGACAGAGACCCTCGAAAATTCATTTGCGTCGAAAAGTCACGGAAAAGGCCTCGCAAAACGCGAGAGCGACGATTACACGACGACGTCCAAAGATATATCATGAGAAATGAGAATGCGAGAGATTTTCGTTTATATTTATGCAACCATTCGAGTGCGACCTCTTGAGGGAAATAAGCGAAGCTTTCGCCGAGAAAAGCCTTACAGTACAAACCCAAAGGCCCATGAAGCGATTTTTTTGTTCGTGGCCTCAAGCTTTGCTTGTACTTACTCATCGTAGCGTATATATATATATATAGGCGTTTTGACGCACTTTCAGATAATAAAAAATCGCATCAACCCCTTGGGATGCTTACGTGGCGTCGGAAACTTTTCAAATGAGCCAACTTTTCGTGTGTCTTTCGGGGTAGATTTTTTTTTCCGCTTCGATGCCTCCAGATGCGTTCGTCTTTTTTTTTCGCGAGGAGAAAGGGCGATGGTTAGAAAAGTGTTCTCCATCCACATATTAGCAAAGTTGTTGCGCCTGCAGTGCGCGGACTTTTGAGATCGTGCCTGAGAATAGGACGATGAGAGGAGGCTAATAAATAGCCAGGGATACGGGCGCGATGTGCGCTTACCGGTGCACACATAGTTCTAGCCTCTATCGTCTCGGAGCTCGTCTTGAGAGGACTCGAAAATCGCGCGGCAAATATACCTGAGCTCTTGGACGATACGGCCATCGTGTTGCCTTTTTCGTTCGTCTCTTTTTCTTTTTTTTTGTGAATTTATTTAATCGTCTTCGCAGACTTTGAATGATTGCCCGAAGAGATTGTAGATCGTACATAATATGTATGGAGATTGTGTGAGAATGTGAGATAAGACAAATTGCAAATAGTCTGCAACGGATATGTTTTTAATGATTTTCCCCTTGCTCTTTTTTAAGTTCATTCATAATTCGGAAAGTATCAATAACGCGTTTAACCGATCGTTCTGTTCTTGTTCTGTTGCA
This sequence comes from Ophion obscuratus, assembly GCA_964007375.1. Classification (NCBI taxonomy): domain Eukaryota; kingdom Metazoa; phylum Arthropoda; class Insecta; order Hymenoptera; family Ichneumonidae; genus Ophion; species Ophion obscuratus. Next base: position 17,573,140 of record OZ023323.1, read on the forward strand.
GGCCAAGTTGTTGGAATCCTCCCACGCTTGGCTCGGTGCCTCCACCTCCAATATATCAGGTGAGTCTCGAATGCGATCGAAACATTTACAAGTCCTTCGTATTTATTCTATTCTCTACACGTTTTGTGCTTGTTTATTCCCAATAAACGCGATCGCTGATAAAAACGCCTTTTTTGCCTTTCCGGCTACATATTTACACACGAGTGGCTCGTGAACAAAACCGGACTTGTCTACAGTACGTTGAATTGGAGGAACAAAATGGTTTAGTTTTTTTGTTGTGCCTGAAAACTGCATTTCGCTTGAAATGGCAGTTTTTAAGGCGGGAGATACATTTACAATGATCAAAAAATCGATTTCTTTTTTTTTTCTCTAAACGATTCTTTATGGGGCCACTTTGGAGCCACGAAAAAAAGGCTATTTTCGCGATTTTTTTTTTGAGGATTTTATAAAAGATGAATATAAAAGTTGTTGGGCTGAATAATAAAGTCTTGAAATACATTTAAAAAATTTTAATTCATTTTTAAGTACAAAAACTATAGTTTAACGTAACGCCTTAAAAATAGGTGGGCTAGGTAGCTCCATCACAACTCGGCAACGGCTTGTCTGAACCAAAAAAATCAAAGTCCATTAGATTTAGTAAGACACCAGCTACAAAATGATCCTCGGATATAAAGTTTTATCAAAAAATAAAAAAATGGCAGATGAAAAACGAAATTTAAAAAAAAATGCGATTTTTTCGCAGTTTTTCGCAAAAAAGAGTAAAAATCGAAATTTTAAAACCATCGAGAGTCATCTTGTTGAGAATCATGTTTACAATATGTGGTTCAAATTTCAAGAGAATCGGTTTATTAGTTTTAAAGATACGATAGAGCTAGATTTTGAAAACGTTGTTTCGAGAAAAATGCGTTTGAAGTTTATACTATGAAAAACTCTTACCTAAACTCAATCGGCAATTCCTGCACCGTAGAAAATCCCTTCTGATTGCTCATCATCCTCGATTTTTTCAAGTCTTGCTTGCTTTCGATTTTTTGAAATTTTCAAAGTGGACTGGCCCCTTAAACGATATACGTGGAATATTTGCCTAAAGTGTCGAAGAGTAATTCGAGAAACATCAAAAGTTACAGCCCGTCAACGCTGGGCCTCACCGCTCGGATTCGGAGTGGGCGTGAACGTCAAACGCGTTTTTCTCAAACCTGCATTATCGAAATTGGCGTGCAGAATAACTCAAAAACTATTAAGCCGATTGAGTTGAAACTCGGTAGAAATATTGATAATATTGGTACCTTCTCCGTGACGAAAATTGTTTTTTGAAAAATTGGAAAATCAAATACTTTTTCAATCCACATTTTGCAGAAATGTTGCATGAAATGTTGATTTTTTTTGTAAATGCGTGCCATTTTCTCAAATTTGCATTTTCTTCATTTTAGTTACCGTCACATAGAAACTACACATGTTCTAACGGAAAAAATGTTTGAACTTTTTTGCAAATCAAAGTCTACGGGAAGCTAGACTGCACGCCGATTCGCAACTCCCGCGGCGATCTTGCTGTAACAGTCTGCCACAGCTCCGCCATATTGATGATGAATTAATATAAAAAAATTGTTTCGTATACTTAAATATACTATTAAAGTATACCTAAAGTTTGATAATTGTAGAATAATTATTTCTTAGTTTTAAAAAACCCTCAATACTGTTTTTTTTTCCTGTCTAAATGTATGTCCTGCCTTAACCAATTTTGAGGTATTTAGAGCCGGATTTGACTCAAAACATTTCGGGAGCTAACAAAGGAGGGCTTGAGAGAAACGAAAAATAAAAAAACATTGACGTAGTGTGGACAAGTCCGGTTTTGTTCGCCAGCTCCTCATATAGGTGTTAAATCAAACTCGTCAATTTGGGTTTTATAAATTCCGCCACAGTTGACGGAACCACGTAGGACCTCAAGGCTACCATGTACTCTCAAAATCTTTCGGTAATCCGGTTTAAGGTGCTATACCAGTGTGAACGCTGAACATTTGGGTGATTTTCGGGAATTTTTTGGAAGCAAAGTACTCAATTAAATATTTCGGAAAATTAAGAATATATTTGGCTATATTTGACCTATATTACATAATTTTTTCATAGAAAAATATTGAGATTCAAGCGACTTAAGCGCTGCCTTCGGAGGCGCCAAAAAAAAGTTCCTCCACTGCTGACATGATTCCGGCCGATTGAGTAGCTGAAACCAAAAGAGGAAAAAATGTCGTTAAACTGGAAGGTATTTCCTGTACAATGACGAAGGATTTTCGAAAAATATAAAAAATCTAACAAAATGACGTAGTTATGAAAAAAAAGTCTGTTTTCTTGCCTATAAAATGGTCGTTTTTTTCAATGCCAAATCGTCAATTTTCATCCAATCAAAAATATCCTACGTCATTATAGAGTAAATATATTCAAGATATATTTGAAAGACAAGAGATTTGAAAAATCTCATTTCGAGAAAAACGCGTTTAAAGATTTAACTATCGATTTTTGTAAGATAAAATAATAGGGATACGGCCTTGACATTTTTACAGGATATTCTTGAATGTATAAACTGTCAAAAAGGCAAAAAAATCGATTTTTTAAAAGTGTCACACTGGTATTGCCCCTTAAACTTGGCAATCCCGTCCCCTTGTGTTCTACATGATATTTGCTCACGTATATATGTGTGTATATATATATATATATATGGTATAATATACATAAATGGAAATAATAGAACGCCTGTCACGGATATCCTATCGATAATGGAATTATGACGATACGAATGTATTTTCATCAATAGAAGGTCCTGCCTCGAGCGACGTTCCGTAACTCCCGTCAGATTGATATTATTCAACTACAAATTGAACAACTTCTTTTCCCAAAAAATTCGCTCCGAGGAAGAAAGCACGATTTTTAAAAAATTCGATAACGAAGATCACGATAAAACGCGAACTTTGAAGTTTCTGTAAGTGTTGGGTGGATATAAAGGGTGTCTCTACATGACCTGACATTTTAAACTGTGCGCCATTTTTTTTTGTGGCGACCATCGAGTACTGATCTTTGACAACTGGCATCAGGAAGTAATGAGGTTTTGTCATGGAGAATTACACGATCGAGGAACGCATAGACATTGTTATTTGCTGCATTGTTACTGCATAATTATTGCAGACGAAGTTTCATGGTCGTGTTATCTCGCGCCGCGGCGATGTGAATTGGCAACCAAGCTCGTGCAATTTAACGCCATTGGACTTCTTTCTTTGGGCTTTTCTGAAAGGAAAAGTCTATGCCTAAGTACACTTCAAAAAATATTTCTAAAAATAAGTAACAAATTAGGTCTTTTTTCTTATTTTTAATATATTTTTTCTTTAAATATTAAGCAATCTGCGATGAAAATTATTTTCGGCATTGAAAGTGATTTTGGACAAAATGTCAGATCATTTTGAGACACCCTATGTACAATAATTCGCGACCTTTTATTTCGACCTAACGCTTACACAATCCTCAAAGTTCGCGTTTTATCGCGAATAGTGCATTTCACGCGGATCTGGTTCAATTGGAATCGATTCGCTTTTTTGCTCCTGTGGTCACGTCACGAAAAATCGAACACCAAAATACATTCATGCAACTCAATAAATGACAATAGCGGGTTCGAAAGTTAAGGAGACTACGAATCGTTTCGTCTCTTTGTGTATATATGTAGAGAGTGACAATCATAAAGTGACCATGTATGTTCGAGGGTCTTGCGTGGAGATTTTGCGACTGAGAAAATAATGATTTCTAAAGGTTTTTTCAAGTCCTATTCAGAAACAATGTGCATTTTTGTGATGAGTAGTATTTGCCAGTAAAAATGTAGCATTCTGAATAAAAAAAAAAAAACAATATTCAATTTTTAGTAGGGCAGACCAATAGGGCGGGGTCACTTGATCGTGATTTTGTTCTGAGCACTGTAGCTTTGAATTAATGAAGTGATAAGTAATGATATCTTTCAAAATAGATAGGTTCTTTATTCGGCTATGTAGCACCATAAAAACTGTAGTAAAAGCGTTGCTTACTAGACCAAACTTACATGAATATCAGAAAAGTCAGATGGCTCAGTTGACCCCACTATGGGGGGTCAACTGAGCCACCCCACGGGGATAGTTGAGCCAGTGGGATATTAATGGTTTTTTTCACAAGAGAAACACAAAAAAAGAAGAAAGCGGGGTTCCACACTGAGAAAAAAAACATTGATCCAATATCATTGGTGTTATTGAATGAAATTTCGTTGATTCAATTGTGAAATTGTTGGTGTAAATAATCGGATTTATTAGTCCAAACAAAACGCTATTGACTTTAATAACATGATAAAATTAAAAGTTTTTCTAATTCAAAAGATATGTTGTTGGCCGAAAACAATATATTATTGAAACTATCTAAAACATTATCGCGAACAAGTTATATAGTTTTGAATGCATGTTCTGCAACGAACAAAAAAGCGTTTCAATTCATAACATGAATATTGTTGATTCGAGTACACAAGAAAAATTGCATCTCGCTCGTTTGATTCAGATAACATTTCTATTGAGTCACTATGTTATTCTATTTTTTTCACCATATCCGATATTGATTTCCAAGTAGAGTATTCGTTAAAATATTAATATTTTATTTTGACTGAAAAATATTAAGCACATGTCTGAATTGGTTAAAAAATTATGCGAAAATAAAATTTGTTTCTTGCCCATTTGGTTGAACAAATTCAACCAAATCATTGCCGAGCGCCACCGAAATTATAGGTGTGGAGAAACCCGTAGTTCTCGGAGTAACCGCTAGAAGCCGCACGCGCGCTCGTTTCTCGTACGCGTAGCGCGAACCGAAAATCTACTTAAGGGCGGGGTAAAGTATTAAAAAATTTTTTTTCATTTTTTTTCATTTTTTAACTGAATGCATAATATATCAAGAATATTGTGTTAAAATTTCAAGTCGATCGGAGTAAAATTGACGAAGTTATGAGTATTTGAGCGTCTATTGCTACATGCCGTTCTCTTCTCTTCTGCGTTTTTCAAACCGTTTTTCTGAGACTTGTCATATTTGAAGTCCGTGTGCACGATAACTCAAAATCTACTGGACCAATCGCTTTGAAATTTTGCACAGTACTTCTTCACATAATTCACCAGGTATTGTCGAGAGCTTTTTGGTTTTTTTAATAATTACTAATTTTTCAACAACAAATTAGCCGATTTTTTTTAGCGAAAATCGGGTTTTTGGCTCCCAAGTGCTACGAAAAATCGAAAAATCGAAAAAAAAAATCCTCCCGTCATTACCTCGAGAAACATCTCCTTTAACAAATGCATTTTGATTTTTTTGTTTCAAATGATTCTGTTGCGAGTTATGGTGCACACCGCAAACCAACTTTTTTTCAAGGCGCCTCCGGGGTTTAATTTTCACTCGCTCAATTTTGAATATTTTGCAATGCAAATTTAGGAGAATGTTGTTCAAATGTTACTTTATTATATGTAAATTTTTCAGTAAACGAACACTATTCGTTACGCCAAAACAAATCTTAAAAACATGCCTTTTTTCGCCGAATTAACTTTACCCCGCCGTTAAACGCCGGAGAAACTCTAAAGAGTATGGCTTCTTGGCCTGTGGCTAAGATCAAAGTGTAATATCTGTTCTTATCAGTTGAACATCTGATATTCTCTCCATGGATGGTCCATTGTATATCTGATATTCTCTCCATTATTATCGTGGATGATCAATTTAATGCTCATTTTTTAAAAAGATTTTAAACAAATTGAAAAACTTACGTCCCATGGCATATTCGTTTTGATGCAGTAAAGAAATAATTAATTCTATTGATTAATTTTTGCACGAAATAAAAAATATTGTAGCAACCGCTTAATTATTTCATCCATATGGATTTTATACAGAATTATTTCAATAGAATATAATTTTATTTGAAGTATAATGTAGATACTCAGAGAACAGAAGAGCTTTTTCAAATAAAATAAGATGTTATTTAAATCAATCACATTTTTCAATATTTAATACTATTGTAACAATACCATATATCGGTGGCACTCCGCAGCAGCACATCTATTTGGATCAACCAATATGATTTTTTGATTCAATTCGTTTTTTTTTCTCAGTGTATCCAATTTGTTATCTTTTGCCGCTTTTCGGATGCTTTTGCCGTCGATGACTTCTTCTGCGGCACATTTCATCAGATCTTTGGAGACTATATATAGGTCGTTCAGTTTTTCTCTTGTACTTTCGCATCCTAAAAAAACGAAATAGTTTTTGTAGAAAGATTCATAGGTACTTGGGGTGGGGTTTGAACGCCTGATTTTTAATGCAAATCTAATGAGTCTTTTTCACTCAAATGACCCCTTCCCCATTTTTTCACTAATTGGACCGAGCCACCCTAAGACTATTAATATTAGATTATTTTTTATTCTGTCATCGTATAAATACACTATTATGAAATCAAAATACATTCACTTAATTGCCGTAACACCACAAGCATGGGCTGGAGACCAAAAGATACGGCGAACTACTTTTTTACTTTTGGCGCGAAAATAGTAGCAACGTACGTGACACTGAAACCGAACACCGGCCGGCCACGATGCAACAGCGGCCGAGCCGCGTACCCCTCCTGCTTCCTTTGACATCACGCGCTTGTATCTAGCACGTACCATCGGTGTGCTAGTGTTGGTAGCGCGGAATACACGGCGGCTCATAAGACCCCGCTCTGCCCTACAGCGGAATGAAGATAATCAAATTTCGAATACGAAACACTTCTGTAAAAACTTTTATCGTGCATCTCGTCATCGGGGAAAAAAGTACTAGTACTACGAAAAAGTAAATAAATACTACAATATACAGGATGGACCATTTAACCTGACCACCCCAAATATCTCCGTTGCCTTTAGAGTGACGAAAAAACGACAGGAGGTAATTTGATTGATTTCGAAGGGCTGATACAGTGGTGAAAAATTCATTTTTGTCAAGGTCATATTTCATCATGACAAGGTCATAGGTCATCATGACCTTGAAATCATTTTCACCAAAATACTTAGGTGAAATATCATTTCAAGGTCATGATATCATAGGTCGTTGAATTCGTCTGAATATCAGCTACAACGTCTTGATAAAAAAAGAATGTTCCCATTTGCAAAACTATTGATGGCCTTGAGAACGCAAAAATTATGACCTTGACAGGAATGAATTTTGCACCACTGTATCAGCCGTTCGAAATCAATCAAATTACCTTGTCACGTTATTTTCGTCACTCTAAATGCAACGGAGATATTTGGGATGGTCACATTAAATGGTCCACCCTGAATATATATATATATATATATATATATATATAGTAGTTGTAAAGCCATCTTCGCCTTGGGGCTGTTAAACCATCGGCCTTACCACAGGATCAAAGAATGAGATGGAAGTTTCCATCGTTGGAATGCAATGAAAATGATCGTTTTTCAATCGTTCGAATTTCTTCTGGCAAATATTCGTTACGAAAACACCTCAATCATTTTTCAAGTCGCTTATTTGGAGATCTAGAATTTAAATGATTTTTTTAATACTAAAAACGAGGAAATAAGAATATAAAGAAGAATTTTCGTTGCGTTCCAACGATGCAAACTTCAAGACATCAAGCCACGATGCATCTCAAAGTGAATCAATGTATTTAGCACCATAATAAAAAATTCACGAGTGTTTCATGTTCGGAATCGTATTATCTTCATTCTGTTGAACTGAAAATGAAATCTTGTCCTTCTCCCGAATATTCTATTTTTTCTGACAAATACTACTCGTCACAAATATACGGTATATATATATATATATTTTTTTTTTAAGCGGACTTGCAAACCCTCGTATGTCATATTTTCCCGATAGCAAAATCGCGCCAAATCTTTAAAAAACCGAATGGCCACGTTATAGTCGTCACCCTACATGAACATCAAATTACAGCGAAGGGGGCCCCGCGTCGCGTGACAAGGTATAGATATATATGAAGAGATTTGAGGCGCGTAAGAGGGAAAGAACAAGCTGACGACATTTGCCGAGGGGGTGACACGCAAGGTGCGAGGTGCACACCCACACACACTCGAAGGGCACCTATGGCTCAACAAGGGTATACAAGGGAACGCGAAGTGCGGAGGCGGATAACGTGTCGATAGTTTTAAGGGGTCTTTTAACGCTATTTTCATGATTTTTTTGATAGGTTTATATTATAGATATTGTTGTAAAAGTTGTTACACTTGATAAATACACTTTCGAAATGCATTAAACATTTTTCTTTATTTATCTAAATCACTATTTACAGACGAAAATGGTAGTTAAAAAATGTCCTAAAAAAATTGTAGGCCTGCGCTGTTGATGAAATCTCGGAGATGGATCGCCCGAAACAAGAAAATCGAACGATTTTAGATTCAGTATGTTAATGGCTATAGCGCATATCATACGATTTGTTATATATGCAAAAATAACTAAATGGCGGACATTTTTCAAAAAACAAAAAAAAACAAAAAAAACGTTTTTTTAACCGTTTTAGCAAAAAAATAGTTAATATCAAAATTTTAAAAAATCCTTTATATGCGCTATAGCTATAGTTGTAAAGAATATGTGGTTAAAATTTCATAAGAATCAGTTCAGTAGTTTCGATGATCTTATCAACAACCCAGGTAGGAAATCAAAAGGCTGACGATGGAAACAAGCTTGTGCGAGCCTTGTTTCACCGAGCCTGAGTGAGACAGGCCTGTGCCAGGCTTTATTGCATCGTTTGGAGCAGCCTGGAACCAAGACTGGCTGCTTAGCCTAAACTCAGGGTTATTTCAAGCTTTATTCAGCCGGTGAATTTTAAGCCTAAAAAATCAAGGCTGGATGCAGGCTTGTTTCAGGTTGTGATAAAATAAAATAAGTTTAAAATAATATTTTTTCTGTACTTTTATGAAAAAAAATTAGCAATAAATGCGAAAATATGTTGAAATTGTGTATCTGCAAAAAAAATACACTACTGACATTTTACTTCATCCTCTATCTTAATTTCCAATCCAATTTGACGCAATAAACATCGACATTTTTACACCCGAAAAAATGAACTTTTTTCGTTTAGACATTCTCATGAATTCAGTAAGAAACGAAACAGCCATGAAATAAATATTACAGTGTTATGCACACAAAGCGAAGTTGTGTTGCACTATAGTGACGCTCTTATTGAATGTGAAATATTTTCGACAAAGTATTGATTTGAACCGAGAAAAAGAGAGTGAGTTTGATGCGATAACAATCGAAATTTTTCACTCGAATGTACGATCTTTTTTGTTTAGATATTTTTACGAATTAGATATAAAATGAAAAAATCATGAAATTGGAATTAATTATGCATACAATGTTATGAACGCACAGCAAGATCATGCAGCACTAGTTACAAACTTCTTTAATGTGAAACATTGACAAGTATGTGATCGTTTCGAGTTGATAAAATATATAGATGATAAAATGTATAGATAAAATAAAATTAAAAAATGGAATAGATCACATTAATTACAAATTTATTAAATGTACCCCATTGTAGAATATAGAAAACTAAAAACAGGCCTCATATAGCCTCGAGAAGAGTTTGGGATAAGCCTGCCCCAGGTAGGAATTGACGATCAACAAAGGGCTCGCCAAGCTCTAAAACAAGGCTCACATTTTTTAATTCAGGCTGAGAACCAGCCTGATTTCAGGCCTAGCTAAACCCCTGAATGATAACGCGGTTTCAGGCTCTTGCACATAGGCTTAAACAAGGGTTGGTAGAAAAGACTGTACTAAGCCTGCAACGACGAAACAACAAGCCTTGTTTAAGGCCTTGTTTAAGGCCTTAAACGAGGCTCGTTTCAAGCCTTGTTGTTTCGTCGTTTCAGGCTTAGTACAGGCTTTTCTACCAACCCTTGTTCAAGCCTGTGTGCAAGAGCCTGAAACCGCGTTATCATTCAGAGGTTCGGCTAGGCCTGAAATCAGGCTGGTGCTCAGCCTGAATTGAAAAATGTGAGCCTTGTTTCAGAGCTTGGCGAGCCCTTTTTTCATCGTCAATTCCTACCTGGGAAGCCGTCGAAAAACGTTGTTTCGAGAAAAACGTGTTGAAAGTTCGTTTGGGTTACATAAATACGTATAACTTTTTTTTATGTGTTCCGAAAGTGTATTTATTAAGTGTAACAACTTTTATATCAATATCTATAATATAAACCTATCAAAATAATTAATGAAAATAGCCTTTTTTAGCGTCTAAAGTGAGAAGACCTCTTGAGGGATCATCACAGTGTAACGCTAATCAGTCTGATTTTTTTTTATATCGAATCAAAACACTCATGAAGAACATAAAATAAATGTTTAAACGTTTATTTTTTTTACACTTTCTAACAGTTGATATTGTCGTCGAAAAAAAGGAGTCCCCACGGTGTGCACGGTTGTGGCCGTAAATAGTATTTAGAACTAAATTTGTAAAAAGATTATTCATCGGTATGAAAGCCACTATCTTGCTATGGAGGTTTTTTTTAAATCCAAATTGACAAAATGGCGGCGGTTTGAAAAAAAGGTATCCAATTTAGTAAATGTAAAAAGCGACCGAAATTATTCGAATTTCGCCCCAAAAAATAAACAGCATGTTTATAAGGGTCTATGCTATCGGATAGTGCAAAAAAAAAATGATTTTTTGACAATGTTACAGTATGATGGTCCCTTAAGGGGCTATACCAGTGTCAACGCTGAAAATTTGGGTGATTTTCGCGAATTTTTCGGCAGAAAAGTACTCAATCGAATGTTTCGGAAAATTAAGAATACATTTGGCTATATTTGACCGATATTACATAATTTTTTCATCGAAAAATATTGAGATACAAGCGACTTATGCGCTGCCTTCGGAGGCGCCAAAAAAAAAAGTTCCTCCACTGCTGACATGATTCCGGCCGATTGAGTAGCTGAAACCGAAAAAGGAAAAAATGTCGTTAAACTGGAAGGTATTTCCTGTACAATGACGTAGGATTTTCGAAAAATATCAAAATTTAACAAAATGGCGTAGTTATGAAAAAAAAAGTCTGTTTTCTTGCCTATAAAATGGTCGTTTTTTTTTCAATGCCAAATCGTCAATTTTCATCCAATCAAAAATATCCTACGTCATTGTAGAGTAAATATATTGAAGAGTACTCAGTTCAAATTTCAAGTCAATCGGATAATTGCCTTTGAGTTGCAATGTCAGCAAATTTGGAAAATCTCATTCCGAGAAAAACACGTTTAAAGATTTAACTATCAATTTTTGCAAGATAAAATGATAGAGATACGGCCTTGAAATTTTTGGAGGATATTCTTGGAAGTATAAACTGTCGAAAAAGGCCAAAAATAATCGGTTATTTGAAAGTGTCGCACTGGTATAGCCCCTTAAGTCCCGCCTGTGTGCGCCATTATACTTGGCTGTAATAATAAAGCGGCAATATGTGCGTTTTGCTTTAATATAGAAAGCAATTTGGATAGACGGTATGGTACATAAGAGAGGGCGAAAACCTTTCCTCTCTTTCTCGCTTTCTGTCTTACTCTTTTACTCCCTTCCATATCCTCTGCTTGAGCACCGCGTCGATAACCACGTCCCGCGAGATTTATCCTCGTTGAATTAACCGTTACAACTCCGATTCTACTGCCCCTCCGCGAGCTTCGCGGCTCGTACTATATAAATGATATTTCGAGCCTTCGCTCGTTTCCTGGGATATACACGTATATACGGGTGGGAGCAACCAACTTAAAGTGAAAATCCATCAAACGTGAAAATTCACCAATTCATGCAACTTCAAATCGAAACTTTTAACGATGTTGCGAAACTCTTGCGCGCTTAATATTGTTAAAAATACATACTAATTAGATTGGATGTTCAATTGAAAAAGGAAGCGAGCGGAAAAACAAAGCCTTATTTAAATGAGCGAATATGAAATTTCATCCGCAACATCGGCGAGCAAGTTTCTTTGGAGTTTAAGGGGTTAGGCCACTCTAGAGGCCGAAAGAATACGCTTTTTGGGGATATTTTTTCCGAAAAACTACAAAATAAATCGAGATCACAAAAAAGGGTGTTTATCATACATATCAGTGAGTGTATACAATATAATTTTTGAAGCGATTCATTTCAAAACGGCGGCTGTGCAGCGTTTATCTCAAAAGTGCATTCTTTAAGGCCGTACCCCCACTTGTAGCGCAAAAAAGGCCATTTTCATGAATTTTTTTAAAGAAAACTACAAAACTTTTTTAATCGATCAATATACCGTCTTAAAGAACACATCTTGAAGAACTTTCAGTAATTTTTTTATTGAAAAATATTACATTGTTTAATGGCAAATGGCCGTCAATGAAATAATGTTTTTATATACACGGTTTGCGGTGACCAACATTGCGGCGAAGTGGATCATCTGAAAAAAAAATGCTGATGGATTTAGTCAAATATAAGTATAAACTAGTCTTTAATCGAAGGATTTTAAAAAATATTCATTTTTCACAAAATGGCGGACAGTCAAAGTTAATGGTTCGATTTTAACGAAAAAAAACGGCCGTTTTTTGGCTATAAAACGGCCATTTTTTTCGAAAAAAAAAAAAAAAAAATCGAACGATTAAAGACTACATTTTTATGTATTAAATAAGCCTGCAAAATTTCAAGAAGATCGGTTCATTAGTGTTCGAGTAATCTTGGTCACCGACTTCAGAAATGCCATTTTGAGAAAAACGCGTTTAAAGTTTCAATTTCAGCTTACACGAAGAACGGATTCTTCTCTTTCAACGCTCATATCTCAGTCAATTTTGTTCGGATCGACTTGAAATTTTCAGGACATATTCTCATATACTTATACTTCAAAAAAAAAAATGCAATAAAAAAAATCGATTTTTTCAAAATCGCAAGTAGGTGTAACCCCTTAAGGGGTAAGGCCACTGTAACGGCCCAAAAAAAAAGGTTTTTTCACTAATTTTTTGCTCCCGAAATTGAAGGTATTTGAAAAAAAACTTTTAATGGTGTTATCGGGCATACATTAAACTTTATTATAAAATTTTTTTACAGTAAAAAAAAACAAAATGGCGGTTCCACAGCTATCTTCCCGGGACATGTTTTGCTTCCAGGGCTCCGCGGCACGCAGCTCCACTGGTGCACTTTTCAATCTAGAACAAAAAAAAAAAAACCATTAATCTAGAGGGCTATAGCTAGAGAATGTCGATCGGATTTTAAAAAGTATCAATTTTTGTGGATTTGGCGTGCGTTTGAAAAAAAATTTGATTTTTGACGAAAAAAACGGCAAGTTTTTTGTTAATAAAAAATCAATAAATAAAGTTCTTGAAAATTCCGATCGACATTCTCAAGATAATGTAAATGTTCACATCTGGTTAAAATTTCAAGTAAAAAAAATGAAAATTGTTCGAGTTATGCTGCGTGCCATTTTGAAAAACCATGTTTCGAGAAAAACGCGTTTAAAGTTTTGCGAATAGTTTGTTTGGGTTTGTTTGGGTCGCACAGGACCTTTTTTTTCTTATTCTAGAGGGTTTAAACTATTTTTTAAGCCAATAAAAAAATTCGATTTTTCAAAAAATTTACAGTGGCCTTACCCCTTAAGTTGGCCGAAAACATAACTCAGACAATTTTCAACCGATTCACTTGAAATGTTGAATATATATTGAAAAATACATTGTCCATGGATATACGTAGGATTCTTTTTATATTGCATAGTTCATCCGTTATTAACAATTATCGAACGATTTTTAGGCAAATTTTTGGAAAGTGAAAAATGTTGTCAGCTCATTGTTAATAACAAATGAAATTACAATATAAAAAAAATCCTACGAACTTCCATGGACAATGTATTTTTCAAGATATATTCAATATTTCAAGTGAATCGGTTGAAAACTGTCTGGGTTATGTTTCCGACCAATTTGAAAAATGCAGTTTTGAGATAAACGCTGCATAGCCGCCATTTTGAAATTAATCGCTTCAAAAAAATTATTATATACAGTCACTGATATGTATGATAAATACCCTTTTTTGTAATATCCATTTATTTTGTAGTTTTTCTGGAAAACAAATTCCCAAAAAGTCTATTTTTCGGCCCCTAGAGTGGCCTAAGGCTTTAATCAGGTTTTTATGTTGCCTTCTTTATTTTTTCTCGGTCGTCAACGCGCGATTATAAAATTGTTCGCATTAACATTTATTTTCTCAACTCTCTCTCTCTCTCTCTGTCTCTCTCCCTCTCTCTTCCTTTTTCGCTTTCTCCGTCGTCTTTTCGTAATTCATCACATTTACATTTCCGCAATTGATGCGAATCTACTCGCGAATAAAGTTTTGAGTCTCGGTCAAAATACGATCCAATTGAGGTAAGTGAGAGAACGAGAGAGAGCGAGAGAGAGAGAGAGAGAGAGAGAGAGAGAGAGAGAGAGAGGAGAAAAATAAAAAATAAATAAAAGAAAGAGAACTAAACCGAGGCAAGCGGTGTTTGGTTCGCGAGCCCTCAGCTCTACGGCGTTTCACCCTTCGTTGAGTCTCCGCATCGGCCCCAACAGGTGGGCACGAATATCTCGCTTCCTCTCGCTCACCTTTTTCTCCCCGTTCTTTTTTCCTCCCTCCACGTACTCTTTTTTTATTTATTTTATTCTTTTTTGACGTTTATTTTTTTACCTCTAGTTTCTTTTAATTCTCACCCTCGCGAACGGAAATTTTCCGCTACGTCAAGTTGTTTTAACGCGGGCGAGAAAAAAAAACCGAATCGACGACTGTATGCACTCGTCCGACGTTCAAGTATATTTTTTGCCTTCCCGAGTTGACCAAGCTACTCGTCCACTTGAACGCCCCGCACCGGCTCCCACGCGTCCCTCTTTTTCATTCTCGCCTCGCTCTTTCGTATTACGTTTACCAATGATCATTTTATTAAATGATTATGAATCATGGTGACGAGGAAAAAAAATCGCTCTTACACTTCGAGATAATAATAGTGGATATTCAAAAAATGAGCTCTTTAAGGGGTTGAAAAAAAAATTCTTTCTGCAACGGTTAATTTGACGAATCATCAACCAGATTTGGATAATAATTATTATTATTAACCCTTCATAACTCCACAACGTAAAAATTTAAATTAACTTCATGGAAAATGTTAGTAAAAGAAAAAACACATATTATTTAGTTTTTGAAAAATGTTATGAGGGAGCTACTTATAAAGCAATAAAGGGCGTGGGACAAACATGTTACACTGTGTGGTATTTAACATTCCTTTATGACATATGGAATGCTTTAAAGCAATTGTTTTGCTTGTTGTAGCATAAAGCCATCGTTGTTGATATCGATTTAGTGATTGTTTTGACATTTTTTTTATTTTCGCAAACTTTACGCATACTCGAATCTTGCAATATTGCGTTAAGTGCACTTCGAACAAATGTTGGTCCAACTAATGCCATCTAGCTTCCATGAATATCACTAAAAACCAGAAAACGGTTTGTAGTCGTCGCCTGACATTAATTTACACGCAGTGAGTGTGAGTGTGAGTGCGAGTGTTCGATTTTTCCCAACCTTTCTTTATATTCAGGACCCCTTTCCTTATCGTATTGAAGTTTACATCGTTGGAATGTAACGATAATAATTTGTTCTCTTTTTGCCGTATTTTTTGGCACATTCAACCTTCAAAAGTCGTCGAAACAGTTTTAAGAATCCTGAAAAATCCTGATATAGCAAAAATATATGACCAACATCTGCGAAAGAAAAAAAATGAAAATAAAATAATAATTAATAGAGATAATAATAATATAAAGATATTGATAAAAATACAAAAATGAGAAAATCAAGAAGAGTTTTGTTGAATTCTAATGATGGAAACTTCAACGCCGTGTTTTCTTGTCCCCAACAATGACTCCTTATGCTTCATTTCAAAGAGCGTACCATGGCTCGATATTCTTCATCTCGAGTTTCGAACGAATCAATTTTAGATATCATTGAAACGCACTCTATACGATTAACAGCCCGCGAAAGAGGGGGACGATCGATGTTATGCGTTTCACGTTGGAAAATGATATTCCCTCGCTGTGGTGCGGGAAGGGCTAATTTGTCACGTGCTCGCACAGCGAGAGGATCCATAACGCGCGGGAGGAGAGAAGAGAACGTATATATATATATATATATATATATATATATATATATATAATGGTTGTAAATCGGTCTTCGCGTCGGAGCTGTTGTTAAACCACCGGACGGATCATAAATCCCTACGTATAAACGGCGTTAATTACTGCGCACAGCGCGCGCTCGCACGCGGTAGGGCACCAAAGGGATGCAAAAGGAGATCTCATCGGGGATAGCGGCTATATATGTAGAAACGCGCGTCGATTCGCGCTGATTCTCGCTGTATCATATATCCGGGTGGATGGGCGCTAAGGGAGGGGGGGGGGGGTGTTGGAGCCGGCAACTCGTGCAGGTCAGGTGTCTATTCAGGCACGGTTCCGAAACTCCCCGAGCGAACTGAAATTTAGCACAAAGCTTCCTTTTAATATTTTAAGACAACCCCTAAAGGGATTTTTGGCGACGCGCAATGGTTTTTGGGTTTGGGCTTGTTTGGGTTTGTTCGTTTGGACGAAACGAAGAACGCGATAACATATACAGGGTGTACCAGAGCTGATGGTATTCCTTGAAATGGGGGGTTGGGGGTGAAATTCTGAGTCGATTGATATAAGCATGTATGAGTCTCAGATCGACCCCTGAATTATTATGAATTTTTAAAGGCGGGCGCACCTTATTGGCCCGCCTTTGAAGATTGATAATAATTCAGGGGTCGATCTGAGACCCATACATGCTTATATCAATCGACTCAGAATTTCAGCCACAACCGCCCATTTCAGGGACTACCATCAGTTCCGGGACACCCTGTATGGGTAATAACGGAGGCGTAGCATATATATATATATATATATATATATTTAGGGTGGCCCTTGATATGGGTAAAAAAAATTGATCGCGCCGCCCTCCAAAATAGTTCGAAATAATAAAAAAAAATCTACGCGAAGCCCCAGCTATGTCCGTTAAGAGGAAGGGGTCCCTGTAATCATAAACTTAAATTTAAATATCAATTTCTCTTCATGATTGGAGAAATTTCGGTTTTTTAAATCTAGTTTATTTGTCAATTTTTCACCACGATATTTCTGTGGTTTAAATAAATAAATTCGTACTGAACGAACTATTATCGATATATTATGTGTACATTTTTTGAATATTATGTTTTTTCGGACCAATTGGATGACTTGTGTGAATAAATAATTTCTTTGTTTTCAATAAAACGAACAAGCTCGTCAAGTTTAAAATCCTGCCAAGTTTAAAATGTCCCTATGCATTTTTGCGAAAGTAATTTTCAAACACATTTTTTATCCACAGCACTGGAAGTCTGATCTCAGTGAAATATTAATATGTTTGTATCTCAGCACGCAACGAATATTTCTAACAAAATTTAAAAAAAACAATTCTGGCCAATCCGTAAGTTCGATGTGAATGGTTTATCGTGAATTTATATCCTTCGTACTTAATAGATTTTGCTGACAAGAAGCAAATTTAAAGTTTGATTTTGATGTGATTAAAAGCGTTCGACAGCAGCTAAATCGAACTATTGGTCCAAAATAATAGGATGGGAAAACTGAACGCTCATCAAATCTAGTATGGAGGACTTTATTGTTTGATCTGTATATTGAATACCAATATACAATAGCTTCGGAAAGTAAAAAAAAAAATTGACAAATAAACTAGATTTTAAAAATCGAAATTTTTCCAATCATGAAGAAAAATTGATATTTAAATTTAAGTTCATGCTTACAGGCACGCCTTCCTCTTAACGGACATA
Organism: Ophion obscuratus; assembly: GCA_964007375.1. Lineage (NCBI taxonomy): Eukaryota > Metazoa > Arthropoda > Insecta > Hymenoptera > Ichneumonidae > Ophion > Ophion obscuratus. The sequence goes on from OZ023323.1 coordinate 17,590,998, forward strand.
GCAGGAGCTTCGCGTAGATTTTTTTTTATTATTTGGAACCGTCTTGGAGGGCGACGCGATCAATTTTTTTTTACCCATATCAAGGGCCACCCATATTATATATATATATATAATATATATATATATAGGCGCGCGTTAAAAAAAGAACTTAAAAATTCAATATCTCGAAAACTATTGCGAGTCGCCAAAAATCCCTTTATGGGTTGTCTTAAAATAATAAAAGGAAGGTTTGTACAAAAAATCAGCTCGATCGGTGGGAGAGGCAGGTTCCGGAACCTTACCCTTAAAAAAAAAAACTTTAAAATTCAATATCTCGAGAACTATTTCGAGTTGACAAAAATCCCTTCAGGGGTTGTCTTAAAATATTAAAAGAAAGGTTTGTGCAAAATTTAAGCTCGATCGGGAGGGGGGGGGATCGCAACCCTCGATTCGCTTACTATAATCAAAAACCTCGGAAAGTTTTGCTCGATCGAATCTCGCTGCGTATCCTCGGCAACGTCGTCAGCCTGATCTTCTTTAGACGGATTTCTATTTTTTTTTCTTTTAGATGCGCTATTATAATAATACATTTTCTTCGCAGCTGTAATTCGATACAAGTGAATGAGCATTTCCTCAAATTATACGCACTTTACAAAAAGAGCGAATTAGAGGGAGAAAAAGGGGGGGGGGTCAGGAAGTACGCGAGAAAAAAAATGAAGTAGAACAAGGGTACGATTTAATTGACAAAAATATTTCCTCCCTGTGAATGACTCGAATTTTTAGCCGACTATTCGAGCCTGTTGAAGCTGAAGGCTCCAACGTGGACACGTCACGATCTTCAAGAGGCGATCGAGGCTGTGGTGACGCAAAAAATGCGCTTCACTCAAGCGTCGACCAAGTACGGAATACCGAAAGGCACGTTGTACGACAATATACTCGGAAAATCAAAGAGGATGATGGTACTCGAAGAGGCTGCCCTTAATAGCGAGGAGGAGAGCGCGGTTTTGGAATTTTGCTGCGACATTACGGTCAGCCCGTACAACAGACGGACGAAAAAGTCGCTCAACGCGATTCTCAATTATGTGGAAAAGTTGAGACGCAAGCGAGATCCGGGCTTTGTTTTTACCGGGCTCGCGGGCTTTCGTTGGTGGTGGGCTTTTTGCAAAAAACACTCGATAGTCTCGCTCTACTTCAATGATGAGAACGACAACGAATGACTGTATGACAAACTCGGGCATTTCGATTATTGGACAATCCACGTAGCTGGGCATTTTTCAATTTTTTTTTCCGTCGCGCTATTGCTATTGTATTCGGTAATCGGTATTTTATTTCTTTTTTTTTCTTGTCCATTTCTTTTCGCTCAAAAGTGCAATCATTATTTCGAGGATTATTTTGGAATCGGAAAAAAATTATGATTACAATCTCGGGAATAAATGGGATTCGAAATCTTGAGAATTATTGATGTTCAAGGCTGATTAAAAAATCTTGGAAGTCTCAAAAATAATGAAATTTTTTTGGGACTTCCAAGTCTCCAAGACTTGCAAAAATACGAAATATTTTTAATTTCCCCATTTTGACTGTCATGCAAGATTTTTTTTTCGGCATTTACATTTTCACTCTCTGAATGATCATGTTGAAAAATAGATGGGCATTTTTTTAAGAAAAATTCTGCCAAAATAAATTGAAGCCATCGAAGAATTAATTTTTCATTGCATTCCAAAGCAAAAAACCTTTGCACGTGACCAAAAGTTAGCCGTCCAATAATCGAAATTCCCTTCTGCCACAAATTTTGCCGACGTCCGGTCATTACACCTATATATATATATATATATATATATATATATATATATACGAGCGAAAGTAAAGAACGTAGTAATTCCGAACCGCCTTTTTTGAACAAAAGTGCCTTACGTATCGTCTTCCATTACGATTGTAACGATTAAGAGGGGGAGGAAACCTCCGACCGCGGCAATAATTGTACATATCGAGGCTGAAAAGTCTCAACGAGTAATTTCATTCCATTTTCGGGGTTTTTACTATGACTCCCCGAAGACCTGCTTCGTCAACAAATATATACATATCGTTTATTTCCATTCCAACGATTAACGATTATTAACAGAATATTGATAAAGCAGACGAACATTTAATTGATAAAGCATTAATAGAAAACGCGAGCGAATTAATATTCATTAATCGAATATTAATTTTAAAAAAATAAGCATTTACTTCTTTCTACTAATTAGAACAAATTTAATTCGCGTATTTATTATTTATTTTAATATTTTTTCGTTAGGCGCACATTTTACATGTGACTTCTCTTTTATTCTCGATATCCGAAGAATAATTGTAAATCGTAAGTTAGCCAAAAAAATACTCGTGAAATCGTCCTTGGTGATGAGAAACAAAGTGCCTTGCCATTTCCGGGCTGTCTTCCGTAGTGATAGTGACGATTCGACAACATTCCGCCAACTCCGGGCGAAATATTTTTTACACTTCAGTCAGCGAGAAAAAAAAGCACACGAATAATTGCTCGAACAACGTTTGCTGCGTTTGGCAAAACAAAACAAAAAACAAAGAACGAAAAGAAACTTAACCGCGTCGATGAAAGTTATCCGAAAATATACGAAACGTTGAGCACTTGTGTCTCACCGTTCGATACGTATAATCGCATAATTAGGATTTTTGTGACCAGTCCGTCGGTCATTTGCTCAAATAATCGCAATAATGTAAACGCGAAGGAGTTCACACTCGTGCAATTGTATTCATTTCGGGGAATTTTTTTTTTTTTTTTCCCCACGTTCTCGAATACTTAGGGACCAAGAGAGTATAGTACGTTATTTAAAAATGTTGTTCTATCGAGATCGTTTTATTGATAAGAGAAATTTGTGAATATTGTTGCGACGCTGCAGACTTGAATTTCGAAGACTGCGAAAGAATCCTTGAAAAAACAATTCGGACGAGGCGAAATTAAAAGCGAGCGAGCGACTACGAGAGAAAAGAACGTTCTTGGCCAATTACTCAATAAACTCTCACTCGTTTCTTCTAGCCTCTAATTTGCTTCGATCTAAAGATAAACCACGCTTATACACACGACGCACTCCGCCCATGTGTATGTGTACCCCTGCGTATGTGATTTCCAATTAATTGTATTAATTATTGAATTGAAGGAGAGCTTAATTAGAACCAATAAATAAACTATTAAATAATCGACGTAAATTGAGGCCGAATAAGTCGTGTGTATGCGAGCAGAATATACGCGAGCGTTCCACTTTCCGTATAGCGCACATTAAATATATACTATATGTATGTGTGTGTGTGTGTGTGTGTGTGCGCGCGCGTGGGAGTGTGTGGGTGAGAGTGAATGCGTGTGTGTGTGTGTGTGTGCGTGTGTACGTGCGTTCGTCTGCGAATGCGCATGTGTGGGTGTGTGTGTGGAAGTGTGTGTGTGTGTGTGTGTGTGTGTGTGTGTGTGTGTGTGTGTGTGTGTGTGTGTGTGTGTGTGTGTGTGTGTGAGTGTATGTGTGTGTGTGTGTGTGTGTGCGTTCGTCTGCGAATGCGCATGTGTGTGTGTGTGCGCGCGCGCGCGCGCGAGTGTGGTGCGTGTGGAAGTGTGTGAGTGTGTGTGTGTGAGTGTGTGTGTGTGTGTGTGTGTGTGTGTGTGTGTGTGTGTGTGTGTGTGTGTGTGTGTGTGCGTGCGTGCGCGTGTGGTGCGTGTGGAAGTGTGTGAGTGGTGAGTGTTTGTGTGTGTGTGTGTGTGTGTGTGTGTGTGTGTGTGTGTGTGTGTGTGTGTGTGTGTGTGCGTGTGTGTTTATATTTGTTCGATCCTCGATCGTCCGACACCAGTGCGATCTTCGACAAAAATTGTAAGCGTAAAAACCGTCGCAGCAAAAATCAAAAATACACTCGTATAAAAAATGTCCGACCATCCGCTCGCGTGAAGAATGTCGTTTTTTCTTCACTCTCCGTGTTACTTATTTTATTTACAGGGCATCGTGGCATCGTCAAGGTATATATTGATTCGATAGAGAAAGAGAGAGAGAGAGAAATACCGACCAAAAAAAAAATTTTTTTAAATAAATAAAGTCCGTCCGACGCAAAGCCCCATTCAACGAGAGTTTGCAAAACATTATTGAGTATAATTATTTTTTTTTCCTTTAAAAACCTTCCGTTAATTAGCGAAAATGCGACACGTGACTAATCACCGTTATAACCCACCGCCTCTCTTTTTCTCCCGCGGTGGGACTGTTCCAGCAGACAGTTATCAGTATCAGCTTCAATCGCTCTGGCAAAAGTGTTGGAACACGAATTCGGGACTGGTGCACAATCTTCGATTTCGCGAACGGGGACCACTGAAGTCTTGGCGACCGGAGACCATGGCCGAAGCGATTTTCAGCGTACTCAAGGAGGGCCTCTCGCTCAGTCAGGCAGCCAGGTCAGTATATATATTTATTTATTTATTTATTCACGTATACTTGTCATTTTGAACCCCACCGTTTTCGAGCTAGAATTCACTTTTTTCTTAAACGGCATTATTTGGATCTCCTGAGTTCCAACGTTCCCTGCCCGCCTACGCACTTGTCGCTGTTCAACAGAAACGAGGTCGTCATTTATCGGATAGTGTGTTCTACACATAACCTCCATGTTAACCTCATATTAAAATTAAAATATTCGTGATTTAAAAAAAATACGTTTTATTAATAAATAAAAACGTCGGGTCATTTTGAAACACCCTCCCGTCGTCACGCTCGTACATTCGATCCTAATCGGAATTCCCCTTTGGAAGCCAATGTACGAATCCAATTCCAATCCTAAATGATTCCCACAGAATCGAACAAAATATATAGATATACAAAATGAGTGGCTCGTGAAAAAGTATAAATCTCATCTCAAAAAAGTAAAGGTCACGTAAAAAGTATATTCCAAAAATCGATTTTGAATCACGTCACATAAAATCCACGTTAGTTATCATTTTTTATTTATGTTACTGGACTTTGACACATCATTGCACACCTTCAAGCTCACGAAACATGCTGGTTATATTTCAACACGTCGAGCTTATATTATTGATTCAAACGTGGTAAGCATTCTCAAACGGCATTCATCGGGGAGCAGTGCAGAATCCAATACGATCCCAATGAGGATTCCCTATGTGCGGTGTCCCTAACAAATCCCTATAGAGATGTGGGTGCATTTCGTAACTATCTAACAAATTTGTGCAAGAGATCACGAAAAAAAGCAGGACAACAACTCAACTCTTTAATTCTTTATTCTCAGATATCTCTCTCCTTAAATATCTCTATTCTGGAGCAGGCTTAATCAGAAACATCTCTATTCCAAAATATCTCATGTCTAAAGCATTTCTCTGCCGAACAATCTCTATTCGTGAAGATCACAATGCCACAATAATTCAGTTCTGAAATATTACTGCTCTTAAATATCTCCATTACACGAACTTTCGTATCTGGAATTTTTCTATTCTTACATATATGTATTCTTCAAAATGCCATGTGACATCCACAACATCTGTATTCCGACAATTTCATCTCACAATATCTGTCTTCCGGAACACCTCTATTCCATTCGTAATATTGCATTTCGTACATTGGCCATGAATAAAACAAATGCAACGCAGAGGGGAATGGAGGTGTTTCGGAAGAGAGATATTGTGAGATGAAATTGTCGGAATACAGATGTTTTGGATGTCACATGAGATTTTGAAGAATACGGAGTAAAAAGTTTCGGATACGAAATAATTTGAAGAATACAGAATAGAAAAGTTTTGGACACGAAATATTGTAATGCGGTATTGTGATTGTGATACGGTGATTGTGACACGGTGATTGTGACACGGTGATTGTGACACGGTGATTGCGATACGGTGATTGCGACACGGTGATTGTGACACGGTGATTGTGACACGGTGATTGTGACACGGTGATTGTGACACGGTGATTGTGACACGGTGATTGTGACACGGTGATTGTGACACGGTGATTGTGACACGGTGATTGTGACACGGTGATTGTGACACGGTGATTGTGACACGGTGATTGTGACACGGTGATTGTGACACGGTGATTGTGACTCGGTGATTGTGACACAGTGATTGTGACACGGTGATTGTGACACGGTGATTGTGATACGGCGATTGTGATACGGCGATTGTGATATGGTGATTGTGATACGGTGATTGTGGTACGACATAATTTGAAGATTACAGAATAGAAAAGTTTCAGATACGAATTATTGTGATACGGTATTGTGATTGTGATACGAATTTTTTTTTCAGAATACAGAATAGAAAAGTTTCGGATACGAAAGATTGTGGAATGGACATATCTAAGAGCAGTAATATTTCAGAACTGAATTATTGTGGCATTGTGATTTTTACGAATAGAGATGTTTTGGCAGAGAAAGGTTTTAGACATGGGATATTTTGGAATAGTGATGTTCCTGATTACACCTGCTCCCGAATAGAGATATTTCAAGAGAGAGATGTCTGAGAATAGAGAAATAAATAATAAAGTAGTTGTCCTGTCGAAAAAAAAGTTTCTTTTGGGTTTGGGAGACCCAAAAAATTCATTGGGTCTCCCAATTGAGAGATCCAACAAATTCCGGTTGAGAATATCAAATAAAAATCCTGAAACGACGCCAATGAGGAGATAGCGCCCATTTCACTCGGATTCCAATTTGGATTCCCTACGTGCGGCGTCTCTATAAAATCCCTATAGAGATGTGGCAGGATCTGGGGACTTCCCAACAAGTTTCTGCACGGTTTTTAGAATCTCAACCCTCTGCCTTGAGACCAAGATTCCGGAACTTTCCGTCGCGATCGAAAATGCCCAGTGCGCCCATACTTTCCCTGGACCAATAGGAAAGAATACTCGGCGAACCTCCATCTCAAATGATAATTCTCTATATTTTTGGTTACAGGAAGTACGACATCCCGTATCCGACCTTCGTACTTTACGCAAACCGAGTACACAACATGCTCGGTCCAAGCTCCGATGGAGGAGCCGGTGAGTGTTAGTTGACATTTTCATATTTATCCAACTCGCGAGCCCACCGTCTCTCTTTCTCTCTCTCTCTGAGACCCGATACCCAGCCATGTTTTTTTTTCTCGTTTCTCCGCTCTGCGCGTCAAATCATGAATAGTTAATAAACAAGAGCAAGGGAGTGGTAGTGACTTGTATAAAGAATAATATTTCGCGTAACGGGTAACGAGTTTAAACTGCTCACTATAGTGGATTTAGTTGCGCTCGTAAAAGCTCCGGGCAATTACATACCGCAACGCGGACTAGCGAGGGGGATGAGAGGTGGCGAGTGTATAACTTGGCGAACTCGCGCGCGCATTAATAGTCGCAGCCCCGATATATATTGCTCTCGTCTCACTTTCCCTCCGTGCTCTATATATCTCGAGCGGTTACGTCGATTTGACGGCCATTGTGTTTACGCCCCGGCCACCCCGTTAATTCGTTATTTTATTGTTCGCGAACGATCCGAAATGGGTGGACGGCTGGGAGTGAGAGAGGCTTTGGAAACAAGAGCTCGACGGTAAAAGGTGAGAAACGCGTTATCGTTGCTCCCGGTGCGCGACCGAGGCCTATTAGTGCCGCGTTAACAGCCTCGACTATCTTTGATTCTTTCGCGTTACCGCAATAACGCGACCGCGTTTCTCTTCACCTTTTCCCCCCGATTCTCGTCTCCAACGTTACCAACTTTACGCGGAAGCGATTTTTCGTTCGATCCCTCATTGACAAAGAATTCATCAGAGAGTGTCAACGATGCAAACTTCAACGATGTTGAAGTTTGCATCGTTGGAATGCAACGAATTATTTTTACACTGAATTTCCAAAATTTTATTCAACAGATGCATTTTTTGTTATTGGACAAGAGTTAATTGTATACTGCCAAGGACAGTTCACAACTGCTTTAAGGGTCTATACCAGTGTGAACGCTGAAAATTTGGGTGATTTTCGCGAATTTTTTGGAAGAAAAGTCGTCAATTAAATGGTTCGGAAAATTAAGAATATATTTGGCTATATTTGACCTATATCACATAATTTTTTCATAGAAAAATATTGAGATCCAAGCGACTTATGCGCTGCTTTTGGAGGCGACAAAAAAAGTGCCTCCATTGCTGACATGATTCCGGCCGAGTGAGTAGCTGAAACCGAAAAAGGAAAAAATGTCGTTAAACTGGAAGGTATTTTCTGTACAATGACGTAGGATTTTCTAAAAATATCAAAATCTACCAAAATGGCGTAGTTATGTAAAAAAAGTCTGTTTTCTTGCCTATAAAATGGTCGTTTTTTTCAATGCCAAATCGTCGATTTTCATCCAATCAGAAATATCCTACGTCATTGTAGAATAAATATATTCAAGAGTACTCATTTCAAATTTCAAGTCAATCGGATAATTGCCCTTTGAGTTACAATGTCAGCAAATTTGAAAAATCTCATTTCGAGAAAAACGCGTTTAAATATCTAACTATCAATTTTTGCAAGATGAAATTATATTTACCATAAAGACTGGTAATCAGCTATACCTGGTCCATACAATGGCAAAGGAAAAAGGCAAAAAAACGATTTTTTAAAAGTGTCACACTGGTATAGTATAGATTTAAAGAAAAGTTATAGATCGCCATTACACAATTTACAATTCACTAATGATTGCAGCGCTGTAAAAACGAAACTGAAACGCAGCAGACTATGATGAAAACTATCGTCGTAGGCTACCGCAAAACCACTTCCATCTTTAAGTTTATTAGCTGATGTACTGACAAATTCAGTATCTCGTTTAGACGTATATCGATTGCCTCGATAATGTCTTTTTTTGGAACCATCACTTGGACATCTATTGCTATGTTTCGACTGTTGTCCATTTTGACACGATGTTTACTCACCGAATGGCACACTTCAACTGCCGATCGAAATACCAACTCTCCAAAAATTAGTTTTCTTGCTTTCACTTTCAAACAGATTTGAGATTATAGAAATATACACAACAGCTATATGGAGGTATAAGGGTAACGTGACAACAATATAAAGTTAAGACCGTTACCCGTGTAGAAATTGGAGTGGGGAGAAAGTACTGGCCCTGATCTGCCTCCCCTAGATAATATCAGGCTCTAGTCGGGCCTTCCACCCTGAAATAGGTTCGCAATGTAACGGGTCTAAGCGTAGGTCCCGATCCGCCGTTTCCTTTCTGGGGAACTGATCAGGAACGGGCCGGAGAACAAGCGGTAAATGACCAGACAAGTTGTAGGGAATAGATCGGGAAATTGCCAGGAACAAACGAGGAAACGAAAAATGACGTTTCAGCGTTTTCGCAATCCTTGAGGAGGTAAATTCGAGAGTGTATTCAATGTAGTATTTCGCCAACATATTGTTTATTGGTTATCTACTTGCTAAGGTAGTTTATGAGTGTAAACATACGCTTGCTGACATTTCCTTATAGGCAAAGAGACAGAAAAACGTACACAGATCACTATCCGAGCGAAAAAGACCTAGAGTTCAAAGGGTTATTTCAAAAGTATCGCATAATCATAAGCGTAAGTGCACGCTGTAAGCATAGCACTTCTGTACATGGTACAACTCACAGGACGAACTTTTATCCCAGTACCATGATACCTTGCTTACGCAAAGCGCTTCGCTTGTAGCCACCTGGCGGATTGTTGGCGAAATACATCCAAGTTATATCTTCCCGGCCAGAAGATTAATATTTCCCAACATAGCGACAGGGCGTTCAAAAACCACGCATGACCTACTTTACTTTTTTGCCTCATACTTTGGCTATTCTTTATGCTCAAATCATTAGTTATCGTAATCCCGGTATTTATTATAAGCATTGTTGTCCTCGTCGATTATCATTGATAAAATTAATGCTTTTAATGATGAATAGAATTACAACAGAAAAAAGTTTTGTCGCAATAATTTCAATATAATTTATTTATTCATATATCTTATACAAAACATTTCTAATCACCAATATATTCGCCATCGGTTTCTATGACACTCGACCATCGAGTTGGCATCTCATTTATTCCCTTTGCCCAAAACAGCGGCGGCTGGAACTCAAAGAAATTTGAAACATCCCTTCTGAGATCGTCGACGTTTTTGAAAGTTTTGTTTCTCAAGTATGCCTCCAAATGTCTGAACAAATGGTAGTCAGATGGCGCGATGTCGGGAGAGTATGGTGGATGAGAAACGGTATTCCAGTGAAGCTCAGTGATTGTTTTGTGGGTTTCCTTTGCGACATGGGATCTCGCGTTGTCGTGGAGAAGGCGCACAGTCACGCGTCTTGGCCGTTTTTTTCTTATAGCTTTTGCCAATTCCTGGAGATTCTCGATGTATCGTGTAGAGGAGATCGTCTTACCTACAGGGAGAAAATTGTGAAACAGCATTCCCTTTGCGTCCCAGAAACAGCACAACAAAACCTTTTTTGAGTGACGATCAGATTTCGGTTGGTGTAGCGGTTTTTCTCCGATAGGAAGCCAGTAGGCTAAACACGTTCTGTTATCATACAAGAACCAGCTTTCATCTCCCGTCACAAGATCTTCTGAAAACTCCTTACGATGGTGGCGAAGCAGGAGAGACTGGCAGATGGTCACGCGACAGTTCTTATTGTCGTCGGTGAGACGGTGTGGTATCCATTGAGCTAGAACTTTCCTGTATCCCAAGTTGTGTAAGTGATTGACTATTGACGGTTGGGTGCAGCCAAGTTCTCTTGCTAGCTCGTGCGTACTAGCTTCCGGTTTTTCTTTGATGCAGCGGAGTAATGCTTCATCATCGATGGTCGACGATCGTCCGAAACGTTCCTTATCTTCAAGGCTTGTGTCTCCAGATTTAAAACGATTGAACCAACGCTGGACTGTTCGATGAGAAACTACGTTTTCGCTGAATGCATCCTGTATATTTTTAGCAGTTGTGCTTGCGTTCGTGCCGCGCTGCCACTCGTAAAAAATGATCGCTCGAAGTTGCTCCTGCGAGATCGAAGCCATTTCTGTCCACTAGAACGCGCGCTCGCCCTTTTATACCCTGTCACGCGGAAGGGTAGAAAACATTCTAGAATATTCTCGACATAGCTCGATGTCATATTGCGTCAATACGTAAAGGGACATTTAAAAAATGTTTGCTACAAAACTTTTTCATCAACCTGTATCTTTGATGAGGTGAAGAGCAAAGTAGCTTTTCTTTAGTTCACAAAGGCAGGCTCCACTTTTCAGAACATGTCAATATTCTGGCCGGATAGACATTACGTGAAGACGTACTTGCTCGCAATGTATGCCGGCCAGAAGATTGTAATTTCCAAACATAGAGGGTAGCTGTAAAAAACGATTTTGCGATCTTCCTGGTTTGTTCATGGGAGGGCCCAGTCAGGTAAATCAGACAAAGCAATACTGATCAGGGGCGGACACAAAGGTCGTGTTCGTTGGGTCTCATCATTTTGACTGCGCATGCGCATAATGATGCGCATTTGATGATGCGCACGTTTCATTGCGCAATTGCGCGTTGCGCATCATTAAGCACATGCGCACTTGTTCGTATCAAAATGATGAGACCCAACGAACACGACCAAAGTAGGGTATGCCCGGTCACATTTCTGCACGGGTACAGCTGCCGCGCGGTTCACACTATTCGGTCCCGGCGTGCTCTCGACTATGTGCCATAGTTTCGTAAATATTTCATATTACCGTCTAAAATTTTTACAGTATAATCTCAATATATTATACTTTCGAAATATGTGAAAAAAAAAATCCATTTTTCGAAACCCGAACACCAGACCGCATACTTAAGCTATGAAGATCGCGCGACCATCTTTTAGGTCCCTTACTTAGCATCTACAGCCTAAATCTACAAAACATGATTTTTGATAAAAATAAAAATAAGAAAGACAAGAAAAAATTCATTGCATTCCAACGATACAAATTTCAAGCCCCCATAGCTAAGTAAAGCATCGGCAATGAACGACAACTCATTTGGATGCCCGGATATGTCTCGAACTTTACAGATCTTCGGCCGAAGGGTCGTGGGAGGCCGCAGAGGATTCTACTTGGAGTTTGGCCCGATGAGCACATACGGGGCGTCATAAGGACCGTGGTGTTTCGCGACGGGAACATCAAGGAGGAACCGACGCCGATTTATCCGAGCTTGACGAATTACGCGTGCAACGGCCCCGAGGGCGCGGTCAGCCCCGGCGCCGCGGCGGCCGCTGCGGTCGCTGCGGTCGCTCAAGGTAAATTCACTTTTTCACCGGAAACCGCAAAATTAATCTCCCCCCCCCCTCGATCCCTCCTGATAAACCGCTTCTGTAGAGACAAAAATGAAGGAAAAAATCCGGCCCGTTTATCGAGGTGCAGCCAGGTGGTCCTTATTAAGGGGCTACATCTACCTAGAGGCCCGAAAAAATAGCCAACTTCCGAATTTTCTTTCTGGCAAACGGTTCGTGAAAAAGAAACGGACTTTTTTACAAGCTTTTATTTAAGGGGAGGTACCTGAGTAAACGGCGAGAAAAACAGGCAAACTTCGGGAATTTTTATCTCAAAAACTAATGTTTCGATTGGATATGGGTTTTTTTCATTGGAAAGTATGTACATTGAGGTATGTTTAGGATTTTTTTCAAATAAATTCGTTGACTGGAAGCGATTCAAAAATTCGTTGACTGGAAGCGATTCAAACTCGAAACATAGTTTTCAAGGTCGGTGTATCCATCTGGATACACCGACCTTGAAAACTATGTTTCGAGATAATGTATCTCGAAAACGGCTTGTCTGATTTTGTCCAAATTTGGATACAATATTCTTCGATAGTTTTTCTCGTTCGCCACGTAGGGGTTTTTCATTTGATTGAACTATTGCTTTTTTTTGCAATGTGTATACAAACCAAAATCGTCGGAAATTGCGAACGAAAAACGAATGTTAAGGTATTCCTTTCGCGGAGGGCCGTATTTTGTGGGGGCATGAGCAGTGCCTTCTGAATCGTCGGTAAATTACAATTTCGCTTCATAAAAAAATAAGTTACAATGGATTATTATACACAACGATAAACTAGAATAAAAAATTTCGCGCAAATTTCTTACATTGAGGCCTTTTTACATTTATTTGAAACGTCACGGCTACGAAAATTCTTCTGCTAGTAACATTTTTCCAAGTTTTGACATTAATATTTTCTTTAAACGTTCGGTGAGCCTATGTTTTTATTGTCGTTACGAAATCTTTAGACTTTTTTACACCTGTGAGCAGTTTATATCAGGCATCTAGAGTCATTTAGTGTATGAATTATTAAATAGAAATTGGCCAGCGTGACATGTCCATAAAGCGCCGTATAAATGAGATGATTTTTAGGGCCGTAATTTTTCGTTAAAGGTTCGGTAACTTGGCTTGAAATTTTACCGGTATACTTGGATGTATTTTAACTTTATTATAGACGACAATCAGTTGAGTGTAAAATATTTGGGTTCGTGAAAGGAATACCTTAAATTAAAACGGTCGCAATTCCGTCAAAAATGAACATTTAGAAAAATTCTAGTTGGGGAACGAGAAAAACTATCGAAGAATATCCGTTACGAGACGTCATGCAAAAACCCAATTTCCGGTCGCTACAAAAGTGTATTTAATAGTGAGAATCCGTCAGATTCTTAAAAATAATTAGATTCACATACTTAACACTTGTAGTACACGAATGCTCTTAGAAAAAATTATGCTTATTGACCTAATTTTTATGTAATATCAAGTTTAATTTGAACTTCCGGTATTGGATTTATTACCACTTACTACGATAAAGAGACGTGACAGCAAGGCAACAGCTGACTGTACTCCTAACCTCATCTCACTCATTCGCATTTTCGCACATATTTCATTTTTAACCGACATATTTCACCGATACAAATTTTCCACGCTTTTTACCAGTCGTGGCCCGAATACAATGCTTTATATTTCCCGCATCCGACATTGTTTTGACACATCGACGTTGAAAAGCATGGAGGTCAAACGCGCCCGGTTGAGTAAAAAAGAGACGGAGATAGAACCAATGTTGCCAAATATCAACCTAGAAATACTGGGCGAATCGTTGGAATCACTATTTTTTTCATTTTTATAATCAAATGTGAACATTCATTCAACAGTTTACACATGGAAAATTTTATTTATAACAAATTATTTTTTTGAATATGTTAAAAATATGAATTGTACAAGTCTCAAGTATGATCAGTGGTATGACTAGTGTGAAGCGATAGGATTACCTTAAACGGTAAACTCTATATACAAAAAAAAATACATTTTCTAATCACTTGAGGGGCTATACCAGTGTGAACGCTGAAAATTTGGGTGATTTTCGGGATTTTTTTGGAAGAAAAGTACTCAATTGAATATTTCGGAAAATTAAGAATATATTTGGCTATATTTGACCTATATTACGTATTTTTTTCATAGAAAAATATTGAGATCCATACGACTTATGCGCTGCCTTCCGAGGCGCCAAAAAAAAGTTCCTCCATTGCTGACATGATTCCGTGCCGATTGAGTAGCTGAAACCGAAAAAGGAAAAAATGTCGTTAAACTGAAAGGTATTTCCTGTACAATGACGAAGGATTTTCGAAAAATATCAAAATCTAACAAAATGGCGTAATAATGAAAAAAAGTCTGTTTTCTTGTCTATAAAATGGTCGTTTTTTTTTCAATGCCAAATCGTCAATTTTCATCCAATCAAAAATATCCTACGTCATTGTAGAGTAAATATATTCAAGAGTACTCAGTTCAAATTTCAAGTTAATCGGATAATTGCTCTTCGAGTTACAAAGTCAGCAAATTTGAAAAATCTCATTTCGAGAAAAACGCGGTTAAAGATTTAACTATCGATTTTTGGAAGATAAAATGATTGAAATACCGTCTTGCAATTTTTACAGGATATTCTTGAAAGTATAAACTGTGGAAAAGGCAAAAAAATCGATTTTTGAATGTGTCGCACTGGTATAGCCCCTTAAGAGAAGAGTAGGGGTTTCAGCGTGAAAAACAAACACTTTTTTGGGAATTTTTTTCATCTATATGGATAGAGCAAATTTATTGAAACCTTTTGTACATTGTTAAGTGTCATTTCAAGAACATTCCGTGAAATTTTCGGATGATAATGAAAATGCAGCAATCGATAGAAAAATGGGTTTTCGTTGCATTCCAACGATGCAAACTTCAACATTTTATTTTTTAATAATTTTCCACTGTGATGATCCCTTATGGGGAGGGTAGGGGTTTCAGCGTGAAAAAAAACACTTTTTTGCGAATTTTTTTCATCTATATGGATAGAGCAAATTTATTGCAACCTTTTGTACATTGTTAAGTGTCATTTCAAGAACATTCCGTAAAATTTGTACGTGAAAATATCCACAAACAAGCCGGTGACAAAGCTTTTCCAAGAACGCCTTTGGAAAAACACGATTTGCGGTGTTCACTGTGTCTCAGTTAGAAATTATCTGAAATCAAGCACCATTAAAATTTAGTCAAAGTATCATCAAATCCTCCCCCAACGATCTTTGATAACTTTTTTTTCATTTCTAAAATTTTGGTGGTCATGTAAAGTGAAAAGTGCTATTTTTCACGAAAAATTCCGCCATTTTGGGGGTGTAAAACCCCCTCAATGTAAAAAAAATCTCAAACTAACCGTTGGGGGGAGATATTTTATATGTAGAAAGTGTGTACCAAGTTTGAAATAAATCGGTCATGTAGTTTTCAAATGGCAGTGAACACGGACTTTGAAAAAGTGGTTTCGAAAAAAACGCGGCACCGGCTTGTTTGTGGATATTTTCGCGTACAAATTTCACGAAATGTTCTTGAAATGACACTTAACAATGTACAAAAGGTTTCAATGAATTTACTCTATCCATATAGATGAATAAAAATTCGCAATAAAGTGTTTTTTTTCACGCTGAAACCCCTACCCTTCCTTTAAAAAAGACCTCGTTTTCCACACAGTCCGACAAACCCTCATAATCACATAGCCAGCAAAAAGAACAAAACAAATAAATAACCCAAGAATGCCCTACCCGGGAGCTTCCTTTCTGTACAGCGCCCAGTGTCCTCCCTCGTAAAATCGCCTCTTCCATACGATCGACGAAATAACCATAAACTAAAAGGATACGTAACATTCCGATACAGGTCTGCGTCATCAGATGTGCAGTATGGTGGCGGCCGCGCAGTCCCACCAGCACGACATGATAGCGACGAATCTATCGGCGAATTTCCAAGCGGCCGTTCAAGTAAGTCAGCATCATCTCAACAACAACAGTCCCGAGCGAACGAGTAGCGCCGGCGGCACCACCACCGCCAACACCACCACCAACAACAACAACAACAACAACAACAACAGTAACAGCAACAACAGGAATTCGCCGTTGATGCTGGGTCTGCCGAGTCCAGGCTCGGGTGGTGGTCCACCCGAGAGTCCAATCGAGGGCAGCCCCCTGGCTAGTCCTCTAGTCCCGCTAATGGATCCGGCACACATACCGAGCAGCGTTGAGGTCGGCATCGGTGTCAGCGGCATGACCTACAAACCTCCTCGGAGCTTCATCAGCCCCAGACCCGAGAATCTCTTTCAGGAGGACATCGCCGATCTCGTCAAGACCGCCCATTCGCACAAGGACAAGGACAAACTTCCGGTCAAACTCGAGCCTCTCTCCGAGTCCCGAAGCGAGCAGTAGAAAACAAATACATTAACGACAACAATAACGGAACGCCGATCAAATATCGATTTTCCTTGTTCGTAGAGATGAAAATTTAGGGACCGGGGAGGGCAAGGGAGGACGAATGGAATAATTGTATGATTGGGACATCGATGGTCGAAAGTTTCTTTTTTTTTCGGCGCACTCTACATAGTCCTCGTGGTACTAAACGACGCCCAGACACGTTCCGTGCAAACGTTGTTAATTTTTTTCTCTTTTTCCTTTTTTTTTTGTTACCAATTTTGAACGAGAATTCCGTACATTTGACGTACATTTTGTTTTGCTCGTGAATATTAGCGTGATTATGCATATATACACTACCGGCCAAAAGCTTCCGGACACTTCAGATAATTGCAAAACCTTCGATCACTTTGGATAATTGCAAAATTATATTACAATAATATCATTAATTGTACGGAGCTATATAATATCTTCGTGAAATAATCAATTGAATTAACTAGAGAGGGTGATAAAAGTATTTGTAGATGTCGTATTTTTCAAATTATCCTACGAAAAAAGTAAAATGCTTTATTTTCTGTGTTCAATTATTCTAAATATACATGGTGTCTGATTTTAGTTTTAAGGCTTTCACGGCTCTTTATGTAATGAGAAGAGTATGTGGCTTCCGGATGGAGGCCGTGTTGAGGATCAGCGTTGTGCCGACGTTCCGCAAACGTTACAGTCTGCATCATCAGGGCTGAGAGCTCCGATACTGAAGCTCTCGTGTCTCTTCTATATAACTATATGTTATATAACGTGTCATGACTATATAAGGAATACCTGAGACACGAGAGCTTCAGTATCGGAGCTCTCAGCCCTGATGATGCAGACTGTAACGTTTGCGAAACGTCGGCACAACGCTGATCCTCAACACGGCCTCCATCCGGAAGCCACATACTCTTCTCATACATGGTGTCTGTTTACAAAAATCTTGCGAAAACACGAACAAATAATTAAAGCCAAATTAACAACAGTTTCGAGTGAGATGTACAAATACTTTTCTGCCCACTGCATAATATTCTAACATTATTTGGCAATTACCCAGTGATTGAAAGTTCTGCAATTATCTGAAGTGTTCGGAAACTTGGCTGGTAGTGTATATATATATATATATATATATACACACTACTGTGTCCAAAAAATAAAGTGACATTGTATTTATTTCGAAAATTCTTTATTTATTTTTCCAAATCAATTTCATCCCCTTCAAAGTAATCCCCTCCCGATGCAATGCACTTATGCCAACGAATTTTCCAATTTTCGAAACACTGATTGTAGTCACTTTCCGGGATGGCCTTCAGTTCCGTCTTCGCTGCGGCTTGAATCTCCTCTATCGTATCAAAACGGTGTCCCCGGAGCGATCTTTTGAGCTTGCTGAACAGCCAGAAGTCGCACGGCGCCAGATCAGGTGAATACGCTGGTTGCGGAACGATATGGGTTGAGTTTTTGGCGCCGTGCGACTTCTGGCTGTTCAGCAAGCTCAAAAGATCGCTCCGGGGACACCGTTTTGATACGATAGAGGAGATTCAAGCCGCAGCGAAGACGGAACTGAAGGCCATCCCGGAAAGTGACTCAATCAGTGTTTCGAAGATTGGAAAATCCGTTGGCATAAGTGCATTGCATCGGGAAGGGACTACTTTGAAGGGGATGAAATTGATTTGGAAAAATAAATAAAGAATTTTCGAAATAAATACAATGTCACCTTATTTTTTGGACACAGTAGTGTATATATAGGGTGGATCAATAACTATTAGCTCCTTGGGTATCTTCGAAAGTATAAGGTTCACAGAAATATTAGCTGAAATAAGTTGCACACTACGAAAGGGGCCGTCCGATAGCGATAATAGTTTTTTTGCAGGTTATGGTACTTCGAACACTTGAAGATCAATTCAATTTTTATTAATGGATCTGTATGTTTTTCTTCTGTATCATGAAAGAGGAGCTTAAAACGAGTTCAACGACCTATAACACAAGGTCATTGAAGGTCATACAAAGTACAGAAAGGCGATAATACTTACAGTTTCGGTAGTAAATAAAATGACTACGTTTATAGTAAGCGTTCAAAATGACGACCGTCAATATCAATGCGTACGTTATCAAGTACATTTACACATGTCTTAGACAGCTATAGAAAGTACAGAAAGGCGATAATACTTACGGTTTACTTCACTGAAAATAAACACTGTTTCAAGGACACTTTAATAAGTTTGCTCTTCTTATCTTTTTATCTTATCATGTTTATCTTATCCTGCAAACTTATTAAAGTTTCCTTGATACAGTGTTTATTTTCAGTGAAGTAAACCGTAAGTATTATCGCTTTTCCGTACTTTCTGTACCTGTCTAAGAAATGTGTAAACGTACATAACAACGCACGCATTGACATTGATGGTCGTCATTTTGAACACTTGCTATAAACGTAGTAATTTTATTTACTATCGAAACTGTAAGTATTATCGCCTTTCTGTACTTTCTATGACCTTCGATGACCTTATGTTATAGGTCGTTGAGCTCGTTTTAAGCTCCTCTTTCATGATACAGAAAAAAAACATACCGATCCATTTAGAAAAATGAAGTTGACGTTCAAATGTCCGAAGTACCTCCACTTGCAAAAAAAGCTATTATCACTATCGGATAGCCCCTTTCGTTCTGTGCAATTTCATTTCAGCAAATATTTCTGTGAACTTTATAGTTTCGAAAATATTCAAGGTGCTAATAGTTATTGATCCACCCTATATATATATATATATATATATATATATATATATATATATATATATATATATATATATATATATATATAGGGTGGATCAATCAAAAACCTCATATATATATATATATATATATATATATATGAGGAGTACAA
This sequence comes from Ophion obscuratus, assembly GCA_964007375.1. NCBI lineage: Eukaryota > Metazoa > Arthropoda > Insecta > Hymenoptera > Ichneumonidae > Ophion > Ophion obscuratus. Next base: position 17,610,550 of record OZ023323.1, read on the forward strand.
ATTAATTTCTCGCTTTTGAAGTTCAAAATTCATTTAACTTGTAGCTTCCGTTATTATTAAGTGCGGCGAAAATGATAGAGACTATTATTTTATTAATATATTTGTTTTGTAATATAAATTTCGACCTTCACTAGAAAAGCAAGCCATTCATTTGTGTGTGTGTGTGTGTGTGTGTGTGTGTGTGTGTATATATATATACATGCACACACGCACACACACACACACACACACACACAAACACACAGGGTCCTATTATAAATGGATAATCCTGCAACTGTCGATAGGTCAGATCATGTCCTACTATATGCCGAAATTTTAGTTTAATAACAGTCCCACGGTTTTCGAGATAAAAATCATCTGCTTTTGGTTTTGCGCATGCCATTTCTACAAATAATAACTTTTTTTACCCATTTAAAAAAATACTCTTGGTCATTTATTTTATTTAGGAAAGTCTTCTTTTTAACCTTAAATGTTAGGGGATCGTCTCAGTGTGACCCTCCGAAAAATCACTGATTTTCGCGTTTTTCTTTTAAATGTTCAAATAAACTAATCGGTCCGGTTTTTTTAAAATAAATAAATACATTCATGACGAATAGAAAATGATTTTTTTATGTTTATTTATTGGATGTACAATAGTTAAATAAATTGTTGAAATGACACGTAATAAAAAAAGGTCCTGTACGGTTTCCACGATTGCGGCCGCAATTTCGATCTGAAACAAAAATTTCAAAAAGATTATTGATCTGTAGGAAAGTCGCTATCGCGCTATGGAAGGGTTTTTTTTTTAATTTGACGAAATGGCGGCGGTTTGAACAAAAAGTATCGAATTTGGCCCTTTTTCTCGACAGTTTTTCGTAAAAAAAATAGGAAGATTTCCAAAAAAAAAATAAAAGCTTCCATAGCGCTGTAAAGAACGACGTTAAAAATGTTCTCTTCAAAGGGGAACTAGATATCTTCAAAACTCTTCCTTTGAGAGTGGAAACCGTTTTGAAAAACACTATTCTGAGAAAAACGCGTTTAAAGATTGGCGAGGCAGACGTCTCGCTCCGTTCCCTTTCTACAAGAAACGTTGTAGCGACCGTAATAATTTGAATTTCGATTTAAAAATTTGAGAGAATGTTTATTACAGTGTATACTATCCGATAATGCAACAAAAAAAAATTGATTTTTCGAAAATTTCACACTCAGACGATCCCTTGAGGAAACTTTATGAAAAAACGATATTATGCAGAATTTTCTTACAAACCAATTCGAAAATCTGACTTTGATAGCCTGCGGTGTAAACAATGTACCACGCATATCGTGCCAATTACTTTAAAGAGTTGCTTAGTTATCGTTGATTGATATCATTCGTAGAAATGGCACGCGAAGAACCAAAAGCGAAGAATTTTTTTTTTAACACCGTAAAGCCGAAAATTTCGAAAACCGTGGGACGTTTACCAAACTGAAATTCCACCATATAGTAGGACATGATCCGACCTATCGACAGTTGCAGGATTATCCGTTCGTAGCATGACGCCCTGTATGTATAACGAGTAAATAGAGAAAAAGGGTATATGTAGGGTGCGATCCCGCGAGGCCTCGAGCAAAACGCGCGAGAGCCTACGAAGAATAAAATAAATTTTTAAAAGTACGAAAAAAAAAACAAATGAGAAGCCCGTCTGCGACGAATGGCGGAAAATCAAAAGGGAAAAGAAAGAAAAAAAAAGTAATCGAACGTGAGGGGTGACGAGTCGAAGGCGTCGATCGCCCAAAACGTGATCACAGATCTCCTAATCCGCTGTATAACAATCTCATTCGTAATTCTTGCACTTGACTAAAAAGGAACGTTCGAATAAAATTCACGCGCCTCAGTGTACAGCCTAAAAGTAAATTTCCAGGTGTATAATCCGTTTGTAGTTTTTCTCACGCTGCGTTTTATTCCATCGTTCGTTCGTTGTTACTGGGACGAATCGAGCGAGGATCGACGCAGGGAAAGGCGGATGAAAAATCAATACCAAGGAAGATCAACAGGGTTATGTTACTCGAGCGAGTCCGTAGGGTCGGCGAAAAGAAGAGAAAAAAAACGGGAACAGAGAAAAACAGAATGGAGAAAGAGGAAAAGGAAAGAGAGAGAGAGAGAGAGAGAGAGAGAGAGAGAGAGAGAGAGAGAGAGAGAGAGAGAGAGAGAGAGAGAGAGAGAGAGAGAGAGAGAGAGAGAGAGAGAGAGAGAGAGAGAGGTACACACACACAATTTTCCCGAAGAATCTCCGAACAATAGTAGAATAAATGTTTCTCCGAGTCAGAGACTTCGTTATAGCCCGCGAAACTAGAGCCCAACATTATATTATTATTATTATTATTATTATTATTATTATTATTATTATTATTATTATACATATACCTACACAGACACACACACACATATATATATATATATATACATTAGTTGTCAAAGGCGCGGAGACGAACGAGGCGGGAGCAAGCGAAAAATAAAATGCAACAAAAAAGAGCAAAAAATAAAGCTAAGAAGAAATTGCCCGATGATTTAGCACATAATTTATAAAATCTACGCATATTGGGATACTGTACGTTAATGCCAAATGTATAATAGTTTAAAGACGAGAACCGAAGGCGGGAGGAGGGGGGGTGGGGGGCAGATAGAAACATGAAAGTGTGTGAAATGAGTGAAAAAAATTCTCATCAAGATACGACCGGTGTGCTGGAAATTAAGAGTGGCAAGAGAATTCACGGAAAAAGATCCAAGATCGAATGTAAAAAAAAAAAAGGATTGGCAAAAAACAACAATATCGTCGTAAATTTATATCCTACTGTTCTAGAAGAAAACAAAAATAGAAGAAAAATAATAATTGTACCTTCGAAGGGAATATTCAAGCGTCAGTATGGCAAAGAAAAAAAAGAATTCCTTGGCACGATAGTTTTGTTTTGTTTTTCTCCGCGTTCGTGCTTCGAGCATTGTTCTCGGTCAGCCCTCTCATCGATCCAAAAGTCAAATCATTTATTGACTCGCGCGCTTTTACTTTCACGAGATAATTTGCGCAACGCGGGACAACCGTACTTGAGGCACACAATCGGTAATCTATATATGAGGCATTCCACGGCGTTACGCTCGGCTGGAACCCCGATTATTAAATTTTTTTTTTTTTATAAAATAGTATGGTATGCACGGAGTATTTTCACAAATTTTTAAATTTTTATCGCGTGTTTTTCAGAAGTTACAATTTTTCGAAAAATCTGGATTTCAGAAAGTTCGGAGACGTTCTAACGCCGATATCTCTTAAATTATTATTAAATTAGTCGATATATCGAAAAATGTCTATAGATCGATTGTTTTCATATTAGTTCACACTTTCATAAAAAAAAAAGGATTTTTTTTAAATCCTCGTTGTCAATATTTTTCAGCGTGTAAAGTGAAAACTATTTTTTTTAAAGATGATTGCAATATTCTTTTTTTTTTTTCAAAAAATTCTCTAAAATAATATGATGAATTATATGAATTTTAACGCTGATCCCATTGTATGCCCATTTTTCTGTGTATTTTTTAAAAATAAATTCAATTTTTTCTTTTTTTTCGCATGATTTTTTTCGTCAAAAGAGTTGCGAGACCGATCAAAATGCACGTCCGATGCCATAGCAATGACAAAAAACGATAAATTGGAGCAGATCATTCTTTTACTTTCGCACTCTCAGCAGGTGAAGAGACACTGTTGCTTCTGGCTGTTTTTACAAACTGTTCGAAAATGTTTACATTTCAAACAATGTAATGTGTCAAAAATGGTACAAAAACATAAAAAAAATATTGCGAATGCGATAAATATGATTCATACGAAACACTCGAAATTTTCGTGAAAAAATATTGAATTTATTAAGTAAAAAAATACAAGGAAAAATGGGCCCACGATGGGACTAGCGTTAAAATTCATATAATTTATCGTACTATTTTCCAGAATTTTTTGAAAAAAAAAATGGTAATCATCTTTAAAAAAAATAGTTTTCACTTTACACGCTGAAAAAATGTTGACAACGATGATTTAATTTTTTTTCCTTTTTTTTATGAAAGTGTAAACTAATATGAAAAAAATCGATCTAGACATTTTTCGATATATCGATTAATTTAAGAGATATCGGCGTTAGAACGTTTCCGAACTTTCTGAGATCCAGATTTTTCGAAAAATTGTAACGTCTGAAATGCATGCGATAAAAATTTAAAAAATTGTGAAAATACTTGCATAGCATACGATTTTATTTTTAAAAAATGGAAAAAATTTAAAAATGGTTAGGGTCACGATCGAGCGAAATGGCGTGTATAAATATATATATATACATATAGACGACGACGACGACGCGCTAGAAATGTAATATTGTAAGGCAAGTGCAACTTTCTAGTCAATCATCGCGACGTCCACTCGTGTATTTAGTTTTCTCTTTTCTCCTCCGCAACGAACAAATTTTCTTGCGATTTGTAAATGTTTCTTGTATTCTGTATTATTATTCGAAATCGTCGTCTCTTGCGAATTGTAATATAGAGTTTTATATATCGGCGTCGATATCGATCGTTATTTTTTTTTATCGTTCATTAAGAACAATATTTTTCGTCGAACAATCGGCCAAGGGTGAGAGGGGGACTCGTTTGTCACTAAAGAATCAACGGAGAAGGAGAACAAAAAAAAACACACATAGACGATGGAAATGTACAAAATTTTCTCGCTGTCTAATTAATCGATGGACACGACTCGAGGTGCGAGGAAAACGACGGTGGGGGGCGGGGGGTTTGGGTGAGAAAAATTCGAAGCTGATGGACGGTCCAGGGCCAACGAGAAAGCTAAAAAGAAAACAAAGAGTAAACAAAACCAGTATAGCGTTATTAAGTGTAATGATTGCCTTCCTGCCATATTTGGGGTATGCCAAGTATAAAAATTATAAGGTTTAGGATATATAGAAAGAACGATAAAAAAAAAAAAAATTGTTGGCGAGCGAACGACTCGAATTTTGTCGTTTCGGAATTGTAACAATGTACGAATGACGTTTTTTTTTTTTGGCGCTGTCGTTTTTTTCCTCTTATTGAGAAAAATGTGAGCGATCCATTCCGTGTGTAACGTGGATTTTTCCGTCACGTGTGTTCTATCCAATAGTATACGTGGAGGAATTACTTTTGTTTTTCGTTTCTTTTTTTTTCGCGAAGAAATACCTTTTCCAAATTTTGCCCGAGAGTTTTTTCGCGAGAGCGAAATTTTTTCGATGTCCGCTCGAGAGGGACCCTGGAATCGTGTGCGAGGCATTGACTCTTCATAACGGAGCGAATTAGAGAGAAAAAAAAAAGGTAAAGGACGTAAACGTATGGCGCTACAGTGCGGCTAAAAATTAAATTAAAAAAGAAAGAAGATATAACGGAAAATTCTCGTAACGTTGAAGAAGAGAAAAGACGAGATTTGACGATAAAAAGAAATTAAAACATTCGAAGTGGCCTTCGTGACGAACAAAATTGTTGTTTCGATTTGACTCGCGACATTTTAGGACGTGGAACAACAACAACAAAAAGCAGAGGTCTGTGAATTGCACTTAAGTTTTGTCTAGGAATTGAATATGCGAGATTTGGATTTAACGAAGTAAAAAAATAATAATAATTCTCTTTCGGCTGTATGTTTTCCGGTTTTTTTGTTCTCTTCTTAGAGCGAGGGTCGATTGCTTTGAAAGGAAAGTACGCGTCGATAAATTCAATTCGGTGTTGATTAGCTTCGGGCTGCGGTAATTCCAAAAAGAAAATAAAGATATTCTTGATACGAACGTTTTTTGTGCGAAAAAAATTACCAAAAATGAACAGAGAGAGGGAGAAAGGGACGAGAAATAGAGAGGAGGGAAGGTAAAGTTAAAAAAAACGTTTTCTTGCGTTAACTTTGCTGGAATGAGCGGAAGAAAAAATTCGCGAAAGCCAAATTTCGCGATCCCTGGAGTAATTGGGCGTTTTGTGTTTCAGGCGAGTAAACGAGGGATAGAAAGAGAGAGCGAGAGCGTTATCAGGGAATACCGAGTAAATAAAATTGCGGAAAGTAGCGAGGGGTACGCGGATAAAGATTTTTTACGATCTAGGCTTAACGTGTTAAAAAAAAGGTGAATAAAGATTCGAACGAGATCCAACGATCCACGGTATGAAAAAAAAAAAAAAAAGAAAACGCATTAATACGGAGAGGGAGTACGGAGATCGGGGGTAGGGTGACATTTTTTTTACAATTTCGAAATGCGCGCGCGCGCGCGCGCGTGAGACAAAAATAAATTACGTCAGCGGGCGAGCGACTGTAAGATAAAATTAAATATTGTATAAAAGAAAAAGCAAACAAAAGAAAAGAAAGAAAAAAAGTAGTAAGTGCCTTCCAAACAAAACAAAACAAAAGAGAAATGTTTTAAGAGTCCCGTAGATCGTGACCATTTTTTGAACGGAGAGTCATTCGAAATTTCGTCTTTATATGGAGTTGAAAAAGAGAGAAAAAATAACGACGCGAGGAAAAAAAATTTTCGTGCTTAATGGTATTTCGTTGTTTTTTTTTCCCCCCGGGGGGGCCTCATCGCCGACTCGTGCGCAAAATTATTTCTTCGATACGGCAAAGAAGAAAAAAACGAAGCGAAAAGGAGTAAATTCAAAGGGGAAAAAAAGTATATTCAGAACCGCTATTTATTCCCAAAGTCAACCTGTGCGAACGCGCGTGTGAATGTGAAAAATGCCCGACTATATATATATATATATATATATATATATATATATATATATATATATATAATAGATAACAATCGTCTCTTAGGAAAAATACAATTTCGCCGTTTGTATTTTTGTGCGTAGAGGGTGAAAAGAGGGTACGAAAAATTCCGACGACGCGAAAAATAAAAATTAACGCGATGGGGGAAGAAAAATTCAATTTTTGACCAATTCACACACCGGCAATACCCTGAATGGCAATGTCTCATGGAAGTTCGTTGTTTCCTTACGATCTTTATATACAGGGATCAATAACTATTGGCACCTTGGATATCTTCGAAACTATAAGGTTCACAGAAATATTTTCTGAAATGAAATTGCACAGTACGAAAGGGGCCATCCGATAGCGATAATAGTTTTTTTTGCAGATGCAGGTACTTCGGACATTTGAAGGTCAACTCCATTTTTTCAAATGGATCGGTATGTTTTTTTTTCTGTATCATGAAAGAGGAGCTTGAAACGAGTTCAACGACCTATGGCATAAGGTCATTGAAGGTCATAGCAAGTACAGAAAGGCGAAAATACTTACAGTTTCGGTAGTAAATAAAATTACTACGTTTATAGTAAGTGTTCGAAATGACGACCATCAGTATAAATGCAACATTGGATTCTTATTTCGATTGGTTGACTTGCAAGTTTTACAGCGTCAGAACGTATTGATGCACAGGCTGTAATAATTCTTTGTTGCATGTCGTCAAGTGTAGTTGGTACTTTTTGGTACACTTTATCTTTCAATGTCCCCCATAGAAAGAAGTCTAAAGTGTTGGCTCTGGGGAACGAGCTGGCCACGATATCGGACCGCCGCGTACAATCCAACGATTTCGAAATTTTTCGTCGAGTTCCCTTCGTGCAATCAATGAATAATGTGCTGGACGTCCGTCGTGTTGATACCACATGGTTTGTCGTGTAAGTAAAGGCAACTCTTCGAGCAAAAGACCCAATGTGTCTGATAAAATTACTGTATATGTTGCGATTGAAATTTCCATTGATAAAAAAAGGACCAATAATGTTCGCACCTATGATTCCGCACCATACATTCACAGACACATTGTCTCTGGTGTTCAACTTGTGATTTTGAACACCTACTATAAACGAAGTAATTTTATTTACTAACGAAACTGTGAGTATTATCGCCTTTCTGTACTTTCCATGACCTTCAATGACCTTCATGACTTTCAATGAATGTTATAGGTCATTGAACTCGTTGAACTCGTTTTAAGGGGAGATATGCACCTAGGAGCCGGAAAAAAGGTCATTTTTGTGAAATTTTTAAGGAAAACTATTTGAAATTTCGGATTGGGGGTTTAATTATCTAAAAGTATTTACATTCAAAAATATGTTTAATTTTCTTTATTTAAAAATATCAAAAATATACAAGGATATTGTATGATCCTTGGAGCGTCGTAAAAAAATCTGCGTATACGGTATCCACGGGCGTTTCTTCAAAAATCATCTGAAAAAAAAAACCAAAAAGATTATTAAATTAGATACTATAATCTAGTACTTGTCATAGCCGGTTTTGAAAATATCGATTTATGACAAAATGGCGGACGTTTGAACATGAATAGTGATTTTTCGGCCAAAAATTAGTTATTATTTTTCCTATAAAACAAAAACTAACGGAAAAAAAATCCTATGACAAGTACTAGATAATGGGGTGTAGACTAAACACAAAAAACTTCAAGGCAATCGGTTCATTGGTTTTCGAGATATTTTGGGTACCGATTTGAAAAACGTGGTTTTGAGAAAAACGCGTTCGAAAACTTGGGAATGAATAAATCATGAAAGGCCATAGCCGGGTAAGTAGGGAAAAATTGCCCCCCCCCCCCCCCCCATTTTTTCCAGCGAAATTTGGAGTATATTCTGAGGTATAAAAAAAAATCTGAAAATTTCATGCCCTTCAACGCAATGGTTTTAGAAAAATGAATTTTTGTTAAAGATAAAAAAAAAATTTCCGGAAACGGTACACTGGATCGATATGATTTTTTTTTTGGTACTTGTTCCGATCAAACGTGGTACGAAATTAAATTATAGAACATCTTGCGAAAGATTAAGGTTTGGAAAAAAATAATGTTCCTTGTGTTATTATTTTTTACTATAATCCACGTAGGATACAATAGCGAACATTTTTTCATATAATCTTTGGGCACCCTATTAGATTATGTAATTTTTCCAAAATGATCGGTTTGGTACGCCACAGTGAAAAAAAAAGAAACACACTTTATTGACATATTTTAGTTATATAGATATATAACTAAAATATATCAATAAAGTCTGCTTCTTTTTTTTCACTGTGGCGTACCAAACCGATCATTTTGAAAAAATTATACAATCTAATTAGGTGCCCAAAGATTATATGAAAAAAATTTCGTTATTGTACCCTAAGTGGATTATAGTAAAAAAAATAAAACAAGGAACATTATTTTTTTTTAAACCTCAATCTTTCGCAAGATGTTCTATAATTTTATTTCGTAACAAGTATCAAAAAAAATAGAATCGATCCACTGAAGCGTTTCCGGAATTTTTTTTTTTTTTATTAAACAAAAAAAAATCATTTTTCCAAGGCGTTGACGGGGATGAAATTTTCAGAAAATTTGTTTTTTTTTATACGTCAGAATATACTCCTAATTTCGCTGGAGAAAATGCGAGGGCAATTTTTCCCTGCTTACCCGGCAATGGCCTTTGTCAACTTACATGGAATCATCGATACCAGGCCCACGGTGTAGGTCTTCTACGGTCGACGGAATGTTCATAGCTTCTAAATCCCCGACCTCGACCATCTAGTTGTATATCTCCCCTTAAGCCCCTCTTTCATGATACAGAAAAAAAACATACCGAACCATTTTAAAAAATGGAGTCGACCTTAAAATGCCCGCAGTATCTCCACCTGCAAAAAAAAACTACCATCGCTAACGGATGGTCCCTTTCGTACTGTGCAATTTCATTTAGGCAAATATTTCCGTGAACCTTATAGTTTCGAAGATATCCGAGGTGCTAATAGTTATTGATCCACCCTGTATATACCTGATATCTATATATGTATGAATACACACGCATACATACATGTATAAATACACCATAGATATATATATATAAACTTGTCAATTGGCTTGATAATTTTCAATGCGAAAATGGAATAATATCTCGAAAAAAAAAAGAACGAGGAATGCATCGCAAACGGACACCCCGAGAATCTTCGTTTCCACATTTTGATATATCTGTGAACAAACGGGGGAAGGAACTGAAGCAAAGATAAACAATAAAACAACCTGTATTACATACCTTAAGATTTAAGCGAACGAAGAATGAAAAAGAAGCAAGAACTAATGTAGCGACGCCATTATCGATATAGTAACACGATAAGAACAAACATAAATGTGTAAAGAAGCGCAAAAAAGGACGGAACATGTATGATCATCGCTGTGGTATGCCGAATGCAACGTTCGCCCGATAATAAATACGGAGAGCGAGAGACAGACGAACGAAAAGTTTGTCCCTTCTCGTCGCGGAGCCAAAAGCGAAGAAAAATCAGCCGATTGATAGTCAAAGATAGCGGATAAAAAAAAAGATCAGAAATTGCCCGAATGCACGTGTGACGAATCACCGCAGGGAGCTAGAAATGTTTTTAGTGATTAATCAACTTGAGCCGGACGCAAAAAAGTGATATCGAATATAGATAGATTTGGAGGGGTTGCGAGGGAAGAAAAAAAAATCACCGCACGCCACATCGAGACACGAGAAGAGCGTTTGATTATTTTTTACCGAATAAGCGAAAAATAAACGTTTAACGATATCTTATTATTTATTCCATAAACAATTAGCGATAGTCTTGCGTAAACTCGAGAATAGTTTCACCAGGATACAACTCGAAAAGGAGCTGACGGCGAAGCGTTGACGAGTGCTGATGAATTAATAAATAAACGAAAACAAAAGAAAAAGAAAACCGAAAAAACAGGAATAAATGGAGATCCGATGAGAATAATAAAGCAAGAAAAACACGCTTCTCTCGTTTGTTCCTTCCCGTTTCTAAATATATACAACCGTTCGATAGACCGTAGCTGCAGAATAAAAAAAACCGATAAAAAACAAAAGAATATCATCCTAGTTTATTTCGAGGGCGCTGGGGCAGAGGGATGGAGCGAGGGTCGTATAATATTCCCCCGAAATCCGCGAGTAAGCTGCAAATAGGTAAGAGAAAACCAAAACGAACGAAAAAAAAAATGTATAGTCTTTGAGGAATAATGGGACTGGAATGCTGACCGACCTGGAATGCACACACATACACACACATGTGACAAAAACTGAGCGCATAAGAATGTAACAAAAAGAAACAAAAAACAAAGTGGAGAACGATTGATTATTATTCGTAAAAGGCATAAATGAGACTGTGTTACTGTAAATAGAAAAAGGAAGAGAGATGAAGGGAGAGAATGAAAGGTATCGCAGGTTCATCACCATCGTCATCACTATTTTCGTTATTATTATTGAGCTTGTAATCATATTTATTACGATTAACGCGTTGTACATTATTTTCTATTTATTCGAAACTTTTGCTGGGCAATCGCGACCGCGCGAATCGATTCTTTCATAAAAAGGAAGAAGAGAAAACGATGCAATATTTTTGCGTTTGTATACGATTGTTGTTGTTTTTTTTCTCTTATTTTTTCATACATTCGGGTTGCCTAGTGCAAGTTGAGTGTATTCGCGAGCAAACGGATAAGGTTGCGACCCCCCCCCCCCCCCCGGAGGCGGGCATGGGGGCACGTGCCCCCCCCAGACGGTCCAAATCGACTATTCAAAAAAGCCAAGTAGTCCCAAAATAACCAAATCCCCCGTGCCCCCCCCCCCCCAATCTGGACCCACCCTTGCCCCCAGAGGCGGATTCGAGGGGGGGGGGGGAGTCATGGGACACGTGCCCCCAGAGGCGGATTGGGGGGGGGGGGTCATGGGGCAGTGCCCCCAGCGGCGGTTTGAGGGGGGGTCATGGGGCACGTGCCCCCCCTTGATCGAGCTGAAATTTTGCTGAAACCTTCTTCTTTATATTTTAAGACAAACCCCAAAGCGATTTTCGGCGACTCGCAATAATTTTCGAGATATTCAATTTTTAAGTTTTTTTTTTTAACGCGCGCCTACTATATAGAGTATAATCTATATAGATATAGTCTATTCTATATCTATATAGACGTAGTTGGAGACGTAGCCGATATTTGCGTTCATACCTATATACGTTATCGCACTCTCCGTTTTGTCCAAGCAAACAAACCCAAACCCAAAAACTATTGTGCGTCGCCAAAAATCCCTTTAGGGGTTGTCGTGAAATATTAAAAGGGAGGTCTGGCCAAAATTTTAGCACGATCGGCGGGGGGGGGGGGGGGGGGGGTTGTTCGGAACCTTATCCGAGCAAACTCGTATTCGCGAAAAAAATTTCACTTATCCGAAACTTTCAACGAGAGCAAACGCAATTGTTTTGTTTTTTTTGTTTCCTTTCCCGGTAGATAGCCAATTTGTTGTATTTAATCGTGAGCGCGTGTTTCTCGATGGGAGTGTTTGCAATTGTACAGCCAGTGTCAATCACGGTGACAAGAGGAGTGCGAGGGAGGGGAGGAGTGTGAAGAAGCGAAAAATGAAGAAAAAAAACAAATATATATATATATATATATATATATATATATATATATATATATATAAAAATAATCGAATTGTCGAAACGGATCAACGCGAGTGAGTTGATCTCGCAGCCAAGCGTCTTAAGAATCTTCCGTTAAAAAAATCTTGAGTTATACTTCGTTTCCTTTTTTTTTTGTTTTTAAATATTTATTACGAGATTAGCTCTTAAGAATGACGTTTTACCGAAATATGCTATAAGTATGAATACACGCGTGAAATGAGGGAGTAAGGAAATACCAAGTTACCCCTCCCCCTGCTCCCTTCACTCCTTCGTACCCACCTACCCGACTGTGAGCGTCACAATAGGTGCAAAAAACGATGTGAAAAAAAAGTGACGAGGGCGCGAGAGTGAGAGAGAGCGAGAAAAAAAACAACAAAAAAAAATGGAAAAAAAAATACCGAATCACGCAATCATACATTTAAGTTGCTACTTGGCACGTAATATCTAAGTAATATCTTAAACATAAACAATATGCAATAATAATAAATATGAGAAATAAATTGCAGTCGGATTGATCAACCAAACGAAAAATACATATATATTTATATATAGACATATAAATATATGTATACACGTGTATTCGCGTGAAGAGAGATCTCCCGTTGCCCGCAATTTCCCGTCGAATTAATGTTTCATTTCACCTGAGGAAATTTGACCCACGAGGCTCGAGCATTTCAGCGACGAACGTCGAACGATACCGACGTTCTTACCAGACGCTGATACATCGTTTTCGAAGAGGATTTGATTCGAATGCAGGCAATTCGACACACTGGAGAATCGCGAAGTGGCCTGGAATTTTATTGTCAATAACAGAGGCTTTGATAATGCATAAACCTCGCGATTTTTTTTGAATGTGAAATAAATACTTGTTGGGTTTCAACGTATTTTATTCTTTTACCAATAGAGCGTAAATTCCAATTTTATTTATTTAAAAAAATCCAACATGGCGGCTGCAGCTTTCGTAAAAAAAAAAGTTGAAAATTATTAAACGAGGCGAAATTTTGGGGGCCTTGTCGTTTTTGTTTTCTGAAAAACATCTGGATAATAAAATAGCAGTCGTTTGAAAAAAAAAACCAATTTTTTTCTTCAACGGGTGAAAAAAAAGACTTTTAAATCAATTTTTGACAAAAATCGTATCCTGATGGTCCAGCAAATTGAATTTCCTTTCGAGTGCGCAGAGATTCATGTGAATCGGTTTATCTGTTGAAGCTGTAGAGCGCCCCGCGCGGTGAGACATGTTTCCAGATAAACGTATTTAAAGTTTCAGGAGGTTGGAGCGTTAAATTTAATAAAAAAATACATTTCATTGTTTAGACTATACTGAGTCTTTACGAATTTTTTGAACTTTTTTCACCACCAAACACCAGAGATAAAAAATAGTTTAATGTGTGTAATTTAACGTGCGGTTAGATGGGCAAGACTTTCACACTAAAGGTTACGTAATTTTTTTTTGTTATTTAGCACCAAGATAAACCATTTCTAACAACGGATTAACGCAAACTGTACCTTTCTAAACATTTAGAAAAAAAAATCCTCATCTTGCCCATCGTAAACCATGGGCCAATAATCTCGTGACGTAAATACGAATAGGTATAGTTATAAATTACTCAAAATTTCATTGTGAATTGTATAAAACATTCGTTTTCGTAGTTTTTTTCATAATAATCATTGATAATATTATACTTTTTCAAGTTGGCAGTAACACAAAAGTTTTTCTACTTTGCGTAATAAAAATATTAAAATGCATAATTTTGCCCTTTAATTATACATTTGAAAAAAATAGCATATACAGAATAAATCTGTACCTCGTATGCATTTTTTTGAAGTCCATTGAAAAAAAAATGAGTAAACCGTCATTTGACTCAACTGAATTGCTCCAACCTCCGTAACGTTATAAAAGATCGTATTTAACGTTTGTTTGTGACAACCCAAACAAAACCACGTGTTCTAAACACTTTGTGGATGCTTGTGTGAAAAAATCTAATTTTTCGTCGTTATGAACGGAAACTTGCCCTTAATGTTAATCAGTAAAACACTCGATCCTCCTCAAAAGAGTGACGCCTGGAGCAACCGCACAGTGGAGAAAAACGAGGTGGGTAATTTTAGTTTTAAGGCTTTCACGGCTCTTTATGTATTAAGGCAAATGTCCCAATTATTGAACAGGTCCCAATTATTGAACACGATCTTGTATTTTTATTATTTCTCATTCACCTGCATGCATTTGCTTATTTATAAAATTTCATTACATATATGGAACTTTTAGCTATCGAAGTGTTACCTTACTTGTGCAAAAAAAGCTTTAATTAATAGAGAAAAAAATTATTTAATCAGCAACGGTGACTCGATTTGACGTCTCGTGGTAACTGCTTATCGTTTTTGCTGAGACGCGCCGCTTCATGCGTAAGGGCATACAAAATTCGAAAACTGTCGCATCTCAAAAAGTAAAGGCGTTTCAGGTTCCTCAGAAAATTTCTTACAAATAACAATTTTTATGAAAAAACTTTATTTAATTATTTGTTTAAAAATACGGTGTTCGATCATTGGGACATCGAAGATGCAGTGTGTCCCAATTATTGAACACTCGAATTCTCCAAGTTGGCGTCATTAAACCCATCAAAACATCGAGACAGTTAACGTGTGACAGATCGTGTGAATCGGATTTATTCAAACAAAAACTGCAAGTTCCTGAATAAACTTACCTTTATTCTTTTAATAATAACTCTAAGATCGTCAAATATATTTTTTATTTGTATTTTCGTGCAATAAACATAAAAAGGAAAGTAAAAAGAGAATATAACCTAAATGTAACCTAAAAATACGAACGTACTGTTCAATATTTTTTGCTCTCCGATATTTCAGGGAGCCAAGCTGCGACAAAATCAAACAAAGACAGAACATGAAAACGAGGAAGCTGAAAATAAAAATAAAATAAAGTTCGAGTTGAGAAGCAAAAATAAACCAAATGCGAATGAACCAAAAACCTGTCAAAAGAGACTAAATATATATTTTTATATTTTTACATGATTAACAAAAGATTATTTAAGTGTTTGATTTTGCTTTTATTTCTTAATATTGTACCCAAAATAATATTTTTAGAACGGAAACAGAATTTTCGAAAGTGTTCAATAAGTGGGACATGCCTGTTCAATATTAGGGACATAGGCACTTCCAGTGTTCAATAATTCGGACATTTGCATTCTTCACATTGTTATTTTTTTTTGTTCATTTGAAATCATTTAAAAATAATTTAACGGGTGATTTTTCGAAAGCAAAAATATCAAAGTATCATTTGAACCTGAAAGCGATGGTTTTTTCTTGATTTTATATTTTTTTCTCACCGAATTCATTCCCCCAGATCCTTAGCTGTTCAATAATTGGGACATTTACCTTAGGTGTACAAATGAATAATCCAAATTATTTTAAGCAGTTAAGAATTTTTTGAAAAATAAATTGATATTCCGGCTCTTTTGCGGTTATGTAGTGCTGACGTATAGTTATTAAACATGACAATTGCTATGCCGAAAAGCCTAACATAACCTTCAAAACTATTCAGTTCAGTACAGTAGAAAATGGCAACAGATAAGGTGCATATCCGACAATGCATTCTTTACGAATTCAAACAAGAAAAAATGCTATAGTACAGGTCGTGCTGTATATTGGAATCGGAAAAAATTAGAAGGCTAGTTTTTTAACAGGTGATTTTGTAGGTACCGCGGGTGCTGAATCCAAGTTTGCCTGAAAATCGGGGTATAGGGTTTTTTAGGGGATGGGGTTGGATTAATGCCAAACTACAAACCCCACAAGGTCGGCGCCAGGAGACAAAATGTTCAGAAAAATCCGGGTTTTATTTTTGTCCACAGCGCCGAAGTCGTGGAAATTCATTTTGGGGGTGAAAAAGTAGGGTGAAATTTTGAAAAATCAGTTTTCACTCGATAACTCTTCAGGAAAAATTCACACAATTTTTGGTTCAAATGAGAAAGTTGTAGCTCTTGAAAAGACGCGTCGATCGAGTATTTGATCATCCCTCTCCAATAATATCTTCACCCCCAAAAGAATTGTTGAAGTATAAACAAAAAATTTGTTTATTGAATAACTCAAAAACAATCTATTTTTCGGGGATGGTTTAAATTTACGAAATGTAGAGAATAATTTTCTCTATATTTTCGTTCCTACGGACCACCCTTGAATTTTGCGTTTTCGAACCCCTCTCAGGGATTGAAAATTCAAAATGAAATTCTGGGAAAACTATTGACCGAAAGTAAAGAGATACGAGTTTGGCGCTGTGGACAAAAATGTAGCTGAGGTTTCAAGCTACAAAGTTTTCCACGGCGGCGAATTCGTGCGGTCAATAGTCTTTCCAGAATTTCATTTTGAATTTCCAACCCCCGAGAGGGGTTGGAAAATCAAAACTCAAGGGTAGTCCATAGAAACAAAAATATAGAGAAAATTATTCTCTACATTTCGTACATTTGAACCATACCCGAAAAATTGATTGTTTTTGAGTTATTCAATATACAATTTTTCTTTTTGGTATTTTAACCATTTGTTTGGGGGTGAATATATTATCGGAGAGTGATGATTAAATACTCGAACGACGCGTCTCTTCAAGGGCTACAACTTTCTCATTTGAACGAAAAGTGTACGATTTTTATCTAAACAGTTATTGAATTAAAACGGATTTTTCAAAATTTCACCCCATTTTTTCACCCCCAAAATGAACTTCCACGACTTCGGCGCTGTGGACAAAACTAAACCCGGATTTTTCTGAACATTTTGTCTCACAGCGCCGACCTCGTAGGGGTTGTACTTTGGCATTAATCCACCCCCAACTTCTTTCATCCCCTAAAAAAATCCTACACCCCGATTTTTAGGCAAACTTGGATTTAGCACCCGCGGCACCTACAAAATCACCTGTCAAAAAACTAACCTTCGTCTAATTTTCTCCGATTCCGAGGTTTTTCAGCGACAGTTCGACTATACTATTTCTCAGCGAAGGTGTTATATCGTACGCTTTATGCGCATTTCGGTTTAAGCGGTTTAAAGGCGGTGATTTCTGTCTGAATGACAAAGCCCTGGAGGCCCTCGAAAGTGCGACAACGATGATTTGGAATCATGGATGGTGAAACAGTTACTGCGGACTGCTACCAACGTCAATTTAAGGGGCTATACCAGTGCGACACTTTAAAAAAATCGATTTTTCTTGCCTTCTTCGACAGTTTATACTTTCAAGAATATCCTGTAAAAAATTTCCAGTCCATATCTCTATCATTTTATTTTACAAAAATCGATATTCAAATCTTTAAACGCGTTTTTCTCGAAATGAGATTTTTTAAATTTGCTGACATTGTAACTCAAAGAGCAATTATCCGATTGACTTGAAATGTGAACTGAGTACTCTTGAATATATTTACTCTACAATGACGTAGGATATTTTTAAAATTGGATGAAAATTGATGATTTGGCGTTGAAAAAACGACCATTTTATAGGCAAGAAAACAGACTTTTTTCATAACTACGCCATTTTGTTAGATTTTGATATTTTTCGAAAATCCTACGTCATTGTACAGGAAATACCTTCCAGTTTCACGACATTTTTCCCTTTTTCGGTTTCAGCTACTCAATCGGCTGTAATCATGTCAGCAGTGGAGGAACTTTTTTTTTGGCGCCTTCGAATGCAGCGCGTAAGTCGCTTGGATCTCAATATTTTGCTATGAAAAAATTATGTAATATAGGTCAAATATAGCCAAATATATTCTTAATTTTCCGAAACATTCAATTGAGTACTTTTCTTCCAAAAAAATCCCGAAAAGCAGCCAAATTTTCAGCGTTCACACTGGTATAGCCCTTTAATCTCAACGCCAGGCCACACATTGCTTCCAATACAAAAGACATAATGAGTATTTGCAGGGACGTCGTGCAGCACCCGGCATATTCACCAGACATTGCTCCATCCGATTACCACTTGTTCCGGTCCATGCAACACGCCTTGTCCGCTATGCATTTCCAATCAGTGGATGAGCTCCCATAATGGCTTGACGACTTTATCGTGTCCAACGACCTAACATTTTTTCGAGATCGAATTCATCAGCCGCCTGAAACATCGCTTGAAGTTATACAAAGCAACGGCGAATACTCTTTTCGAACAATTTGATTCACCTTCTTTGAAAATAAACCTTGAATGTAGATGGAAAAATTGGATTATTCATTTGTACACCTAACAATTAGAATGACTTCCGGATGGACGCCGTGTCGAGCGTCAGCGTTACGCGGGCGTTTCGCAAACGTCAGTCTGCATCGGGCTGAAAGCTCCGATACTGAGCAGTGATCTGGAACGATGACTGCAAATACCCAAGAAATACCTGAGCCACTGGAGCTTAGTATCAAAGCTCCCGATCATGCAGACTGCAACATCCGCAAAAGGTGGGTAATTATCTTAAAAACAAAATCGGCACAATCTTCTTTATTCCGCAAGTTGTCGCACGAGTACACTTGGCTCGAGAACAAAAGAAAAAAAGGCAGAAACGACAGTCTTGAAACGAAAAGGAATCAACGGCGAACCGTCCATATTCCAATTGAACAGCGCACCCTTCGAGCAAAATCTCATGGACGAGTAAAATTAATTAATCTCTTTTTGTACGAGTAACGTCGGGGAAAATAAGAGAAAGAGTCGTGCCGAACTAGTGACGTTCGGTACGAGTCATATGAACGGAGAAAGAAGGAAAAATGATGGTGTGCGTTGCCATCGACGACGACCCGTCGCAGTCGAAACGATCAATGATTGTTTTTTTTCCGTCCGTTCCGTGTGTCCGACTTATTTTTTTTTTACGATTTAACTACCACCGAGGGATGCACAGGTTCGGGGGCGTTTCCTGTTTTGTGGGGAATTTCGTTCTCCGACGGGTGAACGTTCGCCTGCTGAACGGGAACGTGCTGTTGCTGCTGAACCGGTACCTGACCGTGTTGCGCTACTTGACCTTGGTGCGGTACTTGACCTTGTTGCGGTACTTGACCTTGTTGCGGTACCTGACCTTGTTGCGGTACCTGACCTTGTTGCGGTACTTGACCGTGTTGCGGTACCTGACCTTGGTGCGGTACCTGACCTTGGTACGGTACCTGACCGTGTTGCGGTACCTGACCTTGGTGCGGTACCTGACCTTGGTACGGTACCTGACCGTGTTGCGGTACCTGACCTTGGTACGGTACCTGTCCGTGTTGCGGTACCTGACCTTGGTGCGGCACTTGACCTTGGTGCGGCACTTGACCTTGGTGCGTTACCTGACCTTGGTACGGTACCTGACCGTGTTGCGGTACCTGATCTTGGTACGGTACCTGACCTTGGTGCGGCACTTGACCTTGGTATTGCGGCACTTGTCCTTGATACGGTACTTGTCCCTGTTGCGCTATATGACCTTGGGATACTTGACCCTGTTGAGGCGGAACTTGTCCCTGGTACTGCGGCACTTGCTGATGTCCCTGATACTGTTGGTACTGCGGTACTTGGTCTTGCAAGTGAGGCTGCACCGGAATTTGACCCTGGAACTGCGGATGTTGATTCGACGGATGTACTTCACCCATTGACAGTACGGAGTTCGGATGGGGCACCGCGTACTGGGGGGCGAACTATTGTCATGGTGTTTTTTTTTTTAAGAATATCACAGACGGATGCAGTAAACGAATATCCCGGGTATACACTGCCGACCAAAAGTATGGACACGCTTATCACGGATATTCGACCGGAAGCGAAAAACAAAAGATCTAAAAAACTTTTTTAAAAGTCCGGTCTCTTGAATTCAATGGGGTTGAAGTTTGCATCGTTGGAACGCAACGGACATGATTTTAAATTTATTAGTTTCATTGTTATACAAAATCATATTTGCAGATTGATGTTCGAGATCGCTAAATGAGAATACTAAAGAAATGTTTGCGTGATTTTCGTAGCTTCAATCTGCTTAAGGAAATTTGGGAAACGAAAATAAAAATTCATTTTCGTTGCATTCCAACGATGCAAACTTCAACGTCATTCAAGGTATTCCTTTCGCGCAGGGTCATATTTTGTGGGGGCGTGAGGGGTCTGAATAATTGGTTAAATTACAGTGGCGCGTGACAAAAATAAGTCACAATCAATTATCATAGCCAACGATAAATTGGAATTAAAAATTTCGCGCAAATTTAGTAGGTTTAGACATTTTTACGTTTTCTCTGAAAAGTCGCGGTTACGAAAAATCTTCTGCTAGCCAGTTTTATAAGTTTTATCAATAGCATTTTTCTTAAACGGTCGGTAAACGCGTGTTATTATTGTCGTTACGGAATCTTGTTTTTTTTTACACGCTTGAACCGTTCATATCAGGCATCTGGAGTTATTTAGTGTATAAATTATTAGATAGCATATAAATGATTAAACAGCCGTATACAAGACGATTTTGAGAATCTTCATTTTTCGTTAAAAGTTCGGTAACGTGGCTTGAAATTTTACCAGTGTACTGGGAAGAATTTTTACTTGATTATAGACGAAAATCAGTTGATCGTTAAATAATCGGATTCGTGAAAGGAATACCTTAATTATGACGGAATTCCTATTGACGCTACCCAAAAAATGGCACGTGCTTCTGTGTGAGTAAAAAAAGCGAGAAAATATGTTCAAGATCATCAAGTGGATGAAAAAAAGCAGTAAAGAATATGAAATATTGGAGCATGTTTTTTTATGCCTCGAATGCTATCTCCGTCCTGTGTGCTATTTTTTCGACCGAGTTCTGGATCTTTACATCTCGCAGGTTTCTTATCGTGCCCATACTTTTCGCCGATACTACACAAACATATCGCTGGAACTTCAAGTGGGGAGATACCTTTGGCCGATTGAAATTCTTGTTGATCTTCATGATTTTTTTTTTAAAGGAACGATTCCTTCCCCATTTTTGTGACTTAGGGTATATTTTATGACTACTTTTGGCTGTTACGTGGTATTTTCTTTGTTTATTGATCTTTAAAAATGGCGGAAGTATGGCACGGTCTTCTAAACTGCATTTTAAAAACTCGCGTGACCTATAGCTAAAGATCTAATCGACCAATTCTAATGATATTTGGTACAAATCTTTCTAACCTCATTGTCTGAAACATGACCCTAAATGTTTTTGAAAATTAAAAAAAGTACTTTTTGTTGCGTAATGTGGCCATTTTGGTCGAAAAATAAATATTTTTGTTTCAAAGTGTACCATTTCATCGATTTTCATTATTTCTCACTTTTTCACAGTCATGTGTGATTCGCTGAATCAGTGCCTATGACTCAAAAGATATATACATTTCTTACCCTCGAAAAAAATCATGAAAATCAACTAAAATTTGGCGTTCTTTATGGAGTGGAGTGAACTTTGAGGCCTTATATACACTTGTGATGGTCGGAAAAATGGAAAAATGTTTGATTGCATATTTTTTAAGTACAATATCTCAAGAATATCACCAACTTTCACAAAGATCAGAGCATTAGATTCGCAGTTATAGGTATTTCAACTGCACGAAGCGTGTTACGCTTCCCTTGTTACGTGTAATGCCTCGTAGACGATATCAAATCAATGTTTTAGAGGCTGCAGAGGATGCAGAAGGATTACTATATGGCCCTGGAATTGACGACTCCATGCTAGTATGAATAAATTTACTTCAAGTGTAAAAGAAACATACTTGAATCTTAAACGCGATTATCTCAGAATCGTCTTTTTTAAGAAACACCTTTGCGGTAGACACTTTCGAAAAATTGATTTTTTTGTTACCTTTTTCGACAGCTTATACTTTAAAAAATATCATTATTATTTATATCATTGATATCAATATCATTTTATCTTGCAAGAATCGATAGTTAAATCTTTAAACGCGGTTTTTTCGAAATGAGATCTTTCAAATTTGCTGACATTGTAACTCAAAGAACAATTATCCGATTGCCTTGAAATTTGAACTGAGCACTCTTGAATATATTTACTCTACGGTGACGTAGGATATTTTTGATTGGATGAAAATTGACGATTTAGCATTGAAAAAAAAACGACCATTTTATAGGCAAGGAAACAAACTTTTTTTTATAACTACGCCATTTTGTTAGATTTTGATATTTTTCGAAAATCCTACGTCATTGTACAGAAAATACCTTCCAGTTTAACGACATTTTTTCCTTTTTCGGTTTCAGCTACTTAATCAGCCGGAATCATGGCAGCAGTGGCGGAACTTTTGTTTTTGGCATCTCCGAAGGCGCATAAGGCGCTTGGATCTTTTTTTATGAAAGAAATATGTAATATAGGGCAAATATAGCCAAATATATTTTTAATTTTCCGAAACACTTATTTGAGTACTTTCCTTCCAAAAAATTCCCGAAAATCGTCCAAATTTTCACCGTTCACACTGGTATAGCCCCTTAATCCGATCCATACCAAATTTATACCACTTATTTATTATGATAATAGCTAGGGCCTGGCCGAAGCATTTTGATATTTGTTGAAAAAAAAAATTTGTACGAAAAAAACAGAAAATGTAGCACTTCAAAAAATGAATTTTTTGTCAAAATTACAGTCGTATTTTTTTAATCAAATTGTTTACAAATCCTCTGTCCAGGCCCGAGCCAATGCAATATACTAATGATATCTTTTTAAAATTCTGATTTCAAATGAACCGTTCTCGAGTTTATCATGTCCACCGCAACTGATGCTCAAAAGAAGGCGTTCCTAGAAGACAGCTGGAGTTCCGCCATTTTAAAATTTTTTTGAACAAAAAAAAATTGTACAAGTACATGAAAATATGCACTAATCAATGTTGTTCACAGTTTTTCAATAAACATTTATCGTCCCGTCGAAAAAAAAATCAAGTAAATCACGTCCCTTCGTCCGCTACAAGTGTATATAAGGCCTTAAAAGACCGTTCCATACCTCCAATTTGTAAAGATTAATTTGAAAAAATACCACGTAACAGCCAAAAGTAGCAATAAAACATACCCTATGTCTCAGAAATGGGGAAGAAATCTTGTCTTTGAAAAAAAAAAATGATGAAAATCAGCAATATTTTCCTCGCCCAAAGGTATCTCCCCCCTTAAATCGCCATTTCCACCTCGAATCACCCGACGTTTTCTGGCAAGCTAGCGCCGAAAGATACGCGAATGATTGCAACATTAGGGATGCGGTAGAGCCATATGAGGAATGATTAGCGAAAAAATGCAGGATGCGTAGCACATGCAAAAGTAGAATCGACTCTAGATTTTCAAGCATCAGGGAGATGCGACGAAAAAAACTTTTCTCCTGTGGTAACCTCGAACGGAGAAACCGAATATCTCATTTCCGAGGTTCCCGAATTACCGTAATAACGAATAATGAAACTTCGAGATTGTTTCCGACTCACCTGCTGTTGGTGTCCAGGGTCGTAACTACCGTAGCCCGATGGCGACTACCAACGGCAACAAAAAGTGCACAGGCAATACGTTAGTTATCCTAAAGAGCTAGCTTTCGTGTCTTCCATGCGACGCAACGACGAAAATTATACAGAAAAAAAACATCCACAGCTTACTGACAACGGGGCAAGCGTGTACCGTTTTCATTTTGATTTTTTGCACCACGAAAATTGTAAGGTAAAGGTACCAATGCTCGAACGGGTCCCACTGTTCGGGCAGTAGTTCGAATATTTCGCTATATTAGCGATATAATTGACAGGTAACGAAAAGTGACGCTTGCATTCTATTCAGCTTTCAATTATTAATTGATTATTGGAAAATTGTACGCTAATGATGAATTTTAGTAATAAAATTGACGAGTTATATTAACGAGTCGACGTCAGTCATGTCATGAATGCACGTTTCTAAACCGACGAGCTAAGGAGTTGCGATAATTTGTGATAGCAATAGGGGTCTATTTTTTTAATCGATTTTGAGACTAGACTTATGACCAATCGAAAGCGAATTGAACGGACTTTTCGACACCGTCATTAAATTTCGATTTGGATAAGGTTTTATATAATAAATTCAGCGTCTCATTAATTGGGACATCTATCCACGGTCGTATATACAAGCCTGGGCACTCCCGTATATTCCTTATACCCCAAAACGTGCCTCTATCTGACGCCTCTCTTTTAGACGTGTGTAAGTAATGCGATTGATGCATTACGCGTAATATCACCCGACCGCGTACTGTAGCATTACACATGACTCGACCAAATTAAGCATTACACATCACACTAAGGCTAGGTTTAGTGCTCGACCGACGGGGAGCGCTGATATCGGTCGAGTGTCAGGTCATATAACGCCTAATATATCA
This sequence comes from Ophion obscuratus, assembly GCA_964007375.1. NCBI lineage: Eukaryota > Metazoa > Arthropoda > Insecta > Hymenoptera > Ichneumonidae > Ophion > Ophion obscuratus. The sequence continues at coordinate 17,635,244 of OZ023323.1, forward strand.
GACTGGGTTTAGTGCTCGACCGACGAGGAGCGCTGATGTCAGTCAAGCGTATATAGTTATATGCAATACATATGCAATACGACGATGAGCGCTGATGTCGGTTGAGCACTAAACCCAGCTTTAGTGTAATGCTACAGTACGCGGTCATCATCAATTGCGTTACTTGCACATGTTAGTGTATAATGGCGACTGAGAGAAAAAGTAACCCTCTTTGGAATCACTTCGAAGAAGTAGTTCCGAGCAAAAAGGCCAAATGTGGCTACTGCTCGCGCATATTGGCAATTTCTTCCAGCTCAGTAGGAAGCCTGAGCCGACATATGACAGCCATCCATCCTACAATTCAAGTAAATAGCGACAGACAGCTTGTATCCCTTCCTAATAGATATGTCGATAATGAGGTCGAAGTAGAGCCGATTCCCTCAGAAAGATAGTCGTTCCTAAAGAAATAAGGATTCCTCATTTCGCGTTTACAACGAAACGCGGAATGAGGAATCCTTGTTTCTTAAGGAACGACTATGAATACGGGTGTTAATCTATCTATTACTTTATATTACACCCTAGCATTCCATTACAATATCAGACAAGACGTGATAGTGAGCTGCCGCATGGAGCACCTTTTCGGGTGATGTTTAGAGTGATGTTGTAATGTAATATCACTCGGTACGAAATATAATGCCATATCACATTACTTTATAAAGCACTGTTTCGCGCATGTCTACTCTCTTTACGAAACTGGCCGCAAAAGCGTAGAGCGCTGCTATCTCGGAAGCATGTGCGACAGAGCGCGATGTATGCGCGCATGCGAATTGTCTTTCCCTTCACGTGGCCGTGATGAAAAATTAATGCATCCTAAATAATTAGTCGAACACAAAACTAAAAGCATCAACCGAAAATATGAGCGATGAGCCATTAGTTAATGATACTCATCGTCTTTGACATGGATATGCCGATTGAACTATCGCTCAATCCAATTATATATTTTTTTTTCGCTTACGGAAAGGAAGAACATTCGAAATTTACGCGTAGTACGCAACTCTTCATCATTGGGAATTTTAAATAATGAGACGTGCTCCAGGTTATTTATGTATCCACTTCTGCATCCCGGAATTATGCACCGCTTCGGCATCGCAATATAGACACTTCGTCGTTTATTATTCCGTATTGAATAAAAACCGTGGCTACGATACACTCGAAATCACCCCGCCAAAACGAGGTTAGGTACATACGACCGTCGCCACAACTACGCGCATGCCCTGCCCCGTAAACGCGGTATAAACAAAAGTGCCTCCCCTTCACTAGCGCCGCGGTGGAATGCGCAAAGACAGGCGTCACTTAGGTCGTGTTCATTGGGTCTCATCATTTTGATACGAACAAGTGCGCAGGCGCATAAAGATGCGCAATGCGCAACTGCGCAATGAATCGAGTCATGCGCAAAACGAATGACTCGTTTTATTGCGCAGTTGCGCGTGGCGCATCATTATTCGCATGCGCACTTGTTCGTATCGAAACGATGAGACCCAACGAATACGACCTTAGAGACACGCATTTTTGAACGGAGTACCCAGACCTGTATATACCACGGTCGAATCTCATGTTCGATTACTGGTAGGCACGGTCGTATATACAGGTCTGGGCACTCCGTTCAAAAATGCGTATCTCTAACAAGGGGACAGTACGGCAGTCGGATTTTTGTAATTTTTCGTACTCATGGTACGCGAAGTTCAGAGCTTGAATATTAATATCCCAAAGCAGTTCGACGCCATATTCAGAAATTTTCGAGAAAATTGACTTTGAAGTTTTCGAGCGTACTCTTATCCCACAAAGATGCAACGATATTCGAACCGGGCTCGTGGCGTACCCGGTAGCGCTCGAGTCTAGTAATCGCGGGGTCGCTGGTTCGAGTCTCACTTCGAAATTTTTTTTTTTTTTTTTTTTTTTCATTTTTTTTTTTAATTCGCATACCTTCGTTATTTAAATATCCCGATAAATTTTTGTTGTATATAATCACATATTATTATATATAATTAATATAATATGTCTATATATGTTTTTATATGGACAAAATCCATATATAGTTATTTATGTACAAAATTCATTATAGTTATACATAATTATATATTTTCTCATGTATGATCATATATTATTTATATATAACAATAGGTGACTATTTATTTATAAAAAAATAAATAAATAATCCCGGGATAAAAGTCATAAAATCTATGCTAATTCACATATATGTAATTATAATTGTCAATGATAAATGCAAGTCTTATTTTTGATTATCTCTTGCTTGAAATTGCGAATAGGCGACGTAAAAATTTCCAGTAATAATATTTACATAAACTCCCTTGTAGATTAATAGGAATATAAATAGAAGAATAAATGTTGAAATATGTGAATATAACGCTTGCTTTGGCAACCGTCGATATTGTGAATAACAGTTCTGCGTACATCGTTTGCCTTTGTCCTGATCAACTACCTGCGAAGCGGGTAGTTGAACCTAAAAATGTTGTTGGTTATAAATATTGATACTTGAAAATGTATGCTTATAATCAAGAGATAATTAAAAATATGACTTGCGTTTTTTCATTTAAAAAAAATGAAAAAAAAAAAATGTCGAAGTGAGACTCGAACCAGCGACCCCGCGATTACTAGACTCGAGCGCTACCGGGTACGCCACGAGCCCGGTTCGAATATCGTTGCATCTTTGCGGGATAAGAGTGCGCTCGAAAACTTCAAAGTCAATTTTCTCGAAAATTTCTGAATATGGCGTCGAACTGCTTTGGGATATTAATATTCGAGCTCTGAACTTCGCGTACCATGAGTACGAAAAATTACAAAAATCCGACTGCTGTACTGTCCCCTTGTAAGGGACGCCTCTCTTTGCGCATTCCGCCGCGGCGCTAGTGAAGGGGAGGCACTTTTGTTAATACCGCGTTTACGGGGCATGGCATGCGCGTAGTTGTGGCGACGATCGTATCTACGTGTGGCCTAACCTCGTTTTGGCGGGGTGATTTCGAGTGTATCGTAGCCACGGTTTTTATTCAATACGGAACAATAAAAGACGAAGTGTCTATATATTGCGATGCCGAAGCAGTGCATAATTCCGGGATGCAGAAGTGGATACATGAATAACCCGGAGCACGTCTCATTATTTAACATTCCCAATGATGAAGAGTTGCGTGCTACGCGTAAATTTCGAATGTTCTTCCTTTCCGTAAACGAAAAAAAAATATCATTGGATTGAGCGATAGTTAAATCGGCATATTCATGTCAAAGACGATGAGTATCACTAACCAATGGCTCATCGCTCAAATTTTCGGTTGATACTCTTAGTTTTTGTGTTCGACTAATTATATAGGATGTGTTAACTTTTCATCACGGCCACGTGAAGAGCAAAACAATTCGCATGCGCGCATACGTCGCGCTCTGTCGCACATGCCTCCGAGATAGCAGCGCTCCACGCTTTTGCGGCCAGTTGCGCAAAGAGAGGCGTCAGGTAGAGGGACGCTTTGGGGTATACGGAATATACGGCAGTGCCCAGACCTGTATATACGATCGTGCTGGTAGGAGAGAACGTAGCAGCAGAGACCGAATCGCCGGACGCCAAGCGTTGACAGTTCGTTTCGCTGTGTACTTCGCGATAAATGATGTATTGAGCTTAGTTTGTGATTTACAAAAAAGAAGTGAAAAAAAAAGATAAAATCTACTGGCAAGTACATGTGTCCCATATTTAGATAATATTAGGCGACGTAAATAGTCGCGACGTAAACAAAGTTTGTAATTATGTGGGCGGCTTTCCGCGAGGTTAGACGCCTCTTGGATATCGTGGCGACGCGACGGCAACGCCGTCTACTAGCTAACGGCGGAAACTCGTGATCGTTCTTCTCAGAACAGTACACATAATTCGCATACAAATCACTGCACGTTTTGAATTAATTATTTATTTGGTGCAATACCACATTGTTAAAGTGCAATTATGAGCCACACGCTTATCAAGTGTGGCTTCCAGAATATTTAGGGAGATTTTTTTCGCGGAAAATCCGGGTCTAAAGGTAAGTAAATACACGAAACATGAGATATTCTGTCAAATTCACTGTAAATTCTACTACGCATTTATTTTTAGGATTATCGTATAACGATCAATTGATTAAAAATGTATAGGACATAAACTATTTCAAAGTCACCACGTTTAGGAGTTCGTCGGAATCGACGATATAGCTAATGGAGATGAATTATCTGCGGGAAAGTAATACCACAGACTAAAGTGAATAATCCACCGTACGACGTAAACGTAGAGGTATGTATTAATTATGTGATCAATTACTAGTTGAATAATAATGGAGAAAAAACATTTTTCAGCAACTTTTCAACCATACATGTAAAACAGAAATGGAAAATGAAGATGGATCTCCTTATCAAAGAAATATCAATAATGAAGCAATAAGTATATTGGTCATTGAAATTAGATTTAGTAAACCGCATTTTTTATTTCAGTATATAACAGCATTAACAAATGACGAATTTTCGTTCATTATTAAGAATAAGTATGGAATGTTAAAAGAATAATATATTATTGGTGAATACTATTTAATCGTTGAAAATGACCATGATATGTTGAATTAATAATATTTTTATCAGATGAAAAAAATTAAATAAAAAATGATTTGCACACGGTTCTCGAAAAATGTTATCTGACGTACTAGAAGAATAAAACATTACAGAAAATCCAACTTTTGTATATTTTCAATACGTTCCTTGTATCAAATCGTCAAAATATTTACGTACATTCTTCTGACATCTTTTATCCACTGATTTCTCTAGTTAATTTCCCAATTTCGTCTCGGAAACGAATAAAAAGTCAATTCCTGATTCCGAGATTGGGAATTTTTGCACCCTAGAACACAGCAATGTCTCGTACCACCCATTTATTACTTCACACAGCGCTTTTCAATGAAATTAATATAGACAGCGTATAGCTGACCGCAGTTGAACGTCCACGAATTGCCTGAATCTGCCACCAAGCGGCACCACTAGAGATATGCAAGAGTCGTATACGGCATCGATGCCGTCTTTTTTATACTTATATATTCGTAATGTGCCCGGAGGGTTACTTTCTTTACTACCATATCGAATTATTGCTTACGGGGGTCGAATCACCAAAAAATTATGAAAATAACAGTACGATGCAATGACACATGTAAACTTTACTTTTCGTAACGTTCAAAATTTTTATTTGTGCCATTATACCACATATTTATCCTCGGAATTGTTTCGGTGACTCGAGCCCCTTCACGACCACATCTACCAACTTTAGGTATGTTTCTTGATTGTAGGAATTTTACATGATGCCGAAAGCGACGAGAAGCCATGTATATTTATTAATAGTCTATTTTGTTCCACAAATATTTTTCGTGTTACTTATTGTCAGTATATGGATGAATAAAAAAGACGCCTCACGTACCTGTTCGATTCAAATCTCGTAACAATAAGAATCAATTTTTGCATGTGCGAAAACTAGGACCTCATAATCGTCGGTTATAGGGACATGTCCAATAATTGGGACACGATTGTGTCCGAGCATAGGTACGTAATACTAACAGCTGTCCGGAAATTGGTACATTTCGTACTACTGAACATTTAAATGTATATAAATAACAATATTTAACTTTCCGGCAGTTATTGCATGTGTTTTGAAAACTAGAACTTACGAGCTTGACGTTAGTTTCGGTAATTCTTTTTAAACGGTCCATAAATGAATAATAAACCCTATAATTTAAGGATGTTTTTAACCATCCGAGCATTGGTACCTTTACCTTAAGGGGAGATATACACCTAGATGGTCGAGGTCATGGATTTAAAATCTATGAACATTCCGTCGACCGTAGACGACCTACACTATGGGCACGGTATCGATGATTCCATGTAAGTTGACAAATTTTATGATTTATTCATTTAGTACAGTCATGCTGTATATTGGAATCGGAAAAAATTAGAAGAAGGCTAGTTTTTTGACAGGTGATTTTGAAGGTGCCACGGGTGCTAAAACCAAGTTTGCCTAAAAATCGGGGGGTAGGGTTTTTTTTAGGGGATGGGGGTGGATTAATGCCAAACTACAACCCCCACGAGGTCGGCGCCGGGAGACAAAATGTTCAGAAAAATCCGGGTTTTATTTTTGTCCGTAGCGCCGAAGTCGTGGAAGTTCATTTTGGGGGTGAAAAAGTGGGGTGAAATTTTTAAAAATCAGTTTTCATTCGATAACTCTTTAGGACAAATTCACACAATTTTTGTTCAAATGAAAACGTTGTAGCCCTTGAAAAGACGCGTCGATCGAGTATTCGATCAACCCTCTCCAATAATATCTTCACCCCCAAAAGAATTGCTGAAGAATTAACAAAAAAATTGTTTATTGAATAACTCAAAAACAATCGATTTTTCGGGGATGGATCAAATGTACGAAATGTAGAGAATAATTTTCTCTATATTTTCGTTCCTATGCACAACTTTTGAATTTTGCTTTTTCGAACCCCTCACAGGGGTTGAAAATTCAAAATGAAATTCTGGGAAAACTATTGACCGAATCTAAAGAGATACGAGTTTGGCGCTGTGGACAAAAATGTAGCTGAGGGTTCAAGCTACAAATTCTTCCACGGCAGCGAATTCGTACCGTCAATAGTTTTCCCAGAATTTCATTTTGAATGTTCAACTCCCGAGAGGGGTTGGAAAATCCAAATTCAAGGGTGGTCCATAGCAACGAAAATATGGAGAAATCCTGATAATTAAAACCCCAATCCGAAATTTTAAATAGTTTTCCTTGAAAAAATTAACAGAAATAACCTTTTTCCGGTTCCTAGGTGTATATCTCCCCTTGTAGAGCATTCGGACGATCGAAAAAGAGGAGAAAAAGAAGAAAACAGAACGCTGCACAGGTGGAAAAATATCAGCGCCGTTATTTCGCGAAATGGGCAAACACGCGGATGCGAAATTTCAGTTTGTCAAGCGCATGAAAGAAAAAAACATGATGAAAATGTATAGCAAAGCGTTTGTCTAAAGAAAAAGAAATATGTCGTTACGTGTCGTTTGTGGTCAAATTCAATGAAAAATGACACGAAAACGTTCTATCGTAGCTGATCATGCGCTCCAACGTGCACATTCGCTCGATGAAATTCGAGCTCGACTCGAGCAAAGAAGATGCAAAATGCGCAAAAACCGAATTTACGGTCCATGTTGACTATCGGGAATCGTTCGATACTCACAATACCATTGGCCATTCTTCTCTCCATCTCTTCTCTCTGATGTCTCACGTAATTCGCGTAATCCTCCTCCGTATAGATCTCCTGCTCGTTTATCGGGGTCCAGGGCTCGTCCTGCTCGAAATCAGCTGATTTCGAACGTTGCATGAATTCCTCAAAACTACGCGGCCGCACAGACAAAACGAGCAGAATGAAATATCGACGGCGGATCTTTGGCTAATTCTTTAGATAAGTGACTTTTTCGAAAAATGAGCCTAACATTTTTATTTGCTATTTTCTCATTTATTGGGTTATAAATGATTATATGCAGTCGGGTGCGCCCCCCCCCCCTATAATAAGTTATGGGGTTTTGAAGTTCGCGGAAACACGTGAAACAATAGAGCATTCTTGAACATTTCGACGCCTATATTGGATTTGGTCAGGTTTATTTTTGTTTTTGAAAAATTCGAAATTATTTTAAAATATTTTAAACATATGTTAAAATATGTTATTTATGACCCAATAAATGAAAAACGTTGCATCGTCTTTTTTACCGATCTCTGTATCGTCGGAATCGTTCATCGAGATACACTGTCGGTAAAGAAGTGCGGGCAGTTTTACGAACTTTCGATGGGAACGAAACTTTACAGAACTCGGACAAAAAAGAATTAAGAGTCGAGGTACTTAAAAAAAAAGAGAAGAAAAGAATGCTCAATTATGCTTTTTTTTAAATAGGGATATTTCCAGTAACCAAAAATAATAAAAATATTGTCACGAGGTGATAGCTTATAATTAAAGTAATGCTCGGAAGTGCCTATTTTATTTTAGTTTGGTGAAAATTGTAGATAAATTTAGACAAATAAATTGTAAAAAAAGATCTATGAGTCACGTGATAAAGAACACCAATCAAAGCGCATGACGTCACACTTTGCAAAACACGAACGAGTCGACGCTCTGAGCATACTGCTTATACGATGCTGTTATTGGTCGTGTTCGTTGGGTCTCATCATTTTGATACGAACAAGTGCGCATGTGCATAATGATGCGCAACGCGCAACTGCGCAACGAAACGTGCGCATCATCAAATGCGCATCATTATGCGCATGCGCAATCAAAATGATGAGACCCAACGAACACGACCATTGTTTACATTGGTCGTGTTCGTTGGGTCTCATCATTTTGATACGAGCAAGTGCGCATGTGCATAATGATGCGCAACGCGCAACTACGCAACGAAGCGTGCGCATCATCAAATGCGCATCATTATGCGCATGCGCAATAAAAATGATGAGACCCAACGAACACGACCATTGTCTTAAAATCCAATTTGTGAGATTTCTCGATTGATTTTGAATTTTACTCGAACTGTAATAATGGAGACTGGATTCGTGAAGGCAAATAGTTCGAATTTGCGTAGGATGACTGCCTAATGGTGGCCAATTTCTTTACGAAAAACGGCGACTTCTGCTCTGCAGAATTCGGAAACGTGAAGACTTCCATGTAAGTATACCCTGAAGAATTGTTATTTGTGCAACAAATAATGTATATAGCATTAATAACGTTACAAAACTCTGTAATAATTTGAAGCAATTTTTGAGGTTACGTTTCGTTTCACAACTCGTTTTGTTTGATTTAATCGCAGGTCTTCATGACAGTCATACGGTGATGAATAGAATTTAGAATTCATCCTTGAAATGATTAATTCTGAAATATTTGTTACTGTGTTTGGTTATAGACCCGTATTTTGCAGAATATGACGTCACGCGCCATCAAATGACAGATCTCGGAGTTTTGGCGCGTATTTTCAAACGGGTTAATTAAAATGCGATAATTGAGTATTTTTCCCCCAAAAAAATCCCGAAAATCACCCAAATATTCAGCGTTCACACTGGTATAGCCCCTTAATCGAAAGTTCTTCCAACCTGATGAGACCGTCCCTATTGAGATCTGCCTCATTGAAGACGTGTTCCCTCATTCGTTCCATTTCCTCTTGGCGCTCGCGTAAATCCGTTTCGGGACCGCCCTGCGCGTATATCTTGTCGAGTTCCTTCAGGAACAAGGCCTTCACCTCGTCCGCGTCCCAAACGTGATTTCCATCCACGTCTTAACGAGTATGCAATGAAAACCGCGGCGTTATTTTGTATCATAAAGACAGAAAAATTGAAGCTCTCGCCTGTTTCTCTTCAAGAGTATTTGGACTTCGCGAATTACCGTGAAGACTGAAGAACGTCCGGGGATTGAACTTCTGATCTTCCATGTGATCCTGTTTTTCCCAAACTTCCTCGTATTGCTGTTTGCTCCCAGGATGATGAAGCTTGAGTACAGGATTCAAGTAGGTCAATACAAATATAACTGATTTTTTGTCGTTGCAGCTTCTCGGCTTGAGTGAAAGGATTCATTGACAAGAAAACATACAGGCTTGTGCTTTTTATGCTGTTCCTCCAACGCTCTGGCCGCCTCTTCGTATTTCCTCTGCTCTTCTTCGGTCATCGCTGGAAACAAGCCCAAAAGAAGATTCGAATAACTGAATGCTCCGGGGTTGAGGGGCAAGGCTACTGTCGAAAAGTCAAAACTCTCGTTCGTCGCTTCAGGCAACTCAAAATGAAGAGAAAGGTCCAATATATGGTGCAAAAGTCACAGATTGAAGGTCAAGCTATGATTGTAACGATAAAACTGCTACTAAAACTTTAAACGCGTTTTTCTTGACACTGCGTTTTTCATAACGGTGTACACGATTTCTCGACATCTGATGAACGCATCGACTTGAGATTTTGTACATTTATTCAGCGTAACAGTAGTTTGGTCTTGACCAACGTTTATCTTCTTAACATTTTTCTTCAGGAATCATTCAGAATGATGTGAATTTTTCTCGAAAAATCGAGAAAAAAATCAACATTTTTTTTTCGAAGATTGAAATAAGGTAACAAAAAAGAGCTCGATCAACTCTTAGCCAATATTATCTGTTTGGAGAAGACGAAAAAATCGTTTTTCTCGTTTCAAATCAACGTTCAAAGGTCCTTCACGAGATTATTGACAAATTATTTAATTATGGATATTTTTTTGACATTTGAAACGCAACTTTGTTAGTTAGACATGTAAATAAATGTCCAACAGATTTTTCAATCATCTTATTTATTCTTTTAAAATGATTTTTTTTCCGAAAACCCGCATTTTCGGCTCGTCACAGTAGCCTAACCCCTTAAGGCGGCTCGAGCGTTTCACGAATGAACGGCGGAGGATACGATTTGTTTTTCAGACGTACACACGTTCAGTTAGTAGTCGACCACACAGAGAAAAACCAAGAAAAGGGAAGCAATTCAACACAGTTTCTTATAGAGAAGAGGTGATTTTAAGAGGTTGGGCAACAGTAACGGGTATAAAATCATGTGCGAAGCTAACAACTTTTTTCGTATGAAAAAGTGATTCACTCATAAAATTAATTACACGTCTGTTTAGTATGAATATCAAGCTGTTAGAAAAAATATATATTTTTTTCGATGTACAAAATGGCCGACTACTCGAAACTTCTCGAAACAGCTTTTTTCCAATTGGCGTGATAAATACCTTCAACAATTTTCATTGGATTTACTTTAAATTTAAAAGTTATGTTGCTAATTGCATTTCGCAGATGGGTACGCACGGAATTTCTGATTAATCGAAAACTTTTCATTTTATGAGCAGTTTGTGAGCAGTTATAACGAAATTTTTCACTGAAAATTCATTTCTTAAGTTCAAATACCTACAACTTTCGAATAAAACAATATTTTTTAAATTCCGTACGCACTTCTCTAGGTATTCTAATGTAGATTGACGAGAATTTTTATTTTTTGTTCTAGGTAAAAAATTGTGGATGCTAAATGTCACGCTGCGGAGCGCCTAAAAAAAGATAACAACAGAAAATGTTAGTAGTCGGCCATTTTATACATGGAAAAGAAAATATATTTTCTAACAGCTTGATATTCATACTAAATAGATGTGTGATTAATTTTATGAGTTAATCACTTTTCCATACGAAAAAAATTGTTAAATTCGCACATGATTTTATGCCCGTTACCGTGGCCTAACGCCTTAAGGAGAGATATACACCCAGGTGATCGAGATCGAGGATTTAGAAGCTATGAACATTCCGTCGACCGCAGAAGACCTACACTATGGGCCTGGTATCGATGATTCCATGTAAGTTGACAAATTTCATGACTTTTTCATTCCCAAATTTTCAAACGCGTTTTACTCAAAACCACGTTTTTCAAATCGGTACCCAAAATTTCTCAAAAACCAATGAACCGATTGCCTTGAGGTTTTTTTGTGGTTATTCTATACACCATTATCTAGTACTTGTCATAGGATTTTTTTTCCGTTACTTAGTTTCTGTTTTATCGCCAAAATAATAACTAATTTTCGGCTCAAAAATCACTATGTTCAAACGTCCGCCATTTTGTCATAAATCGATATTTTCAAAATCGGCTATGACAATTACCAGATTATAGTATCTAATTTAATAATCTTTTTGGTTTTTTTTTTCAAATGATTTTTGAAGAAACGCCAGTAGATACCGTATACGCAGCTTTTTTTACGACGCTCCAAGGATCATACAATATCCTTGTATATCCTTGTATATTTTTGATATTTTTAAATAAATAAAATTGAACATATTATTTAATGATAATTAAAATCCCAATTTAGATAATCAAAACGCCAATCCGAAATTTCAAATAGTTTTCCTCGAAAAAATTCACAAAAATGACCTTTTTCCGGCTCGTAGGTGTATATCTCCCCTTAAGACGGAATGACACCTTATCGCGGTCGGTATGGTAGAACAATTATAGATTCCTAAAAATCTCTGAAACGGCTCTTCAGATCCCGTCGAAATTTTACCAAACGACGTCAAATAGATAGACGAATGGCTGTCTGCCCTTTAAGTTTTCTGAATTTGAGAAAAAAAAACTAAATTGGCTTATGATAAGCTAATCTACATTTTTTTTCTCAAATTCAGCAAATTTGAGGGGCTGACAGCTATTCGTCTATCTATTTGACGTCATTTGGCAAAGTTTCGATGGCATCTGAAGAGGCGTTTAAGAGATTTTTGGGAATCTATAATTAGTCTACCATACCGACCGCGATGAGGTGTCATTCCCTCTTAAGGGATCATCACAGTGTGAAATTTTCAAAAAACGATTCTTTTTTTTGCATTATCCGATAGTATAGACAGTTACAAACATGCTTACACAAACGTAAGTAGACAATTTATATGAAAGTTCCGCACTCGAAACTATAAACGCGTTTTTCTCGAAATATCATTTTTCAAAACGGTGTACACTCTCAAAGGAAGAGTTTTCAAGCTATCCTTCTCAAATTTCGACACAACATTCTTCACGCTATTATTTACCTTGCTATGGAAGCTTTTTTTTACGAAAAACTCGACAAAATAGGCTAAATTCAATACTTTTTTTTCAAACCGCCGCCATTTTGTCAATTTTGATTTAAAAAAAAACCTCCCTAGCAGAATAGCAGCTTTCATACTGATTATCTTTATAACATCTTTTTACAAATTTTGTTTCAGATAATATTTACGGCCATAACCGTGTACACCGTGAGGACTCCTTTTTTCGAAGACATTTTCAACAAATGTAGAAAAATGTTTAAAAAATGTAGAACAGATTTTTAAAAAAATTAAAAAAATTACTTTCTGTTCTTCAAAAGTGCTTTGATTTGACATTAAAAAAATCAGACTGATTAGCGTATATAAACCATCGAGAGAAAATCTCAAAAATTGCAGGAAAAATAATAAACATATCCGCTATAAGAGACCGCATTAACTCGAGACTAAAACAAAAATCAATATCCTCCAAAATTCACCGATTTGCAAGAACGCTACTTTTTTCCACTTCCCTCGCGCTTTCCTCACCCTTCTTCTTCTGTTCCTCGTCCCATTTCTTTTGCATCTCGTAATCGTTGAACTCCTGGCGCCTTTTGCGGTCTGCTTCGCTCAGATCGGCGGTCGTCTGCGACAGCAAATAACCCGAAGGTGACGTAAGAACCGCGAGTACGAAAAAACCAGCGCACACGCTCGAATCGAACGCCTGAGCGCGAAAAAAGTGTAATTCACGAACCTTGAGGATCAGTTTTTCGAGATCGGCCACTTCGAACGTTTCCGGATTCTCGTGATCGAGATGTTCGTGTATCTTGAGGTGATCCGGGTCGAAACCCCTCTGCTTCTCGTACTGCTGAGTCGCCAGACGACGCAATCTGTCCATCTCCTCTCGCTTGATCTCGTCCAGCTTAGTTCTGAGGCCGTGATTCAAAAAGTCGAGCTCTTTGGCTATCGCCCCGGACTGCGTGAAACGTAAAACAAATACATCACTCTTCTCGCACGCTCCGCGATAAACTTAGCCGTTGCTTCTTGTTTCGGGCGAAAAATTGAAATCGAACTTTCGTACTTTGATGTCCTCTTCGCTGGCATTCTGGAGCTTGCCGCGGAAATCTCCGTCTTCTTCCAAGACTTTTACCACCTCCGTCAGATACCTGTAATATCTGAGCGAGGCGTAGTCGTCCGCCGTGTCTGAACTACCCGCTTCTTCTTCCTTCTTCTCCTCACCCGTCTCCGATTTGTTCTTGGTTACGGGCGGCGCTACGCATTCTTGCACCGCCAATATCGCAACGGCGATTATAACTAGACGACGCATTCTGCCGAACAACAAAATGCAAAGAAACAAAAACTCATCATTATTATCGCAACGAGTAGTGCAAACCAGTGTGAAACGAAAAGTTGAGAAGCACGAGTCTAATTTCGTGCCTTTGGGATTCGAAACAGGTTGAGATGGAAGCTTGCAACTTCGGAACGCAATGAAAGTATTTTTCCCTCATTGGCCAATTTTTTTGCACGTTTAGCCTGCCGAAAAGAGTTTGGAAAGTGATCGAAATGAAGGAATGAGAAAACAAAGAATTTTCGATGCATTCCAACCATTCTGTCATTTCGATTGGAAAAGGAAAAAAAACCAGTTCTAAGAGCGTCAGAGCCTGCTCCGGTTAATTTTCGAGCAACTAGGGTACGTCGTTTTCACTTTGTAAATAAAAAGTAACCTGTGCCAAGCGGCACCTTTCACTTCCAGTCCACTTACCTTGCGGCGAAATAAATAATTCGAGTTTGGCAGAAGAAGCAATGCAGCAACGATAAATCGTGGTTACTCCACTTGGAGGAAGTCACGACTTATTTGGACTTTAAGATATCGAACGATTCGCACATATGCTGGGTGTTCCCATAACGTGTTGCGAGTGCAAAACGAACGCGGAAGACAAACATCCACGTCAGGTTAACTTCAACGTTGACGAAACACTTGCTACGGGGAATTCCGTTCGCATTGGCTACGTGTAATAAAAATGAATATATATATATATATGGCCATGTAGATATAGGTGTATGTATATATAGGAGGCAGTGATTTTTTTCGTCGCTGCGCGAGCTTGCTGGAAGTCGCTGTAGGTGGCAGAGGCGAGCAGGGAGATACCCGCGCTCGCGACTGTTCGGTAGCTCATCGAACGTGGCGCTCTTTCGCAGCAGCCAATGAGGGAAGTATATTTATCCCGGTTGGTAAGTTCTAGTCTACTCAGTCGGTAAAAGCGTTGGTCGGTGTAAAAAATCTTACTACACAATCGTAAGATGTTTAGATGTGTTACGGGGATTCCCGCGAATCCATACGTGTTTACCAAAAAGTGAAATGAAATAAATTGTTCACATTCTTTTTAGAGAACCACGTAAAGGGCGTCTTAAAATGACCGGACATTTTTAATTGCGCACCATGTTATTTTCGTGGCGAACAGAGTACTAATCCTCGACAACTGGCTTCAGGAAGTATTGACGTTTAGCCATGGAGAATTATACGGTCGAGCAACGCATAGAAATTGTTATTTGCTGCATTGTTACTGCGTAGTTATTGCAGACGAAGTTTCATGGTCGCGTTATCTCGCGCGGCGGCGATGTGAAGTGGCCACTAAGATCGTGCAATTTGACGCCATTGGGCGTTTCTGAAAGGAAAAGTGTATATTAATAATCCACAGACTATTCCGGAGCTAAAGGAAGCAGTTGGAGGCACCATTAAGGCGGGAAATACATTTTCAACGATAAAAAAATCGATTTCTTCTTTTTATTCTTTAAATGATAGAACTATGTATGTAGAATATTTTCCCAAAGTTACGAAGCGAAATTCGAAAAACTTCAAACGTTACAGCCCGTCAACGCTGTGCCTCACCGCTCGGATTTGAAGCGGTCGTGAACTTCAAACGCATTCTCAAAACTACATAATCGGAATTGGCACGCAGGATTGCTCAAAAACTATTAAGCCAATTGAGTTGAATCTTGGTAGAAATATTGATAATATTGGTACCTTCTACTTGACGGGAATTGTTTTTGAAAAATTGGAAAAAAACTACTTTTTAATTCCCATTATACAGAAATGTTGCGTGAAATGTTGATTTTTTTGGTAAATGCGTGCCTTTTTCTTAAATTTGCATTTTCTCCATTTTAATTACCGTCACATAGAAACTATACATGTTCTAACTGAAAAAAATTTTGAACTTTTTTGCAAATCAAACGCACTTTTCTAGACGTGGTTAAAAAAAATAACGTATCTATTGACAACATTTTTTTTACAGATCATTTATGCACATGGTTAAGTATATGTGAAAAAAAAAATTTACTCAATTTTCTATCGATGTTTTATTTTTTTATATTTTCGTGTCATTGAAATTTCTGTTTCTGTGGTTCACCGATATGTGATGATACTAAGAATATGTTGTAAAAATTTCGAAGCGATCTGAAACTTCGTTCAAGAGTTAGAACTTTCACAAGGTTCAAAAAAGTGAATCGTGGAAAAACGGCTTTGAAGTTGGCGGTCGTACGCGCCGCGCGGTATCTATTATAAATGCAATCTTACCTCATTTAACAGCTTTACAGATTTTAAAAATTCTTCTTACAGAAATGCCTTTAGAATTTTCAAAAAATCGTTTTTTTTCACATATTTCGAAAGTATGATACCCAAAGAATATACTGACCAAAGGAAAACTCGAAATATTGAATATTTGCGGAGTTATCGCATATAGTCTAGAGCGCGGAGACAGCATGCGGTCAGGTAGCGAGTAAACTTTAAGGCGTTACCCCCACTTGTAGCGCAAAAAAGGCCTTTTTGATGATTTTTTTTAAAAGAAAACTACAAATCTTTTTTAATCGATCAATATACCATCTTAAAGAACACATCTTGAAGAACTTTCAGTAATTTTTTTATTGAAAAATATTACATTGTTTAGTGGCAAATGGCCGTCAATGAAATAATGTTTTTATATACACGGTTTGCGGTGACCAACAATGCGGCGAAGTGGATCATCTGAAAAAAAAAATGCGGATGGATTTAGTCAAATATAAGTATAAACTAGTCTTTAATCGAAGGATTTTAAAAAATATTCATTTTTCACAAAATGGCGGACAGTCAAAGTTAATGGTTCGATTTTAACGAAAAAAAACGGCCGTTTTTTGGCTATAAAGCGGCCATTGTTTTTCGAAAAAAGAAATCGAACGATTAAAGACTACATTTTTATGTATTAAATAAGCCTGCAAAATTTCAAGAAGATCGGTTCATTAGTGTTCGAGTAATCTTGGTCACCGACTTCAGAAATGCCATTTTGAGAAAAACGCGTTTAAAGTTTCAATTTCCGGTCGTTTACACAACGGATTCTTCTCTTTCAACGCTCATATCTCAGTCAATTTTGTTCGGATCGACTTGAAATTTTCAGGACATATTCTCAGATACTTATACTTCAAAAAAATGCAATAAAAAAAATCGATTTTTTCAATCGCAAGTGGGGGTAACCCCTTAAACGCGATTATCTCGAAACTACTTTTTCAAAAACTGCTCGTGTTGTAGCTCAAAAAGTTATCGACGGATTTCGATAAAATTTTGGGAGGTTACTCTCAGTAGTATTATCGGAAGGATATACCTAAAGTTTGAAAGTTAGCGTGTAAATAAATAATTTTTTTGGGGCCGAATATGTCGAAAAAATGGTCAAAAATTCTAATTTTGGAGTAAGAAGGCTCCCAAATTTTCAATTTTGCACTTTTTCATCATTTTTTTAGGTATATCCTTCCAATTAATATGTCAGTAAACGAATGACACTTATTAAATCTTTTTCAGATTAACAGAAAAAGAGTGACAACTGCAGCACTTTTCGATGTCGCGAAAAACAGGCGTCCAAAGACCCTTAATAACGCCGCCATTTTGTTGGTCATCCCAAAAAAAAAAATCTTTCAGAAAAATTTGACAGTTATAATAAACTCTTGTCCAAATTTGAAAATGATCATATTATTTTATTCCCTCTAAAAAAGTTTCCGAAAAATACCTATTTTTCACGCTCCTAAAGGGATTTCTCGGCTTCAAATATTCCCAACCGTTCAGGCTAATCGAATAAAGAATAATAAAAAAAAATCACGTTTATAAGCCCTTAATGAAATTAGTCCGAAATTATGCCAAAATGTTATTGAAAGTTTCGTCAAAAGAGTGAACGTTTGCAAACAGGAATGCGGCCGCCATTTATTGGATATTGTGTTTCACACATAATCTCCATGTTTGTACCGCATATTTCATTAATAAATTAAAATAACAGGTCATTTTGAGACACCCTATATTTTTTCTCACTGATCGCGAATACGCTCGCTGTTTTCTTGAGAAGGAAAAAATTATCTTTCAAAACCTTGAAAAGTGTAATTTTTAGCAACTTTTCCGATTTTTCCGCATCGGCGGTGATTTTCCGAATTAAACCGGGCTGGATTCATAATCGTTAGAAAATTTGCAATCGATTACGATCTCGTACATACGTGGATTCCGATATTCACATGGACGCGCACTAAAGCCCTAGGGTAAAAACTATATCTCCGTCTTGACCATTATGGTTGGACAGAATTCAACTCCCACGATGTTGGAATTCCTCGTCTCTTGGTCGTTTCCGGAGAGTCATTAGGGGCGTTATACCTGTGTCTACACAAACATCTTTTTTCCTCTCCCTTCCACACACTCTCTCTTGCTCCTACCTTTAGACAATAGCCGAATGGCCCCCAAGTTTTTTCGTATCTGATTGACCCATCTCGGAACCTGGACAGGTCCACGGCACCGAAAAGTCGCCAATTTTCCTTTCTACCCCCGTACATTATATACATCATAGCTGTGCCCACCCATTTTCAATCTCGACCGAACAAAAAGTGACTAAATCTTTTGAAAAATAATAACCGAAAAATAATTATGAATTAAAAATAATAACCGAAAAAAATCTTCTGAAAAATAACAGTTATAAAGATATAAAAGAAATTTCCTGTCACTAAATAAAAAGTATTCTACTCGCAGAGTCGAGTACCTCGAAAAAATAAGAAATTTACTCGCCCCAATTAGTTGAATAATTTAATTATGTGAATTATTCAATTATGCGAATAATTCGATTACTCGAATAATTGTTAGAATAATTCCACATTAAAAAATAACGCGTTAATTGAATATCCATTAAGAAAAACGGTAACTAATTATTTAGGGAGTTAGGCTACTGTGATGACCCAAAGATCACGTTTATTAAAATTCATTTTCAAGGAATAGGTAAGATGATTAAAGGGCTATACTAGTGTGACACTAAAAAAATCGATTTTTCTTTGCCTTTTTCGACAGTTCCTACTTTCAAAAATATCCTGTCAAAATTTCAAGGCCGTATCTCTTTCATTTTATTTTGCAAGAATCGATAGTCTTTAAACGCGTTTTTCTCGAAATGAGATCTTTCAAATTTGCTGACATTGTAACTCAAAGAGCAATTATCCGATTGACTTGAAATTTGCACTGAGTACTCTTGAATATATTTACTCCACAATGACGTAGGATATTTTTGATTGGATGAAAATTGACGATTTGGCATTGAAAAAAACGACCATTTTATAGGCCTCCGAAGTAACTTTCGTGGTGGCGCCCCGTAACGGCTGCCGGTGGCAAAACTTGGATTGGCGCATGGCGGTTAACTCAAACCGGCACAAACACGAAAGAGCTAGGCTTGAGCAAGCGTCATCGATTGGACACCTGATTTAAATGGCGACCGGCATACTGCACTAGCAGACGAAAACCAATCCAAGTTTTGCCAAAACTCGCCGCAAGGGTGCGCCACAAGAGTTACTTCGGAGGCCTATAGGCAAGAAAACAGACGTTTTTTTCATAACTACGCCATTTTGTTAGATTTTGATATTGTTCGAAAATCCTATGTCATTGTACAGGAAATACCTTCCAGTTTAACGGCATTTTTTTCCTTTTTCGGTTTCAGCTACTCAATCGGCTGGAATCATGTCAGCAGTGGAGGAACTTTTTTTTTGGCGCCTCCGAAGGCAGCGCATAAGTCGCTTGGATCTCAATATTTTTCGATGAAAAAATTATGTAATATAGGTCAAATATAGCCAAATATATTCTTAATTTTCCGAATCATTTGATTGAGTACTTTTCTTCCAAAAATTTCCCGAAAATAACCCAAATTTTCAGCGTTCACACTGGTATAGCCCCTCACAAAATCTTTTGGACATTTACTTGTATGTATATTTACGAAGTTACGTACGAAATTTCATTAAAAACTATTCATAATTGAAGAAGTTATGAAAAATCTCGTGAAGGACTTTCGAAAGTATGGGACCGAAGGGTGTACTTGATTCTAGCCTCTCGGTTGATCGGAAACAGGCCCCTGACACAGCGCAGTTCAGTGGACAACGAAATATCGCTCGCCACTAGAGGCGCTGGGAGTCATGTGCCCGGCTCGCTCGCAGCGCACGTAGGCATATTGCATTATAAAAATGTATATTAAAATAGCAATAATAGTTATAATAGCACATCTAGTACACTAAATAGCTTTAATATGGTTAAATAACATAACCTCCGAACAATGCCAATGGATGGATGCGAACGATACGAACAATAAGCTCTACGACCGATATATATATAGTCAACCGGGCACTCGACTACCAGCGCCGCACAATATAGTTATTCTCGAGCGACAACGCTGGGGACAGAGAGTGACCACTTTCTTACCATAGGAAAGGTCTGCAGTGTCAGGGGCCTGACCGGACACAAAACAAAAACGAGTTTTATCATTGAAAATGCTTCTAAAACTGTATATGTTTGTTGAGGTAGGCTGAATTAGCTGGATGTCACACGAAACTAACGCTACCCCCACTCCACTGCCACTGAGTTGCATAGGGTGTCTCAAAATGACCTGACATTTTAATCTATTAATAAAACGTATTATTTTATATGAGAAGTACGAATATTTTTATTTTAATATGAGGTACAAATATATAGGTTATGTGTGGAACACAATATCGGGAAATGGCCGCGTCTACCCTGTTTGCAAACGTTCACTTTTTTAACGAAATTTTCGATAACATTTTGGCATAATTGCGGAGTAATTTCATTAATGGTGCTTCCAATTGCTTCCTCCAGCTCCGGAATGGTCTGTGGATCATTGGCATACACTTTTCCTTTCAGGAAAGCCCAAAGAAAGAAGTCCAATGGCGTCAAATCGCACGATCTTCGTGGCCAATTCACATCGTCACGGTGGGAGATAACACGATCGTAAAACTTCATCTGCAATAACTATGCAATAACAATGCAGCAAATAATAATTTCTATGCCTTGCTCGATCGTATAATTGTCCATGACCAAACCTCAATGCTTCCTGATGCCAGTTGTCAAAGATTAGTACTCTACTTTCGCCACAAAGAAATGGCGCGAAATTTTAAATGTCAGGTCAGTTTGAGACACCTTTTAGTAGAGTTGGGGAGCTGCGACATGCTAAATGTCTGTGATCGGTTGAAAAATGCCCTCTCCCCACCAAATTCTAACCTTGTTATTAATTTTGAAATTATTTTACCTCAATGTATCGATATTCTTTGAAAAATAATAAAAGTCAACTCATTATTTACATGTACCTGTTTTTTATAACCCGAAAAGTCCGATTACATTTTCAATGCCATAGGATAGTTGCACTTTGTGTAATATATGCAGATTTCTTTCTTAACATTGATAATATTGGCTACGACTTGACCGAACTATTTTTTGTTATGATGTGTCAAACGTCGATTTAAAAAAAAATCGTTTTTTCGAGAAAAAATGAAATCATTATTGTTGATAACCACTGGAAAAAAAGTTAAATGTCGAAAAATCGTGTACACCGTTTTGAGAAACATAGTAATGAAAAAAAAACGCGTTTAAAGTTCAATTAGAAGTTCTATCGCTGTAATCATAAGTTTACAACGATAATCAATCTGTGATTCCCGCACCGTATGTTCCTCTTCGATTTGAGTTGCCTCAAGCAACTTTTGATTTTTTAAATTCTCACGGCAGCCCAACCTCTCAAATTATACATCGAGAAAAAAAAACATTTTCATAGATAACAATGTCAGGCACTAAACATATATTTTTGTTGTATTGACCATACAATGACTCATCATTCACAGTTGCTTTCTGTACACGAACATTAGCAATCAAAATAATAACAATAATAATTATCATAAATTGAACATAATCATTATTAATTTTATCACTATACTTGATAGTAATGGCTCCCTATCACTATAATTGATAGTAATGGCTCTATATCAATATAAGCAGTAAAAATAATAATGATAATAATAAGAGTATACGTAAAAGTTTATTATATGCTACACGGCGGAAGCGTCTAAATGCTTAAACGCCAGAACGCTTCGTTAAACTCGGTTGATTTGAAGTAGGAGGTAAATGAGAATGAGTTAAGTACATGGCACATTTCGTGCTCCTTCACTTTCATCTCTTCCTCTCTCTCTTTCTTTATCTTTCTATCTTCGTCACAAAGACATACGAAGAACTTGATCGAATTTTTCTCATCGAACCCAAACAAATTCCATTTAATCGAAACGTTCGGGGAGATGACGATTTTCCGAAAAACAAAGAAAACAAATTTTTTTAAGTAAAAAAAATTAAGAAAATTGATTTTCTCCAACGGGCTATACCTACCTGGGTGGGTAAAAAAAATTGCATTTTCCAAAAATATGTTTACTCGAGAGTATCACCTTTTAGCTATATTCGCAGAAAATTTCATAGAAACATTCCTAAAATTGGATGAGCTACAGCTTCATACTTCAAACTTTAAGGTAATCTTTTTTTTAAGGTAATTCTTTTAGCTTCAATAAATATATTAATAATAATCTCTGTAAAATTTCAGGGTCGGTTATCAACCTCATTACAGAGGAAAAAAAAATTGCGTATTTTTGTGAAGAGACGACATGCAAAAACCCAATTTCCGGTCGCTACAAAAGTGTACATAATAGTGGGAATCCGTCAGATTCTTAAACATAATCAGGTTTACATACTTAACACTTGTAGTAATCAAAGGTTTTTAGAAAAAATTACGCTTATTGACCTAATTTTTATGTAATATCAAGTTTAATTTGAACTTCCGGTATTGGATGTATTACCACTTGCTACGATAAAGAGACGCGACAGCAAGGCAACAGCTGACTGTAGTCCTAACCTCATCTCACTCATTCGAATTTCCACACATATTTCATTTTTAACCGATATATTTCGCCGACACAAATTTTCCACGCTTTTTAACAGTCGTCGCTCGAGTACAATGCTTTATATTTCCCGCACCAGACATTGTTTTGACACATCGACGTTGAAAAGCATGGAGGTTAAACTCGCCTGGTTGAGCAAAAAGAGACGGAGATAGAATCAATGTTGCCAAATATCAAACCTAGAAATACTGCGCGAATCGTTGGAATAACTATTTTTTCATTTTTCGAATTAATTGTGATCATTCATTCAACAGTTTACACATGGAACATTTTAGTTACTACAAATATTTTTTTTGCATATGTTAAAAATATGATTTATATGATATATTTTTTTGCATATGGTAAAAATATGAATTGTACAAGTCTGAAATATGACTAGTGTGAAGGGATAGGATTACCTTAAGGGATCATCACGATGTAAAATTGTCAAAAAACTATTTTTTTCGCATTATCCGATAGTATAGACGGTCATAAACATGGACCTGGCATCGCCGATTGATCGTAAGTGGACAATTTATATGAAATGTCCGCACTCGAAACTTTAAACACCTTTTTCTCGAAATACCGTTTTTCAAAACGGTGTACACTCGCAAAGAAAGAGTTTTCAAGCTATCCGTCTCAAATTTTGACACAACATTCTTCACGCCATTCTTTATCTTGCTAAGGGAGCTTCTTTTGAAATCTTCATATTTTTTTTAACGAAAAACCGTCAAAAAATAGGGCAAATTCGATACTTTATTTCAAACCGCCGCCATTTTGTCAATTTTGATTTTTTAAAAACCTCCATAGCAAGATAGCGGCTTTCATACTGATCAACAATCTTTTTACAAATTTTGTTTCGGATAATATTTACAGCCACAACCGTGTAAACCGTGAGGACTCCTTTTTTCGAAGACATTTTCAACCGTCATGAGAGGTAAAAAAATTAAACGTTTAAAAATGTATTTTCTGTTCTTCATGAGTGCATTGATTTGACATAAACAAATCAGACTGATTAGCGTATTGCAACCATCGAAAACAAAAAACCAAGCGAAAATTAGCTATTTTTCGACTCGTTACACTGTGATGATCCCTCAAACGCGTTTTTCTCGAAACACTATTTTCGAAGTCGGTGGACATGATATCTCGAGAACCACTTGATGGATTGTGTCCAAATTTACAGGAGACACGATGAGAACCATTCAAAGGTCGTTGACGATCTCACTTTGTGAAACTCGATCATCATTTTTTTAAAGTAAGGTAAAAATGACGACATTGTTCATAAATTTTATATGCTCGAGTTTCAGTTCGTCACCACGTTGATAAAAAAAATGATTCTAAAGATCGACGATCGTCAACGACTCGTATTTGTTGTTAATGTGAATAACCCATTTGGTTTTTTAGATTTCGGATGGACCGTTTAAACTGGAGAATCTCCACCGCCAAACGTCACGAAAAAAATTTGTTCTGTCGGCAGCCATGTTTTTCTTCTTATTCGGTATTTTTTGTGATTTTTTAAAGGCTCTCAATATATGTACCTTTGTGTTGAAAAACAAGGGTTTTTTTCGCCAGCCGTTTCCCAGAAAAAAAATTATCGTGATTTGGCGATTTTTTCCAAGCCTCTTGATAGATGTAGCCCCTCAAAACAAAGGACAACGTTGAGTCTCCTTCGTTTCTCCTTCGCCGGACTTCACGTGGTCGCGGGAGGAGAGGTCGCCGCGCACCGCATAATTCGTTCGAACCTCCACCGCCGCCTCGTCCTCGACTTCTCGACTCCCTTTCTCTACCTCTCCCCCTCTCTCTCTCTCTCTCGCTCGCTCTCTCTCTCCCTCCCTCTCCCGCTTACGCGCTATTTCTCAGTTTTCCTCCACCACCTCCGTCCGGACCCATCGTTTCTTCGGGTTACTCACCGGTCCACGGTTTCTTCCTCGTTTCAGTTTATTCAGAGACGCACTTCGTAGCGCTACCGAGATCGTCTCGCCGATCTCCACGCGTTCAACCGATTTTTCTCGACCGTTCTCTCCCATCCAGCGTTCATCCTCCCGTGAGCTATGAAAATAAATCGTGGCACCTTAATCGCAAGAGTTTGAAGGAAATCGTTCGCATTTGTTCCTGTTGAAAATCGTTCTATACCGATTTTCTTTTCTCCACGATCGATTTATGGTTCCTTGTTTCGCTTTAGTGTAAAAAGTTCGCTGGCGAGTGTTAGACCGAGCGAGGTCGATCCATGTGTCCGGTGAATTAATTGATTTTCGACAAAGTGGGAAACGAACGATCGACGCGAAAAGCAAAATCCGAGAGAGAGAGAGAGAGAGTGACAAGAAATATGTATCTCGTGTCGACTGGAGACCGAGCGCGAACCGGTTGCACGCTCTTAAAATAGTTTCTCCGGCGTAGGTATAAAACCTTGCCGTGTGTCTTGATCCATGATAGCGGCGCTCAAGTGAGAGCTCAAACGTCAATATATATATTGCATCTATAGACGATAAGTCTGTAGACGATATAGTCTATAATACGAACCTACCAGGTAAACACGTGTTATTGTTATCCGTGGCTACATATCCTTCCCCCCAAAAATAAATGTCCCCCCGATCAAATTCACCCATCCTTTCTGCAAATCCAATCTCAAGTTCTCTACTGCAAAGCACAATAAACAAACAAATTGCGTCGTTTTAAACGCAGACAAAAAAAAAGTCGCTCCTTGGACCTCGCTACTCGATTTGTGCATTCCGTTAACGTCTCTCGCTGGAATGTCGAAGCCTGTCGTTTCAATGTTATGGCGCACAAGCGTTTTTGCATCTCCGTACACGTACTCTTTTGGTCTTTTTTATATGATAATTGGCAAGAAAAATACGAGAGGCTGGAATGCGCGAGGAGAATTTGTTACGTGCACATGTGTATATGAACAAAGTCGGATATATACGGGGTATTCCAGCTAAACTCAGACAACTGCCTGCTTCATACTTCATTATGGATTTCCATAATGGATAACCTTATACGTAGTGTCAAAAAGCAGGTTTTTCAAATTTTTTCCACGCCCCTTGCGGCTGCAAAATTGTGACAAAAATTTACATATGATTTAGACCACTTTTTTGCATTTTTTAACAAAGCTCAACTTGTGCTTCTAATATTTATTATGGAGTGAGTTCCCTTTCGGTTATTGGACGAATAAGCGTGTTATTCGTTCGGATAGCGGCTCAGTTCACGCCGTATTTCCAGTAGGCGTACATAATATTGTGATTCGTGTCAGCGAGTATCCGGCCGAACAACATATATATAATCGTCCGGATAAAATGTGTTAAATTGTTAAACATATTATCCAGACGAATAATTTACACATATTCGTTCGAATATATTCTTCATAACTTTGTGTGGTTTGGGTTGGTTGGGTTCATTTGGGTTTGTTTGTTTGAGTTTGTTCGGGATGGTCCATCAATCACGTGAGGTTTTTAGGCCATTTTTTGAGTCCCCCTCTCTCGTGGTAATATGTGGTGAGGTTTCCAGCCCCCCTGCCCACATCACGTGTATTTTTTTTGTTAAGAAATGTCAGACACAAGCTATAGGGAGTACGGTATTTGATTATCACAAACTAAATAATATATATTGTCAGTATATTTTAATGGCACTGTCCTAGGACCATGGGTTCTTTTGCGTGTTTTCTACAGTAACAAGTGGACAAGCCTTTTATGAATCAGATGTAGGCACTTCACTTCAAGTAGGTGGCCAGTCGAAATTAAATAGAACTAAAAACTGTTGTTTAGGTTACTTTTTAGGCACAACCAGGGGGTGAAACCTTCTATCCCCTACTGTGTATACAAATGCTGCGCTTTTTGACCGCTTTTTTTAGTTCTACCTCTCCCCATGGCAGAGCAGTTATCTCACAGTATTCTTATTGCGCAGGCGCGAGGCCCGCACGGCGTATATAGCGACCGTATACATACATGGCCCCTGTGCACGTATCAATTTGTAAGAGTATAACTAGCGCTGCGAGGGGCAGAGTACGACATTAAAAGTGCGGTCATTTTGCGTAGCAAACATTCCAAAAGGTGCCAGCCCCTTGGACACACCTTGCTTGTTCAATAGCACAGAGCGGATGCGCTCCGGTTCACGCAGTTACACAGAAAAATACACGTGATATGTCACAACCCCCCCCCCCCCCCAGCGTGATCTTGTGATATTATTTAAACCCCCCTCCCCCTATTTGAGCCTCACGTAATTAATGGACGGCCACTTTGTTCGGGACGTTGTACAGTGTGAACTGTGTGAACTGAGCCGCTATCCGGACGAATAACATACGCTTATTCGTCCGCTAATCGGAAGGCTAGCCGCAGCGTACTCATTATTTCTTTTTGGGAAATTTCGATAGTTTGGAAATCGGAACGGTACTTTTTTTGGTCCTGCGAGTAAAAAAAAGCTTCAACAATATGGCTTCAGATAAAATTCGGGTGAGATCTATGTGTAGACCGAAAAATTCTTCTGACTACCAAACTGTCGAATAATCATCCCTAAAATTGAAATTTTACCAACAAAAATAGCAAATATAGGAACCACAAGTTTAGCTTTAATGAAAAGTGCACAAAACAGATCTAAAACGTATCCAAATTTGTTCAGAATGAAAAAAACAATCCGCGTGGACTTTTCAATTTTTTGCACCCGCGGAAGGGCAAGGGGTGTGAGGGAACAAATTTTAAAAAAGTGAAGGGTTTTTTGCGACACCAGGAGTGAGGTCTTTCACTATGGAAATCTATAATCAATAATGGTGAGGAAATAGTTGTCTGAGTCGAGCCGGAATACCCCATCGATATAGTATGGTAAACGAAAAATTACGCGAGGACCATACAGAATAAATAGAGAGGAGTGGGTACTTTATTTTCAGCGGCGGAGTATATATATATATGAATAGTAGAATATGGATACGGTATTTTGCGTTGTTGTTAAAAGTTTCATGATATTTATCACTCACACGTATGGTAAACAAGTTGAATGAATAATACATAGTTGTTTAAGCCAACTGACACTGATATGCACCATTGTGCACCGATGGCCGATACACGGAGCGGTAACCGCTTAGGCGTGCACCGGCTGGCGTATCAACCAGTCAGCAAAAGGCCAATACTTCTGGAACCTTGACGTAGATAATTGAGTCAAAAGTTCGTGCACCATAGAATCAGAAAAATACGCGACCGTCTATACCGGTACCGGTTTTCCACAGTTTTCTCCTGCCCTCGGAAAATGTTGTATAGTGTAGCTTAAGGGGGGAGATATCTTTAGGCGAAGAAAAAATTGCTGATTTTCATAATTTTTTTTCAAGAGAGTTATCCCATGTGACTTCTACTTTTTTCCCTTTTTCGGGATTTTTTAAAGTACCTTTAAAACACACTCTCTTTGAATATTTACCACACATTTATTAACATTTTTACAGTCCCTCGGAATTTTATGAAACAATAATAACGAGTTGAATCGACTTTACACCGTTCGGAATACACTCATTCGTAAACAAAAGTTGATGGCGGTCATGATTCCAGAGGTTTTGCTCATCTGAAATTTAAAAAATCAAACAGCATTTTAATTTGTAGCCCTGAGGCTATCCCCGGAACTAGAGGAAAATAAACATATCGAAAATGGAATTTTTGACACGGTTTTAAATGTGAAGTTCCAAGTTTCGTCATTTTTCCGACTTTATCAGCTTAAAAAAAACTAGGGCAGATGTCAGAAGCATTCTAGTTCGGGTGAGGACTATAGATGTGCTGGCTATACCATAACAAATTTGAGCGAAATCCGTTCAACAGTTTTTGAGATGTCATGGAAACCAATTTGAAAAATACAGTTTTGAGAAAAACGTGTTTAAAAGTTCAAATACGATGTACACGAAAAAGAGATGACTCACCGTTAGGCTGCGATGTTTGCTATAACACGCATACATTTTTTGCAATTTGTGCAAAAAAGAAATTTGATTTTTTGGACCTGTCGCATTGGATGACCGCCTTAGAGGAAAGATTTCTCCACTATTTTTGAAACATAGGGTATGTTTTATTACTATTGAAGTTTGTATCGTTGGAACGCGACGAAAATATTTCTTCCCTTATAGCCCAATTTTATTTGGCACATTTAGCCGAAAAAATCACTGTAACATTTTTGACGATCCTTGCTAGGAATCTATAAGCTAAACCTGTCAAAAAAGAATTTAGAAAGTATCGAAAATAATGAAATGAAAAAATAAAAAGGAACTTTTGTTGCAGTCCAACGATGCAAACTTTAACACCGTTTATTACTACTAATTATTATAACATGGTATTTAAAAAAAATTAATCTTTCTCCTAAACGGGTTGCGGCAGTGTTGTCAGACGACATGACACGTAACGTCGGCGGGATCCAATCTGAAAAAAAAAACCAACGAAGATTTTTCTTTCATTAACACTCATACGCAGAATACGAACCAAAAAAGTGAGAAATGTTGAAAATCGATTAAATGTTACGATTTGAAATAAAAAGATTACATTTTCCGAAAAATGGCTACATTTTGCAATAAAAAATACTTTTTTTTATTTTTCAAAAACGTTTAGGGTCGTGTTTTAGACAATGAGGTTAGAAAGATTTATACCAAATGTCATCAAAATCGGTTGATTAGTTTTTTTCGCAATGGCCCGCGTCATTTCGAACGTTTTATTTTTAAAAAATACCACGTAACAGCCAAAAGTAGTAAGAAAACATAATATAATTCTCCGAAATGGTGAAGAAATCTTTCCTTTTGAAAAAATCATGAAAATCGGTAAATGTTTTTCCTCGCCTAAAGGGGTAACGTCACAGAATTTTAAAAAATCATTATTTTCGCTAAAACGGTGCTTTATAACCATAAGAATAAGTTACTATTCCCCTCCTTAAGGGGTAAGGCCACAGTAGAATTTTCAAAAAATCGATTTTTTTCGCTAAAACGGTGCTTTATCATCATAAGAATAAGTTACTGTTCGCTTTATAGCAAGACATTCTTTTTTCACCGACTTTGAGCGTATAACGTAAGCCCACCTCTAGCACGGCCATAGAGTACCTAAAACTTCAAACGCGTCTTTCTCGAAACAGCTTTTTTCCAATTGGCGTGACAAATAACTTCAACAATTTTCACTCGATTTACTTCAAATTAAAAAGTTATGTTCCTAATTGCATTGCGCAGAGAGGTACGTACGGAATTTTTGATTAATGAAAAACTTTTCATTTTATGAGCAGATTTATACGAAATTTTCACTGAAAATTCATTCAAATACCTACAACTTTTAAATAAAACAATATTTATTAAATTCCGTACGCACTTCTCTAGGTATTCTAATGTAGATTGACGAGAATTTTTGTTTTTCGTTCTGGGTAAAAAATTGTTGATGCTAATTGTCACGCCGCGGAGCGCCTAAAAAAAGATAACAAAAGAAAATATTAGTGGTCGGCCATTTTGTACACCGAAAAAAATGTATATATATATTTTCTAACAGCTTGATATTCATACTAAATAGATGTGGAATTAATTTTTTGAGTGGATCACTTTCTCATGCGAAAAAAAAATTAATTCGCACATGATTTCATACCCGTTACTGTGGCCTAACCCCTTAAGACGGTTGTGGACGCAGTGGAAGTTAGGTTGGATCAGCGAAGTGCGACGTAATACTTTGGAACTCGGGAGAAAAAAAAATATAGTTGTTTGAGTCGTATTGCCATTTTATGATTGGCCTGGAAATTAATTAATATTAGTTATAGAATACTATTACGTATAGAAATAAGTTCTCAGCCTTTTTTCATGAAAGTAATGATTTATTTAATGGAAAAGTACTCCCAGTTTGCTTCCACACATTTACCCCACCTGTCAGGCAGATTGCGAATTCCTCGGCGGCAAAAAGATGGTGGTCTTGAGCTGATAAAGTTGGCAATGGATTTTTTACTTTATCGAACGTTTTGAAGTGGCCACGGTTTTACATACAGGTCTTGAAACGACGGTAGTGGGGGAAGTTTCACTTAGCGTCCGGTTTTTGCTTCAATTTTCGGCCGCATGGTGCGCATAGGAATGGGGGTGTCGTGTGCAAAGAAGACACCAATGTCATGTCTCTGTTTTGCATACAGTGCATTCACTTTAGACCGTAACGTCTCAGTTTTCGGGTTCTTCTTTTTTGTAAGAAATATGCATTACTCGGAAAGTAAATGAAAAAGTGTGTATTTGCATGCTAAAATGAACAAATTAATACATACATGCTTTAAAATATAACCAAACCTATAATAACCGCGTGCGAAAGTCAAACGACTATGACAAAGGTGATTCATTTTTTATTCTTTGTGTTTCGATGGCAATTGAGCTGAATGGTTGCGCTGTGCATGCGGAACCCAAAAGTTCTGTATTGTGACTGAATTAAATTGTCAATAACAGTTATTTAGGAATATCCAACTTTTGTTTAATCCACGTAACGATTTTCAACTTTTGTACGCACATATGCCATACGGCGAAACATTTTACAATTGATTTAGGTTAGTCCTATGACACCCCCCCGACCACAGCGACACGCGGTGGTGGCGATAAAGGAAAAAAGCTTGGACACTAGACGGCCCACTCGCCGCCTATCAAATCCAACCGTCGTTTCAAGACCTGTACGAAAGACCGTGCTATCAGCCAAATAATGTTACAGCGATTGAAACAAGTGAAAATCCGATGGAGCAAAGTCTGGCGAATACGCCCGGTGTGACAAAACTTCCCAGCCCGATGAATCTAAACCGTCACTGGTCCTTTTTGCTGTTATTCGGTAACTCTCAATGTAGTAGCTCGAATTGCGTTTGGCAGGGATCTTGCCCCAGCAACTGCTTCAAATCCTCGTTTTCAAATTTTTTGGTTATGCTCTCTCACCATCCTCGAGGTCCAAATATCCACTCCGGCACCATTGCAACCACTCCTTCGCTGTACTACAGGAAGCGGCATCTTCTCCCAATGTCTGACAAATCATCTCCTTAGCCTCGGAAGTATTTTTTTTTCACTTCGCACGCGAATACCAATCAGTGCCTAATATGCGTGTTTTTGCAACTCATTTAGCTCGCTGTGCTCACGATGTATAATATATTTTGAGGTTATGTCAAGTCGTTGGTTATTACAAATCGCAATGTTTTGAGGTTATGTCAAATCCGTAAAAATAGTCTACTAGCTTGGTATTATATGATACCTTGACCTTTTTCAAGGTCAAGAACTTATTTGTGCACCTAAATCTACATACTAAAACATGATTTGTCCTAGACCACATATACATGGCTGCTATACTAATGACTAACGCTATACATTATAGGCGTTTGTGTACATACCCCCACGCATGTATATATATGTGTATATATATATACATATATATATACATACATACATACATACATATATATATATATATATATATATATATATATATATATATATATATATATATATATATATATATATATATATATATATATATATATATATATATATATATAGGGACTATAAATAAGTCTCCGCCGTTTGACAAAAGATGGCCCCACCAGGAGATTATGGTTGAAATTGTCAGGTGTAAAATGTCATATCGTATGGTTGGACATCTCGCAAGACCATAACCTCAAAATATTAGCGATTTTGTATCAGCATTACATAATTTTTTTATGCGAAAATTTCGTCGGCTGTTTTTTATGCGAAAAGTAGTCGGCCGTTTTGTACATCGGAAAAAAAAAATTCTAACAGCTTTATATTTATACTAAATAGATGTGTAATTAATTTTATGAGTGAATCACTTTTTCATACGAAAAAAAATTGTTAAATTCGCACATGATTTTATACCCGTTACTGTGGCCTAACCCCTTAAAGTAGCCTGACCATATGCTTCTACAAGCAATCGATGTGCCTCAGTTGCAGACTTCTGCAAATGAAATAAATAAAGAAGAGTTATAAAGTTCCCGCAAGTGACGCTTATTCGGCTCAAAACTCGATATTTTCGCGCGAAAAAAATTATGTGATGCTGATACAAAATCGCTAATATTTCAAGATTTTGGTCTTGCCAGATGTCCAACCTTACGGTATGACCCTTTACATCTGACAATTTCAACCATAACCTCCTGGTGGGCCATCTTTTGTCAAACGGCGGAGACTTATTTGTATTCCCAATTTATATATATATATATATAACTGTGGAATTAGTTCAACTAATTCCATTGCCTCGAGCCCACAGCACCTACATTGACACAAGCCTGCCTCTAAGATCTTATCTGTCACGCTTGTATATTATGCCATTCAAAATCAGAAAGCACTTCCCTCAAGCATAGTCGACACCCGTCTCTTTCGCCACAACTTGTTCTTTAATTGGCCGGTTGCAATGTGGTAAATACGCGATTTTTCTTCTCCCCACTGCTCTGGTTGGGGGCTCAGTGTTGGTCGAGATTACCTAAGAGGCAGAAAAAAAACCGGCAGGTGAATGGAAAATTGGAGCCAGCAGAGTGAGGTGAGAAAGAACATGGTCAATAAAATCAGTAGGCACGAGGGTCAAGCCATCGTGACTGAAATATCCAGGTGGGAGGTCTAGCCGGGGAACTTTGGAATTTTCGAGTTTAGCACTGGGGGCTTTGCCTCTGGTCGGACCTTCTGTCACAGTGACCATCGGTGGTTCAGTATACCGCGAAGTGCTTCGGGACCACCCTGAAGGAATTTCTTCTTATCCTGCTCCCGAAGTCGCGAAAGTTTCGTTCTTACTTCCAAATATTTTAAAAGTAATTTGATTTTTTTTCTTCGCGTAAATAAAGATTCTCGTTGGTTTTTTAAAGAGTATGCTAAAAATATCTCTACAAATCCAAAACCCTACGCCAGTGCTTCGTGAAATATCAATATCGAATTATCGTCACGAAATTTAAGTAAGAGTTCGCTTGGCATGCAGTCAAGTTCTGTAGTTCCTGATGGTTTTTTATAAATAGTTCGGGTGATTTTGGAAAAAAAGGTGATTGGAAAAATGATCTGCTAACTTCCCGTAGCAGATCAATTTGCAGAAAATCATAAATTACCGGGAGTTGTTTGTACATGCGGCTAAGTTCTATAGTTCCTGATAGTTTTTAGCAATAGTTCCGGTGATTTGACCAAAAAAAAGTGACGGATTGTTTTGTTGTGCTACTTCCTATAGATATAGGCTGATGAATGGGCGTGAATTCTGAGTGGTTTTTGTGTGAGATATTATAGTTTTGGTATTGTTTGATGTATTTGGGAATAGCTCTAGCTCACAGCTATTTTCAAATAATTATTAAAAATGTTTATCGGCATCTCAACTATACAAGTGTGCTCTGCTGATGAATAGGCGTGAGTTCTAGGTGCTTTTTGTGTGGGATATCATAGTTTCGGTATTTTTTGTTGTATTTGAGAATAGTTCTGGCTTCCAGCTATTTTTAAATAATTATTAAAAATGTCGATCAGCATCTCAACTATACAAGTAGGATCTGCTGATGGATAGGCGTGAGTTCCAGGTGCGTTTCGTATGAGATATTATAGTTTAGGTATTGTTTGGTGTATTTGAGTGTAATCCGTGGTGATTGCCTCTCACATGGTTCTGGAGTTCTATGTATTTTTTTTCAATAGTCCTCTTGTTAGTAATTAATTTTATTTTTGTTCGGGGGGGGGGGGGCAACTTCAAAAACTTTAGTCGAGTGTACCGTTGTAAATATTTATCTGGTGAGAAAAAGTTGTAAAGATATTCAACAGAACTCTTGCGGGGGCAACCGGAACTCTGAAGAAAAATTCATTTTTCCAAAAAAAGAACATTTGGGTCCACTCAAAGCATTCCATCGTGCCGTCATTCTACTGCTCAGTCGAAGGAAAAAAAAAGAAAATCCTTTGTGTTTGCCTCTCACATAGTTCTGGGGTTCTGTGTACTTTTTTAAATTGATAGTTCGGTTGTTAGTCACGATTTATTTTTTCGTTACGGGGGGGGGGGGGGCAATTTTACAAAATTTACTCGAGCGTACCGTTGTAAATATTTGTCTAGTGAGGAAAAGTTGTGAAGATATTTGACAGAACACTTGCGGGGGCAACCAGAACTCCAAAGAAAAATTCATTTTTCCAAACAAAACATTTGGGTCCACTCAAAGCATTCCATCGCGCCATCAGTCTACTGCGCAGTCGGAGGAAAACAAAGAAAATCAGTTCTGGTTGTCTCCCACATAGTTCTGAAATTCTATGTATCTTTTATTGATAGTTCAGTTGCTAGTAACGATATTTTTTTTCGTTAGGGGGCCGACTTCACGAAATTTACTCGAGTGTACTGTTGTAAATATTTATCTCATGAGCAAAAGTTGTAAAGATATTTAACAGAACTCCTTCGGGGGCAACCAGAACTCCAAACAAAATCTTTTTTTTTTTTAATTTTATTCCACTCAAAACATTCCATCTCGCCATCAATCTACTGCTCAGTCGGAGGAAAAAAAAGAAAATCAGTTCTGGTTTATAATATCTTACTATATTATCTTACACAGAAAGCACCTCGAACTAACGCCTTTCCATCAGCAGAGCATCCTTGTATAGTTGAGATATTAATATACATTTTTAATGATTCTTTGAAAATCGCTGGAAGTCAGAACTTTTAGCAAATACATCAATCAATATCAAAACTATAATATCTCACAAAACAAGTACTCAGAACTCACCGCTATCCATCAGAATATTCCTATAGGAAGTACGACAAAAAAAATTCCGTCTTTTTTTGTATAATCACCAGAACTTTGCTCAAAACTATCAGGAACTATAAAACTTAGCCGCATGTACAAAGAACTCCCGGTAATTTTCGGTTTTCTCTAAAATGATCTGCTACGGGAAGTTAAAATCACCAAAAATATTTCTAAGTACCATTAGGAACTATAGAACTCGACTGCATGCGAAGACAACTCCCACTTAATTTTGATCTGCTCGCAAATGCTCTGCTAACTTCACTCACACAACAAAACCGGAACTGTCCACAATTTTATTTAAAATGTATTTATTTTTGTGCCTAAAAACTGCCATTTCGCTCAAAAAGGCAGTTCTTAACCAATTTTCAGACTCACCATTAGTCTGTTATGGCGGGTCCATGTATAACACGGTAGAAGTTTTTTCAACTTGTGCAAAAAAAATGTTTTTGACTTTTTAGACCTGTCCCATGGGACAATTCTGGGACAATTTTTTTTCTTCAAAGTAGATAATTGGATGATGAGAAAAAGGGAAAAAATAGACCTCAAAATTGTGCCACCGTAATACACACTACCGTCCAAAAGTGTGGAAACACTTGCTCCGGTTCCGAGTCGAGAATTGTGATTTTTTTTTTGTAAATCCATAATGATTGTATGTAACTTTTTACCCTCTTATTAGTTTTACGAAAATCCAGTAGTTTCAGAGTTAGGCTACATTTTATAGATATGGTAGTTTTTTTGCAAAAAGTTGAATATTTATGCGAAAAAAAATCGTACGAAACTTTTTTGAAAAACGAAATTGAAGCTTGTACTTCCCACTGCTGGTTTTTCATGGGCAAAACGGTTGAATTTTTTTTTCACGAGTCGTGCGCTAAGATTTCACCTCCCCCCCCCCCCCCCCCCAAAGCCAAAATACGACCATCTTTTAAAGTGTGTACCGGGTTAAAAAAAATCGTAAATTTTTGTTGAAAAAAGCTACATGAAGCAAAATAAGTCCCTTTTAAAACGCTGCTTGGTAAAGTAGGATATCGTCATTTTCAAAAGAGCGATGAAACTTCTTGTGCGGCTCGGAACCGGGGCGAGGGTTTCCAAACTTTTGGACGGTAGTGTGTGTGTGTATGTGTGTGTGTGTGTGTGTGTGTGCGCGCATATACACATACATACATATATACTATTTATATGTATGTATATAGTGTATACAATATATATATATATACAGTTATGCCATTTTTGGACTGGCTCATAGAACTGAACGGCTGATAAACAAATGAAGGCAACGTGCACCCAGAGCGACAAATATCCTTTTGAATAGCCACGATATTAATAGATCGACCATTTGTCCCTAGTATTAAAAAGCAAATCGCCCGGATACTCCGAACCGCGATATCCGGGTCGTGTATTCGCAGTTAGTCCGAAAATGCCACAATGGTCATATACAATTCTTCATCACGATCTGCGTTAAATTTACCAGATTCAATATCTTTAGATTCAAAATTCCCTGCATCTCATATTTCCAAACGGAACATGTACCGGATGCATCTCATGCATCTCATGCATCTCATATTTCCAAACGGAACACTTTCTCATTCACCGTCCAATGGAAACTTTGTCATCTATTTGTATTTTTTAAA
The DNA here is from genome assembly GCA_964007375.1 of Ophion obscuratus. Classification (NCBI taxonomy): domain Eukaryota; kingdom Metazoa; phylum Arthropoda; class Insecta; order Hymenoptera; family Ichneumonidae; genus Ophion; species Ophion obscuratus. Next base: position 17,672,374 of record OZ023323.1, read on the forward strand.
TTCCTCGACACTTGTGGTTTCGCTGTATAAGCAGCGCACGTTTGTTTACAGAACGAAAAGATGGGGTTCGATCGTGGTCTAATGGTGGTCGCGATGACGATGATAATCGGCACGGTAATGATCGACGATTCGGGGGCTTGTAACGAGGCAATTTGCGCGAGTGTCGTGAGCAAATGCATGTTGACGCAGAGCTGCAAGTGCGATTTGCCGAAATGCACGTGTTGCAAGGAATGCTACTCGTGCCTCAGCTATCTCTATGACGAGTGTTGCTCCTGCGTGGGTGAGAAGACTTTACGATCCGATCATCACTAACTCTTTACCTGCTCAACCAATCTTCTAGCAATGATTCATTTCTTTAGCCTGTTCATTTGTCAAACTTACGCATATTTTTCTTCATTCCATCTAACAAGGAACATTACTTAAGGCGGGATATAAATGTAGGCAGGAAACAAATGAGCAATATTGAGGGATTTTTTAAACTAAGAAATAATGATTATACGATTATCAAACTTTAGGTATACTTTAATACTATATTTTGGTATAGGAAACGATTTTTTTTAATTAATTCATTATCAAAATGGCGGTGCTGTGGCAGAGTGTTACAGCAAGATCGCCGCGGGAGTTGCGAATCGACGTGCAGTCTAGCTTCCCGTAGACTTTGATTTGCAAAAAAGTTCAAACTTCTTTTCAGTTAGAACATGTATAGTTTCTATGTGACGGTAATTAAAATGAATAAAATGCAAATTTTATAAAATGGCACGCATTTACAAAAAAAATCAACTTGATATGTCGATCGTTGTAAATGTAGTCCCGTCTTAAGGGGTGAGGCCACAGTAACGGGTATAAAATCATGTGCGAATTTAACAACTTTTTTCGTATGAAAAAGTGATTCACTCATAAAATAAATATCACATCTATTTAGCATGGAAATCAAGCTGTTAGAAAATATATATTTTTTTTCGATGTACAAAATGGCCGACTACTAATATTTTCTTTTGTTATCTTTTTTTAGGCGCTCCGCGGCGTGACATTTAGCATCGACAATTTTTTACCTAGAACAAAAAACAAAAATTCTCGTCAATCTACATTAGAATACCTAGAGACGTACGTACGGAATTAGAAAAATATTGTTTTATTCAAAAGTTGCAGGTATTTGAACTTAAGAAATGAATTTTCAGTGAAAATTTTCGTTATAGCTGCTCATAAACAGCTCATAAAATGAAAAGGTTTGGATTAATCAGAAATTCCGTACGTACTTCTCTGCGAAATGCAATTAGGAAAAGAACTTTTAAATTTGAAGTAAATCGAGTGAAAATTGTTGAAGTTATTTGTCACGCCAATCGGAAAAAAACTGTTTCGAGAAGTTTCGAGTAGTCGGCCATTTTGTATATCGAAAAATATATTTATATATATTTTCTAACACCTTGATATTCATACTAAATATCATAATATAAGATGTGTAATTGTTGAACATAACAATTGAACATAACAAATTACACATATAAGATGTGTAATTGTTGAACGTAACAATTGAACATAACAAATTCATAAAATAAGATGTGTAATTAATTTTACGAGTGAATCACTTTTTCATACGAAAAAAAATTATTAAATTCGCACATGATTTTATACCCCTTACCGTGGCCCATCCCCTCCCGTGCAAAAATGTTGGCAGGGATACAGCTGGATTCTGACTTGTATTCCGGGCTCCCAGTCGGGATCTAGTCCGATATCGGATCAGATTCGAAGACTAAATGTAAGATCCGTAAACTGGATTCCATTAGGGATCCAGAATTGGATCCTTTAATGAATCTAAATAGATTCCCCATGGAATCATTGAGGAATCTGGGAAGGATCACGGGTGAATACAGGCTGAAATAAAATGTCAAAAATGGAATTATGACATGTTAAATTTATTATAAAAATAAATAACATTTATAAAGTTTTGGTGCATTAAACTATCAGTAAAAAAAAATTTGTTCAAAGATTCAAATGGCAGATCGCGCTCATCGCGAGATTTTGATGTGAATTAAAAATAATTCACATCAAAATCTGTGAATGCAAATGTATTGACAAGAAATTATAAATACAAAAAAATTCACAATATTAGTTGTGAATTTTTTCGTATATAAGACAAATTAACATCAAATTCAAAATGATTAGATTAAAATTTGCGCCAAAAGTGAGTTCGTACGTATTTTGAGAGAAAACATTGCCTCGAGGCAAAGGAATTTTTGCACATAACTTTTTGTGCGAACATTTCTTTGCCTCAACACAATGTTTTCTCTCAAAATACGTTTACACTTGTGGTGTAAATTTTAATATAACTGTCGTGAATTCGATTTTTATTTTCTTCAACTTGAGGAAATTCATAACTCATTTTGTGATTTTTTTCATATTTATAATGTAATATTTGAAACTCACAACTCTTTTTGCAAAAATTTCTTTGCCTCGACGAAATGTTTTCTCTCGAAATACGTAAGAACTCATGGTTGGTGTAAATTTTAATTTAATCATTGTGAATTTGATTTTAATTTGTCTTAAATACATGTTTATACCCACCGACATGTCGGTGGGTATAAACAGAGACTTATTCCGCAAAACCGGTATCCCGGTTAGAATCCAACTTGCATCAGTATCGGAATATGTACGACGACGATGGCATAATTTTGAAAACTTTGGCATCACGTGTATTTTCGGTATTACCATGTAATTCCTATCTATAGATAGGAATTTTATAGATAGGGATCTATAGACAGAAATTCCTATCTATAGATAGGAATTCCATAGTAATACAGAAAATACACGTGACGCCAACATTTTCAAAATGATGCCATCGTCGTCGTACATATGCCGATACTGATGCAAGTTGGATTCTAACCGGGATACCGGTTTTGGGGAATCCATGACAAATCCTGATCGGGATTTGATCGGACATAGGGTATCCCGGTCAAAATTTCTGCATGGGCTTAAGTAATGTTCCTTATAAGCCCGTTTTATTATGTTTCTTTTCATTCCATTTACGTTGAAAAATGAATTTCAGATTTGTGCCCAAAGCCGAACATAACGGACAATCCATTGAGCAAAAAATCTCACGTCGAGGAGTTCAGTGAATCGATGCCGGTTTTATTTCGGGCTCTAACGACCGAGCCCGACGAGCACGAGAGATGGATCACCTTCACGTATCCCGTGGACTTCGACATTTCGCAATTTCAGCCGAAACACGAGGAGAAGGAGGTCGAATATCGTCTGCGTAAGTCTCGCCTTTCCATTTCGCAAAATGCCAATCCGTAAAGCCACTTTCGAAAACGCCCTTAATGATTCCTCGATCGTTTTGTCTTCTTCACCAATGGCGAATTTAGAGAACTTCAAGGAGGAAGTGCACCATCCCCTGAAGCCGAACGTGATGACGGTCAATTGCACGGTCGCGTTCATGGCGCAGTGCAATTCGTGGAACAAGTGCAGGAATTCGTGCCAATCGATGGGGGCTACGAGTTACCGATGGTTCCACGACGGTTGCTGCGAGTGCATCGGCGACACGTGCATCAATTACGGCATCAACGAGTCCCGGTGCATTCACTGTCCCGTCAAAAAGGAGGAGGACGACGAGCTCAAGGAGCAATACGACGACTACGGCCAGGACGCCGACGAATTGACGGACGATGAGTGAAGAGAGAACGACCCCTTACGGTCGTTCGATCAACATTTTTCCTCCTACTTATCCGCTTGATTTATATTATTTTTAAACACTCTCAAACGGACAATAAAGTACTCGGGTTGCTTCGAAACTTGCTCCTAACGCGCATTTCGCGCGAAGGACTCTTTTTATCGACTCGGTTGTAACGGCGAGGGAGCCACTGGTTTTCCTCGTAACAGATGGCAATTTATGCGAATTGTTTCTTACCGTCTGACATTTTATCTATATTAGTGCAATGACTAATGGAATACCTGTAAATATCATTATTTTCGGAAGAAACACACGAAAACATCGTATTAATAAATTTATTCGACAATTGATGGTTTTTATTCATTTTTTACGGATTTGAATGGTGGGCGAGGACATTTTTCAAATTTAGACGAATACGTAACAACGTGACGAATTTTGTTGTTTGCTCGCAATTGCAATGTATTGTTCAGTGAAGTATAGGGTGTCTGAAAATTACCTGACATTTTAATTTATTAATCAAACGTATTATTTCTCAGAAACGCACGAATATTTTTATTTTGATATAAGATACCGGTTCATATCACGTTTGCCACCAGGAAAGGCAAGTGCCCCAACGTTACACGATACAGCCAACAGTTGCCGAACGTAGAAGAGGTCAAATACCTAGGAATACACCGAGACAGAAGACTAACTTGGGCCAAACACGTCAAAACTAAAAGAAGGGAGCTAAATCTAAGAATAAGGAAAATTTTCCTTAAATAATCCAGTTGTCGTGAAGACATTTTGAAGAAAGCATCTATGTTGTGCAATTGAATGCAATTATTGTCCAATATGATGTTCATTCGTACAATTTTAGTACAGGGCTGACACCGCGAAAATGAGCCGCGCGGGTTGACAGCTTCGTTTGTTACGTTACATTTACGTGGCGCCATCTGCGCTGAACTTTGCGTTGGATTCCCTATTGCTTCCTTGAGCACCGGAATGGTTTCTGGATCATTGGCACACACTTTCCTTTCCGAAAAGCCCATAGAAAGAAGTCCAATGTCGTCAAATCTTGGTGGCCAATTCACATCGCCGCGACGCGAGATAACGCGACCATGAAACTTCGTTTGCAATAACTGCATTGTTTCGACCGCAGTGTAGCAAGCTGCGCCACTGTCGCAAGATTGTCGAAAGAATATGTCTTCCAAGCCCATGCCGTTTATGCCATTTGTCAGATATTGTGTTCCACACATAACCTCGATGTTTGTATCTTGCATTGAAATTAAAATATTCGTGCTTCTCGGGGGATGTGAACATAATGCGGAATGTACGAATGTAGGATGTATATAATAAGCAAAAAGTATGTATGTGAAATATCAATGTTTTGTAAAAAGCTTTGCAAAAAAGTTGTGCAAATAAAACTCGATACTAACTATATTCGTACTTTTCAAATAAATAATACGTTTTATTAATAAATTACAATATCAGGTCATTTTGAGACACCCTTCACATTACCGAGAACGGTACGGAAGTTATCTCGTTTATTCTTGCGATTTTCGAGGATAATTCTTTTTGTTTTCTCACATTGTTCGTCACTATACACGCACACGTCGGATAATATCGGAAAGAAGAAGAAGAGAAGGAAAGAACACTCTTTCAGAGTCGCATAATCGATATGCAGTCGGTAAACTCGGCTATGCAACGAGTATTTTTTACAAATAATTACTAAAGGTTATTATTACTTATTAATATTGTGATGTTGAAAAAGTTCTCGCTACTTTTTTCATGAAAATTAATGCTTTATTTTTAAAAATTATTCCTGATGCTTTCAAATGTTTCGAAACTGTTGTGTGACCAACTCCTAATGATTCTGAAAGTTCACCTAGCGTCTGACATGAGTCCTCATTCAACCTCCAATTCAACACATCAAAATCATTATTTTTAAAGCCTCTAAACCAATATCTGCATGTTGTTTCGGACAGAGCATGGTCGCCGTAAGTCTCAACAAGAATTCTGTGTGCTTCAGCTGCAGTCTTTCTTTGAATAAAGTAGTGCAGTAAGATTCCCCGCAAGTACGTTTTTCTTTGGCACGAAATTTGACATGTTTAATACTATGAAACAAAAAGTTGTTTACACTTCGGCGAAATGACATACACTGAAATTCAAGGTGTCTCAAAATGCCCTGACATTTCAATTTATTGATAAAACGTATTATTTATTTGAAAAGTACGAATATTTTTATTTTATTGTAAGGTACAAATATAGAGGTTATGTGTGGAACACAATATCCGATAAATGGTCGCCTCATCCCTGTTTGCAAACCTTCACTCTTTTGACGAAATTTTCAATAACATTGTGGCATAATTGCGGACTAATTTCATCAATGGTGCGTCCAATTGCTTCCTCGCGCTCGGCAATCGTCTGTTGATCATTGGCATACAATTCTCCGTTTTAGAAAACCCCCAAGACGGAAGTCAAATGGCGTCAGATCGCACGATCTTGGTGGCCAATTCAAATTGCCGCGGCGCGAGATAACCATGAAAGTTCGTCTGCAATAAGTGCATTGTTTCGCCTGCAGGGTGGCAGGTTGCGCCATCTTGTTGAACGAATATGCCTCCCAAGTCCATGCCGTTCATGCCATTTATCGGATATTGTGTTCCTCACATAACCTCCATGTTTGTACCTTATATTAAAATAAAAAATTCGTACTTTTCAAATAAATAATACGTTTTATTAATAACTTTAAATGTCAGGTTATTTTGTGACATTCTTTAGTACTTCTTTATAGATGCTTCCCATCTTAAGGTAATCCTATCGCCAGGCTTCAATCCATAGGATTTTCATAATTTTTTTGAGTTTCACTAAATATATTAATAATCGTCTATGTAAAATTTAAGGGTCGGTTATCGATTGAATTACAGAGAAAAAAAATATTATAATTGCGTATTTTTGTGAAGGAACTCCGAGACGACATACAAAAACCCAATTTCCGGTCGCTACAAAAGTGTATTTAATAGTGGAAATCCGTCAGATTCTCAAAAAAAAATCAGATTTACATACTTAACACGTGTGGTAAACCAATGTTCTAAAAAAATTACGCTTATTGACCGAATTTTTATGTAATATCAAGTTTAATTTGAACTTCCGGTATTGGATTTATTACCACCTGCTACGATAAACAGACGTGACAGCAAGGCAACAGCTGACTGTAGTCCTAACCTCATTTCGCTCATTCGAATTCCCACGCATATTCCATTTTTAACCGGCATATTTCGCCGACGCAAATTTGCCACGCTTTTTACCAGTCGTGCCCCTAATACAATGCTTTATATTTCCCACACCTGACGTTGTTCTGACAGATCGATGTTGAGAAGCATGCAGGTTAAACTCGCCTGGTTGAGTGAAAATCGACGGAGATAGAACCAACGTTGCCAAATATCAAACCTAGAAATACCGCGCGAATCGTTGAAATAACTATTTTTTCATTCTCCTGATTCAATGTCAACATTCATTCAACAGTTTACACATGGAAAATTTAAGTCATTGCAAATTATTTTTTGTTGCATATGTTAAAAATATAAATTCCACAAGTCTCAAGTACGATCAGTGGTATGACTAGTGTGAAGCGATAGGATAACCTTAAACTAAACGCGCGCAGTTCTGGTAGCGCCATCTGTTGGAAACCAGCGAGAACTTATTCAACGTCCTGATATAATTACGAACGCTACAAGTATTATATTCGTTAATCGTGAATAACGTTTGTAGATTAACGATACGCGAGCGGCACCTGGCTTACGCTCCTTCACAATTACATTGGTTCTCGAAAGAAGTTTGCTAAACTCAAAAGTGGCGTCGTTTGGAATAGTTCGCTCAGCGACATTATCCATCGAATTTGTTTTTCGACGCGCGAGAATATTTATAAAAAATTTCCTAATTAACGAACGAAGACATTGTGTATTATTATTATTATTATAGTTATTATTACGATGATTCCTTTTAGGCACGAGGACGAAGGATAATCCACGAATCAACGAGCAAGCCCCTAATTGGCGGAAGATCGATCCTCCTGGACCTCGTTGCTCTCCGGTAATCTGATAAACGGCAAATCGCCACCGCTCCACATAGAGTACAATTGAGATCTCGGCGCTTCCTGCAATGACGAGAGAATTTTCGACGCGATCATTGAGCCACGAGGATAATCATTGAGATCGAACAATCTTATCAGAGGCCATTGATTTCTTCTTACCCCGGGACCAGCACTTTCCGAGCCGGATCTACTGGTCGCCGATAGACAAGAGTCCGTCGAAGAGCTGCTCTTTCGTGATGCAAGAACATCCAGGACTGCTACAATCACCGGACAAAAAAACAAGGATTCATCAGTTCGTCGTAACTGTTGCTTGTGTTTTTTTGTGTTTATTCGTGTCTGTTTGTGGTAAGAATTATCAGTTGGTGAAGAATTATCAGTTGGTGAAGAATTATGAGTTGGTAAAGAATTATCAGTTGGTGAAGAATTATGAGTTGGTGAAGATGGCAGAAATGGTAAAATGGCAAACATGATGATAATGGTAAAAGTCATCGTGAATTACCAGATTCGCAATCTTTGTGACAAGCGTGATCACTGTGATGCGAGTGAATGCTGTCTTTGCTGTCCCTGTGGCCACTTCCGGCGCTCCCGCCACTTTGCTCTTGAAATCATTGGAACAACGATTAAATGCAACATCTCTAGCGGGAAAGAGCCTCCGAAGTAGCGAATCAAAGTAAAGAATTGACTGAATCATTTCCCGGATGTGATCGAACAATGAGATCGGTAGATTCTATTGCGTCTATTGATTACAATGGAAGCACTGACAGGAACATCATTCAAGTGTCCGCCTTCGATTTAGTTGGAACTCATATACAGGGTGAGGCACTAACTGTTGCCACCTTGAATATCTCTGTATCGACGTCACAAAAAAATGTTTGAAACAAAAGATGTACCGTACCAAAGGGGTCATCAAACGCGACCATTTTTTTTATCTCAGCGGAGGCGCTGTCGCACAGTAAAGGTCACCTCCACTTTTTTAAATGGGACGGTACATTTTTTTTCCAACTATCTTGTAGAGCATCGAAAACTGCATAAAAAACATTTAGGGGTCAAAGTCGTTCAAGGTCATTTAAGATCAAAAAGTGACATGAACTTTATTTTTATGTGAAATTACCTTTATTCACAGTAGATGTTCAGAGTGATCGCCATTGGAATCAATGCAGTATTGCAATCTCCTCATCACGGATTGTGTAGAATTTCTTATCACTTCGGCACTTATCGAATCACAGGCTCGAAGAATTCTCTCACGCATCTCATCCGGCGTAGTTGGACGTTCTTTGTAAACAAGATCTTTCAAGTACCCCCACAAGAAAAAGTCCAGAGACGTCAAGTCTGGCGAGCGAGCCGGCTACGATACAACTCCTCCGCGGCCAATCCAACGATTTGGAAATCTCTTTTGCAATTCATTTCTAGCTATCAGCGAAAAATGTGCCGGGCACCCATCGTGTTGATACCACATTCCGTTTCTTGTTTCTAAAGGTATTTCTTCCAATAACGGACCTAATGTTTCTTGAAGGAATGTGGTGTACTTCCTACCATTAAGATTCCCTTCGATGAAGTAAGGGCCTATGATTCTATCCCCAATAATCCCACACCATACATTAACCAACCACGGTCTTTTGTGTGCAACTTGCCGCAGCCAATGTGGATTTTCAGTTGACCACAAATGCATGTTATGCAAGTTAATATTTCCATGATTCGTAAATGTCGCCTCATCAATAAATAAAATCCGATTAATAAATGAGTCATCTCTCTGAATCTGGCGTTGAGCCCATCGGCAGAATTCGGTGCGATTCATGAAATCCGTACCAGTTAATTCCTGGTGGAGGCTGATGTGGTAAGGATGATATTCATGACGATGTAGAACACGTAGAATACTTCTTTGGCTTATGCCAGATTCCCTCGGTTTAGTGTACAAAAGTTGAAATGTACGGCGTATAGGATGAGAACGTTCAGGAAATGTTTCAGCGTACAAGTCTCTAGCTCTCACTGCATTTTTCTGACATTCTCCGTAAATTAGAAGCGTATCAGTTTGCTCTTCAAAAGAATACATCATTTACATTCGCTTGATTCATTAATCCTAGTCTCACCGTTCTTACTATCGTTATCTTGGGCTTGTTTGGGCGAAACATTGTACAATGTTCCGTGTACATTGTAGGTTTGGTGCCATTGTTTACATACAAGACAATGGCAAGATTTCGGCGATAAGTGCCGAAGTGATGAGAAATTCGTGATGAGGAGATTGCAATACTGCATTGAATCCAATGCCAATCACTTTGAACATCTACTGTGAATAAAGGTAATTTCACATAAAAATAAAGTTCATGTCACTTTTTGATCCTAAATGACCTTGAACGACTTTGACCCCTAAATGTTTTTTATGCAGTTTTCGATGCTCTACAAGATAGTTGAAAAAAAATGTACCGTCCCATTTAAAAAAGTGGAGGTGACCTTCACCGTGCGACAGCGCCTCCACTGAGATAAAGAAAAATGGTCGCCTTTGATGACCCCTTTCGCACGGTACAACTTTTGTTTGAAACATTTTTTTGTGACGTCGATAATTACAGAGATATTCAAGGTGGCAACAGTTAGTGCCTCACCCTGTACATGATAAACCATTGAAAACTATTGGACACGTATTTTTTTTTACCGGCGGCTCAACGTTTTCAACGCGGGAAACGACCCCTCAAAGAAAAGCGGATCACCCCTTGATTTAATTTCTTTCAATACTTCTATAGTGGGTTTTTCATCGCTTTAGATTAGAAGAATTTTGGTTTTTGTTTCATTCAGATCGGTGGACTGCTTGTGGGTGAAATTGCAAAACCACCCCTTGACACGCCTTTCTTGGAGGGGTGGTATTCTCCCTTAAAGCCGTTTTTCGGCAGATAAAAAATGAGTGTCCAATAGTTTTGAATGCTTTATCACATATATGAGTTTCAACAAAATCGAAGACGGACACTTAAGGCGGGATATACAATTAAAACGATTAAAAATCAATTTTTTTCTCTTCAAACGATAGAACTATAGTGGGTAAAAAAAGGATTTGTATATATCGTCTTTATCAAATCATTCTTCGAGAAAAATTGAATGCCTTATTGAGTTTCTGTGTTCGGGAGCTTATCCCAAATATACAGAGTGACTGTTTGCAAAAATTTTGGGAAAACACGAACAAAAAAAATTAAGCCAAATTAACAATACTTTCGTGTGAAATGTACAAATACTTTTTTTACCCACCGTAAATACGTAGAATATTTTCCCAAAGTTTCAAAGCGAAATTCGAAAAACCTCAAACTTTACCGCCCGACAACGCTGTGGCTCACCGCTCGGATTCGAAGGGCGCGCCGCAGCACAGTGAATCAAAATGTGAAAAAGTGACATAGGATTTTTTTTAAATTAACATATATTTTCTGATCTCTCTTCTATTCTCTCTAAACTAATATTTAACAAGAAAGTGGCCAATATTCGAAATTGTACCGATTTATCCGATACACCTTCGGCCCTACAAAGGTACATTATCGGGGTATTCGTTTCTCATATGACACTATGGATAGGGCCATCTACCCGCAACTTTGCCTGATAAATGCGTCAGAAAATTGGTACTTTTTGCAGTACCCCGAAACGAATTAAATACATTATTTTATGTAAAGGAGTGTAAAGAAGGAATGGAGGCCTTCCCCCAGCAGTGCCAAGTGACATTGCAGGCTCATAATAGTAATAATAATAATAATAATGAAAATACCAATTATATTGTTATTATATATTATTTTTTAAGAAGGAAAAAGGACAATGTTTAAGATATATCATTTAGACATTACAAGCTCATAATAGTTATTGTTATGAGCTTATTATATTGTTATCATTAATACCGTATTTAAGGGCGGGGTAAAGTATTTAAATTTCTTTTTTCATTTTTTTCAAATTTTTTAAATGAATGCATAATATATCAAGAATATTGTGTTAAAATTTCAAGTCGATCGGAGTAAAATTGACGAAGTTATGAGTATTTGAGCGTCTATTGCTCCATGCCGTTCTCTTCTCTTCTGCGTTTTTCAAACCGTTTTTCTGAGACTTGTCATATTTGAAGTCCGCGTACACGATAACTCAAAATTTACTGGACCAATCGCTTTGAAATTTTGCACAGTACTTCTTCACATAATTCACCAGGTATTGTCGAGAGCTTTTTTGTTTTTTCTTAATAATTACTAATTTTTCAACAACAAATTAGCCGATTTTTTTAGCGAAAATCGGGTTTTTGGCTCCCAAGTGCTACGAAAAATCGAAAAATCGAAAAAAAAAATCCTCCGGTCATTACCTCGAGAAACATCTCCTTTAACAAATGCATTTTGATTTTTTTGTTTCAAATGATTCTGTTGCGAGTTATGGTGCACACCGCAAACCAACTTTTTTTCGAGGCGCCTCCGGGGTTTAATTTTCACTCGCTTAATTTTGAATATTTTGCAATGCAAATTTAGGAGAATGTTGTTCAAATGTTACTTTATTATATGTAAATTTTTCAATAAACGAACACTATTCGTTACGCCAAAAAAAAATCTTAAAAACATGCCTTTTTTCGCCGAATTAACTTTACCCCGCCGTTAATAAGTACGCCATTTTTCAAATTACCTAAGTAGTTTGCAAGAAATAAGTACTTGCTAAGAATAGAATGTCAACTTGAGGGATCATCACAGTGTACAAAATTTTAAATATTGGCCATTTTCTTGCTAAATATTAGTTTTGAGGAAAAATGTAATGTAACATTTATTATGGGGTTGTATATTTCTATCAATCGGAATAAAAATATATGTCAATTGAAAAAAAAATCCTATGTCACTTTTTTTACAGTTTCGATCCACTGTGCGCAGGTAGAAACGAGAGCACAGAGGGGCAGGCAGAGATGGGCAAAAAGTAAGTGAATTGACAACCAACAATTACAATTACTAATGTGGTTAATCATTACTTGGTAACAGATTACTTAAGTAATGAATTACGACGAGTACCTAGTGCAATTTAGTTCAAATTTTATGTAAACTTCAAACGCGTCTTTTTTTTCAAAACTGTATTATCGAAATTGGCGTGCAGGATTACTGAAAAACTATTGAGCCGATTGCGTTGAAACTTGGTGAAAATATCGACAATATTGCTACCATCTACTTGACGACAATTGTTTTTCAAAAATCGTTTAAAATACGACTTTTTCAATCCAAATTTTACAGAAACTTTGCGTGAAATGTCAATTTGTTTGTAAATCTGTGCCATTCTTTCAAATTTTCCTTTTCGTCATTTTAATTACTGTCGAATGGAAACTATACTTGTTCTAAGTGAAAAAATTTGGTTGCAAATCCGCTATTTTGATGATAAATGGATTTAAAAAAATTGTTTTTTATACTTAAATATACGATTAAGGTATACCTCGAGTTTGATAATGGTAGAATAATTATTTCTTAGTTAAAAATATCCCTCAAAATTACTTAATTTTGCCCGTCTAAAGTTTTATCCCGCCTTAAGGGGTAAGGTCACAGTAAAATTTTCAAAATATCGATTTTTTTCTCGCTAAAACGGTGCTTCATCGTCATAAGAATAAGTTACTATTCGATTTATAGCAATAACATTATTTTTCACCGACTTTGAGCGTATAACGTAAGCCCACCTCCGGCACGGCCATAGAGTACCTAAAACTTTAAACGCGTTTTTCTCGAAACAGCTTTTTTCCAATTAGCGTGACAAATAACTTTAACAATTTTCACTCCATTTACTTCAAATTTAAAAGTTATGTTCCTAATTGCGTTTCGCAGAGAAGTACGTTCGGAATTTCTGATTAATCGAAAACTTTTCATTTTATGCGCAGTTTTGTACGAAATTTTTCACTGAAAATTCATTCAAATACCTACAATTTTTTAATAAAACAATATTTTTTAAATTCCGCACGTACTTCTCTAGGTATTTTAATGTAGATTGACGAGAATTTTTGTTTTTTGTTCTAGGTAAAAAATTGTGGATGCTAAATGTCACGCCGCGGAGCGCCTAAAAAAAGATAACAAAAGAAAATATTAATAGTCGGCCATTTTGTACATCGAAAAAAAAAGATACAAGGTAAATGTCCCAATTATTGAACAGCTGAGGATCTGGGGGATTGAATACGGCGAGGAAAAATTTTAAATCAAGAAAAAAACCATCGCTTTCATGTTCAAATGATACTTTGAAATTTTTACTTTCGAAAAATCACCATTTAAATTATTTTTAAATGATTTCAAATGAAAAAAAAGGATGACAATGTGAAGCATGCAAATGTCCCGATGATTGAACACTGGAAGTGCCTATGTCCCTAATATTGAACGGGCATGTCCCAGTTATTGAACACTCTCGAGAATTCTTTTTCCGTTCTGAAAATATTATTTTGGGCAAAAGATTAAGAAATAAAAGCATAATCAAACATTTAAATTATCTTTTATTAATCATGTAAAAATACAAAAATATATATTTAGTCTCTTTTGACAGATTTTTGGTTCATTCGCATTTGGTTTATTTTTGCTTTTCAACTCGAACTCCCTTTTCTATCGCATCCAATGCGGTATTTACAACTTCCCGACTATATGCAGAGCAACGTCTTTTTGTCGCCATGTTTATGGCGTTTTATTGAGAAAATTTCGTCCCTGAAATATCGGAGAGCGAAAAATATTGAACATTACATTCGTATTTTTAGGTTACATTAAGGTTATACTCTCTTTTTACTTTTCTTTTTATGTTTATTGGACAAAAATACAAATAAAAAATATATTCGACGATCTTAGAGTTATTATTCAAAGAATAAAGGTAAGTTTATTCAGGAACTTCAAGTTTTTGTTTGTATAAATCCGATTCACGCGATCTGTCACACGTTAACTGTCTCGATGTTTTGATGGGTTTAATGACGCGATCTTGGAGAATTCGAGTGTTCAGTAATTGGGGCACACTGAATTTTTTATGTCCCAGTGATCGAACACCGTATTTTATAACAAATAATTAATTAAAAACAAAGGCCATAGCCGGCTAAGTAGGGGTGAGCGGCCCCCTCGCGCATTCGTTCCAAATTTTGGCCAAAAGTTGCGTCTGATGGGTTACAAACTCACGCCAAATTTCAACCATGTAGCTGCACTAATAACAAAGATAAAAATACAACTAGTATTTTTGGAGAAGATTTTTTTTCTCAGGATCTACTGGACCGATTTTCATGAAAAAAATATATGTTGTAAATATATTCAAGGCGATTCACAGAAAAAATCAAGAACCCAATCCCACTAACGGAACTGACCGAAAAAAAATATTTTAGTTTTCGGGATTTTTTTTCGGTCACTCGCTCACGAGATACAATTACCAGTTTTTTTTTTATTAGACAATCGGACCTATTTCTATAACATATAATTTTTCCAAATCGATCGAAGAGGTGGAGCATAGTTAAAAAAATTAAAATACAATTTTTTGCACATTTTATCTAAATTTTATTAAGATTTCTTACAATATATTTATACTTTCAATCAATTTTTGGTGCTGTTTTATTTACGTTAGTAGCCGACGAAGATTTTAACTGTCTCCCTTAATCATCGTCGCTATCATCATTGATGGCAGTTGTATTCTTTTTTGCGAACAATTTACTCAAAATCGCAGCTGGTCGTAAAATCTTGGACAAATATCTTCCATTTCCATCATGGCCCCCTGTCATGATCGTAATTTATAAAGTGTCAAAAATTTCTTTAGACTTGGTGAATTTCTTTATTCAACGTTTCCTTCAATAAGCAAGGTAAATCATTCATATTATTCTTATGTATATATGGAAATAAGTAAGGATTTATTAAACGAAGTAAAACTTAGAATTTGGAAAGAAAATGAATTCAAGATGCTTTTGAAATATGCGGCACACGTCCGTTAGCAGTGTCTTTGATCTACATATATATATATATATATATATATATATATATATATATATATATATATATATATATATATATATGACTTGGATGTTTTCGACCGCAGCGTCGCCACAAGAGGTACCGATTTCGTGTCCACTTCTAAAGCACGCTGTGTCCACTCCTTACTCTAGTCTCCATGGTTTGAATATTTGTAGATTTGTGACGTGAACCGCTTGGTAACAACACAAGGAAACTCTGCTGCGCTCGATAATAACTGAACGGAACATTTTTTGTAGTTGTCATGACATTCAAAACAAAAAGAATGTGCAAAAACAGTGTATTTTTTAACTATGCTCCACCTCTTCGATCGACTTGGAAAAATTATATGTTGTAGAAAGAGGTCCGATTGTCTAATAACAAAAAACTGGTAATTGTATCTCGTGAGCGAGTGACCGAAAAAAAATCACGAAAACTAAAATCATTTTTTTCGGTTAGTTCCGTTCGTGGTATCGGGTTCTTGATTTTTTCTGTGAATCGCCTTGAATATATTTACAACATATATTTTTTTCATGAAAATCGGTCCAGTAGATCCTGAGAAAAAAAATCTTCTCCAAAAATACTAGTTGTATTTTTATCTTTGTTCCTAGTGCAGCTACATGGTTGAAATTTGGCATGAGTTTGTAACCCATCAGACGCAACTTTTGGCCAAAATTTGGAACGAATGCGCGAGGGGGCCGCTCACCCCTACTTAGCCGGCTATGGCCTTTTTTATTGTTATTCGTAAGAAATTTTCTGAGGAACCTGATACGCCTTTAGTTTTTGACATGCGACAGTTTTTGAATTTTTTATGCCCTTACGCATGTAGCGGCGCGTCTTAGCAAAAACGATAAGCAGTTACCACGAGACGTCAAATCGGGCCACCGTTTCTGATTAAATAATTTTTTTCTCTATTAATTAAAGCTTTTTTGCACAAGTAATGTAACATTTCGATACCTAAAAGTTCCGTATATGTAATGAAATTTCTATAAATAAGTAAGTGCATGCAGGTGAATGAGAAATAATAAAAATACAAGATAGTGTTCAATAATTGGGACCTGTTCGATAATTGGGACATTTACATATTTTTTCTAACAGCTTGATATTCATACTAAATAGATGTGTGAACAATTTTACGAGTGAAACACTTTTTCATACGAAAAAAATTGTCAAATTCGCACATGATTTTATACTCGTTACTGTGGCCTATCCCCTTAAGTGATGTTCCTTGTGAGTTTTCGAAGTATTTCGTACCTGAGTCTCTGTGCTCACCGCTGTGGCCACTCTGATCACTGTCCCTGTGGCCCCCTGCAGCACCAATCAAATTTACAATTCCGAAGGATTAAAACTCGAATCTTTGAATTATGACGCTGGTCATGGGGGTGGGGGCTCGAATGGAATTTGCCAAATGTAATTGAAGACTGGAAGTATCGAATTGAAAAAATTGGTAACCTGATTGTTCGGAATGATCGCTCGAGTGCGAATCGTGGGGCCAACATCTCGATGATCCAACTCCGCGAAGCTCCGGCCAAACGGAATTGTCGCAATTCCCGTCGTAGTTGCAGGTCGTCAAAGTGACGCCGGGTATGTGTTGACTAGCGTAAGCCGGCAGCTGATTCGTCGGCCTTATTCCTTGAAGAACGGAAGATTCATCAGTCGTCGATTTGTCTTCCGATGACGGGGGAGGTCAAGTCTTTAGTGAACCGCACATTCATTGATAACCAACGCAACGAAGTTGGCCATCGGGAGGATTTTCCGGTTCTTTTCCGTTTTAACGGACTACATTTACCTCGGTGGGTCAAACTATTGCAGACTCCAAAAATATTTTTATTCGATAGTATGACCTTTTAGCTATATTCCATGAAAATGTCATTGACATATTCCTAAAACTGAATGAGCATAATTCAAAAGGCCATAGCCGGGTAAGTAGGGAAAAATTGCCCCCGCATTTTTTCCAGCGAAATTTGGAGTATATTCTGAGGTATAAAAAAAAACAAATTTTCTGAAAATTTCATGCCCGTCAACACAATGGTTTTAGAAAAATGAATTTTTTTTAAATATCAAAAAAAAAATTTCCAGCAACGGTACAGTGGATCGATTTGATTTTTTTTTTGGTACTTGTTCCGATGAAACGTGTTACGAAATAAAATTATAGAACATCTTGCGAAAGATTAAGATTTGAAAAAAATAATGTTCCTTGTTTTATTATTTTTTACTACAATCCACTTGGGGTACAATAGCGAAAATTTTTTCATATAATCTTTGGGCACCTTATTAGATTATATAATTTTTTAAAAATGATCGGTTTGGTACGCCACAGTGAAAAAAAAAGAAACACTTTATTGATATATTTTAGTTTTATAGATATATAACTAAAATATATCAATAAAGTCTGTTTCTTTTTTTTTCACTGTGGCGTACCAAACCGATCATTTTGAAAAAAATTATATAATCTAATAAGGTATCCAAGGATTATATGAAAAACATTTCGTTATTGTACCCCAAGTGGATTATAGTAAAAAAAATAAAACAGGGAACATTATTTTTTTTAAACCTTAATCTTTCGCAAGATGTTCTATAATTTTATTTCGTAACACGTATGATCGTAACAAGTACAAAAAAAATCGAATCGATCCACTGAAGCGTTTCCGGAAAAAAAAAAATTTTCATATTTAAAAAAAAATTATTTTTCTAAAACCATTGCGTTGACGGGTATGAAATTTTCAGCGCGCGAATTTCAAATACGTCAAAGTCAAATGCGACTAAGGGGAAATTATTCATTTATTAATTATGATGTACCCCTTTTTTCTAGCTCTGGTGAGCATAATACGATGTTTGTGGGCACGAGTACTAACAAATCGTCCTTTTCATCGGGAACTTTGCGGCGCACTAATCTTTATTTTCTAAATCATTTGTTGCCTCCTTTTGCTCTGACATAACCTCTGAAAACGCCGACCGGCACGAAACGCGCGCAAGACAGCTGCGACCTGTGACAGTCACTGCCCTCAACCTAACAGCCTCAAATTACGACGGAACCGCGCGACGTTACCAAAGCTCGTGTCTATTTTAATAGGATTTTTAAATATCAACACTTAATTTTCTGATAATTCGAACTCCTTCAAATTATCATATACGTAAATAATAATTACGATTATCCACCGTACATTTGAACATTATCGCGATATTCAGTCGTACACCTCATTAATATTTTGCGACAATAAGTTGGCAGTGGTGACGTCACACAATGTATCAGCACAGGACAGCCATACTCAAAGGGGCTCTAGTAGGGCTCCGCCGAAAAAAAAAACAACTTCGTATCTCCCAATAAATGGAGATAATTTCATTCATTTACAGTGGAATTAATATATTCTTATGTAAGTACCCATTTTTGTACGATTTTCGGCCAAAGTACGATATCCGGGCGCCAAGGTTTGACGGTGAATTTCGGGTTATCGAGTCAAAGTAAACAAAATATGAAGAGTGGTATAAGTTGATATTTCGCTTATTTTGCGTTCGAATTAAAATCTTTCGATAGGTATCGAAGATGACGATGTTTTCGAATTTGAAAATTTCAAGGAACATCAGGCAAGGTAACTTGGAAATTTATAGTTTCAACAGTGTCTCAGAAGTCAAAAATTTATTTTAAATACCACTACCATGTTTTCCTCGTTTATAAGTGCGACAAGACAGAGAGTAAAGTAGTACTTTTAATCGCTTGGAGTCCGAAGAAGGATTAAACGTGAGGGCCTTTATTGCGAGGAAGAAAGAACACCAATACCGAATACACTGTAAAAACAAACGTAAGTTGTGTTAATAATTTTTTTCTTTTGGCGTATTAGAATTTTTCTAAAGGTTGGGGTGATTGGAAAAAAGAAATGGATTCATGATTTTATAATAATTTTAGCGTGAGGTTCGATGTGGCGCGTTTCTATAGGCTAATTTCTGTATACAAATTCAGTTATTTTAAATTATGTACTTTTATTTCTATATAGAAATTTTCTTAGTTAATTTCCTGTATTTTAATTGCTGTATAGAATTTTATTTGTCAAATGTCTAGAATTGAAAAATCGAAGATATAAATTAATTGAATTAATACAATACAATGAATAATAATTTTCAAAGATTGAAGAGATTCGAAAAATCGATTCATGATTTTATAATGTTTTTAGCGTGAGGTTATATGTGGCACGATTCTATAGGTTAATTTTTCTATAGAAATTTAATGAGTAGAATGTCTATATTTTAAATTCTGTATAGAAATTAAATTAGTTTCGTTTGTGTATACAACTTTAAATAGTAACATTTCTACTTGTGAGGCTCTAAGTTTATGTAAAATATATCGTTTAGTAATTTGGTGTAGTAATTATATGAAACAATTCTTATTGTTATAAATAAACAGAGAAAGTCAATAAGTAAAGCATTACAATCTTGAAATTTATGTTGAAAATCATATAAAGTGTCATGTTCAGTGGTATTTATATGATACCACTAAACAAACCCAAACAAAGAAATACTTTTTGACGCTCGTCCGGTCAATTTCAATTATTTGCGATAAAATAAAGATATTGTACCCATGAGCCAACGACAATCGTTGAATTTTGGCGTATTTCAAATTACCGCTAAAAGCGCTAATAATTCCTTAAGGGGCTGTACCAGTGTGACACTTTCAAAAAATCGTTTTTTTTTGCCTTTTTCGACGGTTTATACTTTCAAGAATATCTTGTAAAGATTTCAAGGCTGCATCTCTATCATTTAATCTTGCAAAAATCGATAGTTAAATCTTTAAACGCGTTTTTCTCGAATTGAGATTTTTCAAATTTGTTGACATTGTAACTCAAAGAGCAATTATCTGATCGACTTGAAATTTGAACTGAGTACTCTTGAGTATATTTACTCTACAATGACGTAGGATATTTTTGATTGGATGAAAATTGACGATTTGGGATTGAAAAAAACGACCATTTTATAGGCATGAAAACATACTTTTTTTCGTAACTGCGCCATTTTGTTAGATTTTGATATTTTACGAAAATCCTACGTCATTGTACAGGAAATACCTTCCAGTTAAACGACATTTTTTTGTTTTCGGTTTCAGCTACTCAATTGGCCGGAATCTGATGACTGCTGACATAGTGGAGGAACTTTTTTTTTGGGGCCTCCGAAGGCAGCGCATAAGTCGCTTGGATCTGAATATTTTTTTATAAAAAAATTACGTAATATAGATCAAATATATTCTTAATATTCCGAAACATTTAATTGAGTACTTTTCTTCCAAAAAATCCCGAAAATCACCCAAATTTTCAGCGTCCACACTGGTATAGCCCCTTAAAGAAGCCAAAACAGCAAATTTTTTATTCTTGCAATTCTCATTACTTTGCTTCAAATATCAAGAATCAACGGTCAAAACTTGGCGCCCCGGACATCGTAGTATCCCCCGATTTTCATTAAAAAATAAACATAAAACCAGGTTTTGCTTATTTTAGGGCTCCGTAAAATATTTAGTGTTCCAGAATCGCTGGCATAGGAACTTCCCTTCTGCCCCCACCCTTCAAAATGATTTAGCAACAACCTTAAGTATGTACTACCTGTGCTTTTGCTCAGTTACCAACCTGGGGTTCTTCTGCAGCCTTACTATTCAACTTCATACACTAATTTTTTTTTTTTTTACTTTTCAGTTCAATAGCTAATAAATAAAAGCTAGTTTTCAATAAAAAAAAAATGTACGTTCAGTTTTTCATTGCCACGTTAGTATTTCGGTAAGACAATCGTGCATCCTTCAACGTTCGTGAATTTACCTGGTCTACAGGAGAGAAGTTGAATGGCTTCCTGAAGACCATCCTGGCTGGTGATCGTCGAGGATTTCCAGACGGAATCCGGAGTGGTAGATCTGCTGCGATCGTTGTGCGGCACCCG
The DNA here is from genome assembly GCA_964007375.1 of Ophion obscuratus. Taxonomy (NCBI): domain Eukaryota; kingdom Metazoa; phylum Arthropoda; class Insecta; order Hymenoptera; family Ichneumonidae; genus Ophion; species Ophion obscuratus. The sequence goes on from OZ023323.1 coordinate 17,693,939, forward strand.
TAGCCGGGTGCGTTCCTGGCGCGGCCATTCATTGACGTGACGACAGTCCCACGGCATTGACCATCGTCGCATCGTGCTCTCGGTCGTGTCCCCGGACATCTCAGCAGCAGCAGTTTCCGACCATCTCCTCTGGACCTTTTAAAGTTGGCATTGGTTCGTGGAACGCGTGTTAGTTCAACTTCGGTCTGCCTCGTTCGCGAATGTCTTCAACTATGATCGGAAACTATGAAGATCATAGTTGAATGAACGGGTAATCGGAAACTATGAAGATCATAGTTGAATGAACGGACAATCGGAAAATGAACTTCAACTATGAAGTTCAAACTATCAACTTCAACTATGAAATTTAACTATGAACGTCGGCTATGAACTTCAACTATGAAAGTTAGCTATGAACTTCAACTATGAACTTCAACTATGAACTTCAACTATGAACTTCAAACTATGGACTTCAACTACGAAGTTTAAACTATGAACTTCAACTATGAACTTCAAATTATGGACTTCAACTACGAAGTTCAAACAATGAACTACAACTATGCACTTCAAACTATGAACTTCAACTATGAAGATGAAGTTCATAGTCGTCTATGAACTTCAACTATGAAGATGAAGTTCATAGTCGTCTATGAACTTCAACTATGAAGATGAAGTTCATAATCGTCTATGAAGTTCATCTTCATAGAAGTTCATAGATGAACTTCATACGGTCAACTATGACCGGGTATCGGAAGGTATGAACTCCAACTATGATCGGGAACTGATCGAGGATGGAAAGGGGGTACGCAAACCTGCAGGGGAAAGAGCGGAAACGGCAGTGGCGATCTGTGGCAGTTTTGCTGGATGGATCTGGAGGAAACGCGAGTTGGCGAGCTGTAGAGGCGCTCGAAGCATTGTTGAAGCGCCGCTATGTCGCACTCGGTCTTTCCGGTCTGGGGGCACGAACACTCGGCCATCCCACCTATTGACAATGTATCGTCAAAGAGAAGTCGAGCAAACAGGCTATTTTCATGAATTTTTTTTGTTAGGTCTATATTATAGATATTGATATAAAAGTTGTTACACTTAATAAATACACTTTCGAAATACATTTAAAAAAATGTTTTTATTTATTTAAGTTACTATTTATAGACGAAAAGGGTAGTTAAAAAAATGTCCGAAAAGAATTGTAGGTCTGCGCTGTTGATGAAATCTCGGAGATGGATCATCCGAAACAAAAAAATCAAACGGTTTTAGATTCAGTATGTTAATGGCCATAGCGCATATCGTACGATTTTTGGTATATGCAAAACTAGCAAAATGGCGGACATTTTTCGAAAAAACTACAAAAAACGTGCTTTTTTCACCGTTTTTGGCAACAAAAAGATAGTAAATGTCAAAATTAAAAAAAATCCTTAACATGCGCTATAGCTATAGTTATAAAGAATATGTGGTTAACATTTCATGAGGATCGGTTCAGTAGTTTCGAATATTTTATCAACAAGCAGTCGAAAATCGTTGTCTCGAGAAAAACGCGTTTAAAGTTTGTTTGGGTTACGTAAATACATCAAAGTTAAAAAAAAATGTATTTCGAAAGTGTATTCATTAAGGGGTTAGGCCACAGTAACGGGTATAAAATCATGTGCGAATTTAACAATTTTTTTTCGTATGAAAAAGTGAGTCACTCATAAAATTAATTACACATCTATTTAGTATGAATATCAAGCTGTTAGAAAATATATATATTTTTTTCGATGTCAAAAATGGCCGACTACTAATATTTTCTTTTGTTATCTTTTTTTAGGCGCTGACATTTAGCATCCACAATTTTTTACTTAGAATAAAAATCTACATTAGAATACCTAGAGAAGTACGTACGGAATTTAAAAAATAATATTTTATTCAAAAATTGTAGGTATTTGAACTTAAAAAATGAATTTCCAGTGAAAAATTTCGTTATAAGTGCTCATAAACTGCTCACAAAATGAAAAGTTTTCGATTAATTTGAAATTCCGTACGTACTTCTCTGCGAAATGCAATTAGGAACATAACTTTTAAATTTAAAGTAAATCGAGTGAAAATTGTTGAAGTTATTTGTCACGCCAATTGGAAAAAAGCTGTTTCGAAAAGTTTCGAGCAGTCGGCCATTATGTACCTCGAAAAAAAAATTCTAACATCTTGATAATCATACTAAATAGATGTGTAATTAATTTTATGAGTGAATCACTTTTTCATACGAAAAAAAATGTTAAATTCGCACATGATTTTATACTCGGTACTGTGGCCTAAGGCCTTAAGTGTAAAAACTTTTATATCAATATCTATATAATATAAACCTATCAAAAAAATTAATGAAAATAGCCTTTTTTAGGGTCCAAAGTGAGAAGACCCCTTAATCATCTTCATTTCTCTGGAGGCCCTGAAAAAATGGTCAAATTCTGAAAAAAATTCTGGGAAACGGTTGGTGAAAAACAAACGCATTATTTTGAACGCAAAGGTACATATATTGAGTGCCTTCAAAAATAGATGACCAAAAAATACAGAAAAACAACATGGCCGCCGGCAGATTATACTGTTTTCAAAGTCGGACGAGGTATCTCGAGAACCACTTGATGGATTATTGCCGAATTTACAAGAAATACGATGAGAAACATTTAAATAAGGCCATTGATGGTCTCGACGTTTTGCTATCAATCTTCATTTTTTAATAGTTACGTAAAAATGACGATTGTTTTTTTCATAGATTTTGTAGGCTCGAGTTTCAATTCGTCACAACTTTGTTTAAAAAATGATTAGAAAAATCAACGATCGTCAACGACTTGTATTTGAGGAGCTGACGAACAAAACCGGACTTGTCCACATTACGTCAACTTTTTCTCGTGTTTTTTAAGCACACCTTTACAGATCCCAAAATATTTTGCATAAAATCCGGCTCTGAACACCTTAAAATTAGTTAAAAACTGCCTTTTCAAGCAGAAACGGACTTGTCCATGGCTGGCTGGATGATAAATTAGTAAGAGATGACCATACTGATAACGATGATGACATTGAATGCGATTGTTGTGAGCCTGACATGGAAGAGTTTGTGTAAAACTATTAAATTGATAATTTAAAAAAAAACAAATCGTTTATTCAGTTCAAAAAATCTGTTTTGTTTCATAAACGGATATGTCCATAAGATTTTCATTCAAAAACGGAGTTGTCCACCATTCTCATTCAAAACCGGACTTGACCAAAATAAAAATAGGCACACGGTAGTTAGTGTTTTTATTAAACTAAAGCCAGGTCCAGGCTTACATTTTTATAGAGCTTTCATATATTAAGGAGGTTGGAGCGATTCAGTTGAGTCAAATGACGATTCATTCATTTTTTTTTCAATGAACCTTAAAAAAATGTATACGGGGTACAGATTTATTCTGTATATGCTAATTTTTTTAAATACATAATTAAAGGGCAAAATTATGCATTTTAATATTTTTATTACGCAAAGTAGAAAAACTTTTGTGTTATTACCAACTTGAAAAAGTATAACATTATCGATGATTATTATGACAAAACTACGACAACGAATGTTTTATACAATTCACAATGAAATTTTGAGTAATTTATAATTATGCCTATTCATATTTACGTCACGAGATTATTGGCCCATGATTTACGATGGGCAAGATGAGGATTTTTTTCTTCTAAATGTTTACAAAGGTTCAGTTTGCGTTAATCCATTGTTAGAAATGGTTTATCTTGGTACTAAATAACAAAAAAAATTACATAACCTTTTGTGTGAAAGTCTTGCCCATCTAACCGCACGTTAAATTACATACATTAAACTATTTTTTATCTCTGGTGTTTGGTGGGGAAAAAAGTTCAAAAAATTCGTAAAGACTCAGTACAGTCTAAACAATAACATGCATTTTTTATTAAATTTAATCTTGGATTGTGGCTAACGCTCCAACCTCCTTAACGCTTAAAAATTCTAACTCATCTCTATTTGGTTTTTTTGTTTTTCGACCTCTCTCGTAAAAAAATGAAAGAGAATAACTCGTTTGGTTTTTAGATTTCAAATCGACTGTCTAAGCCGTAGTGTCCACCGCCAAACGTCGCGAAAAAATGTTCTGCCGGTGGCCATGTTTTTGTTGTTTTTCTGAATTTTTTTGGTGACTTTTTAGAATGCTCTCAATATATGCCCCTCTGTGTCCAAAAAGTGCGGTTTTTTTTCACCAACCATTTTACAGAATAAAATCGGAATTTGGCAATTTTTCGGGCCTCTAGGTAGACGTAGCTCCCTTAAGGGGAGGTACCTGAGTAAATGGCGAGAAAAACCGGTACATTCGAGAATTTTCATCTCAAAAACTAATGTTTCGATTGGATCCGGGTTTTTTTTTATTGGAAAATATGTACATTGAGGTATGTTTAGGAATTTTCAAAAATAAATTCGTTGACTGGAAACGATTCAAACGCGATTATCTCGAAACATAGTTTTCAAAGTCGGTGCCAGATGTATCTCGAAAACGGCTTGTCCGATTTTGCCCAAATTTGGATACAATATTCTTCGATAGTTGTTCTCGTTCGCCACGTAGGGGTTTTTCATTTGACTGAATCATTGCTTTTTCATGCAATGCGTATGCAATCCAAAATCGTCGGAAATTGCGAACGAAAAACGAATGTTAAATTAAAACAGTCGCAATTCCGTCAAAAATGAAAATTTCCAAAAAATCCTACGTGGCGAACGAGAAAAACTGTCGGAGAATATTGTATCCAAATTTGGACAAAATCGGACAAGCCGTTTTCGAGACACATCTGGCACCGACTTTGAAAACTATGTTTCGAGATAATCGCGTTTGAATCTCTTCCAGTCGACGAATTTATTTTATAAAATTCCTAAACATACCTCAATGTACATATTATCTAATAAAAAAAACCCGGATCCAATCGAAACATTAGTTTTTGAGATAAAAATTCCCGAAGTTTACCTGTTTTTCTCGCCGTTTACTCAGGCACCTCCCCTTAAGTACGCGCTGAGTTGTGAGGTCGGATCAAAACCTGATTACTTGCGAAAGCGTTCGCGAAATAATTTGCCTTTTTTGAACAACGGTATTTCACGAATGTCGATAATTATCTATTTTTTAGCCAAATTCGTCGAATTCAAAACCAGTTTGCTTATTTTAATTCCGAAACTACTTGCTTCAGCGTTGACGCGACCATTCTAATCGAAAATATATTCCGAAGGCTGTTCTCGTGAATTATGTCAGATTTTTTAACCAGCGGGTCACGAGAGTAGAGCGGCAAAAGGGAGGAGGGCACTTCACTGTGAAGGCGGAAGGCCATGACGAAGTTACAAGGGTTCTTCAACTTCAAAGCAAGGAACATCACTTTGGTGTCCACCTTCGATTTTCTTGAACCTCGTGTATACGGTAGAGCATAAAAAACTATTAGATGCATGTTTTTTTTTTATCGGCGAAAACACGATTCTAAGGGGTGCAATCACCCCTTAGAGCGAAACATGTCAAGGGTTGATTGTAAATTTTAACCCGCGAGCAGTCCTCCGATTTCAGTAAAACAGAAACAAAAATTCTTCTAATGCAAAACAATTGGAAATCCACTATGGGTACATTACGAAAAACAGAAATTAAGGGGTGAACCACCCCTTTATTTTTCTTTCTCTCACCCTACATTTAAAAGGGGTGCGTTGAATTGAACATAACTATTTAAAGGGAGGCGGGGGCGAATATTATTTTCTTACATTTCGAAGGTTTATTAGAAAATTAAGATTTAAAAGAAAATTTTCGTCAAAAGCTCAAAATTACGTCGGGTATACGCGAAAAACGTGTTTTCATATACTTTTGAAGATTTTCAATGAAAATTGAGAATTTCGCCGGAAATAAGTGGTCAATTCGGATTCTGGGGTTAAAACACAGAAAAATGGACTTGTAATTTTTTCGTAATACATTTTTTTTCGCACATTGGCCGATAAAAACGTTTCTTGACTCAAACATCGGTCACTTCTTTTTTGTTTCGCATTGAAGCTTTTCGTAATCATTTTCTCTAAAAAATGCAGTTCGATTCATCGAGCTCCGATTATTTTTCAATTTTTTTGCAGAATTTCAAATTCGGAGTATTGATTTTCGTAATTTTTCCCATCCTCTAAATATCCCCCTGGATATTTTAGAAATAGTTCGATTCAGCATACGCATTTAAAATACAGAAAAAACAAATGCGATAAGCAACTTCAAGTAAGGGGTGGTTTACTCCCGTAAGCTTGCTACCCGGCAAAAATACGTAAGAACCCTTTAGAGTGTTACCGGTTTCATTACATTTGATGCACCAATTTCGAATGTGGGGTGGGGGAAAAAGGCTAATGCCTTAATTGTTGTTTTCAATGTACTCTGAACTGCAAAATCAACCCTCGACATGCTCCACTCCAAGGGGTAGTTTCAACCCTCGAAGCGGTTTTTCCGCCTTAAAAAAAATACGCACCAAAGTGATGTTCCTCGTCAGTAGCTACGGAACCCAAACAAATGCCGTTGCATCTCTGAGGACTAGATCCCGAAACATTAGGATTCGCTCACCTAAGCATTCGCAGCATGCGACGCAGAATTGGTATTGAAGATTAATGAAGGTCAGTAGATTGTCTCGTAGTATGTCCTGCAAGCAAGAGACCCGTTGATCATTCGGTGAAGGCATAAAGTCGATAAAGCAACCAGAAGCAAGGTACCGTGTTGCAATTCCGGTGCGCCGCAAGGTCACATCACGAGCGTGACAAATGTGCAACGCAAATGTACAGACACCCGAGTACGCTCGCGTGCGATCCATTTTGAGGACAATTAACGAGGTTACGATCCGTTTTTATGATTCTTTGCCAACCTCTGCGGCGCGTGTGGTAGAGTTCGAGGCGTTATCGTACCGCTGTGAATTTCCACGTATCCGGGGATTTTCTTTGCGCCGTTTATTCAAATCCTAACCTCTAAAGTGCCACCTCGAAATTCCAAACGCGTTTTTATCGGCAGCGGTCGAACGTAATTCGAAGATTCTTTGCAAAACGATGCGCAACGATGGCACGAAAACAATGATCGTCGACTGGACCGTACAAATGTGTGCATCTCGATGTGATCGGTATATAAATGTGTACACTGAGAAAAAAAACCAATTGAATAAAAAAAAATATATTGGTTGATCCAAATGAATGTGCTGCTGCGGAGTGCCATCGACATATGAGATTGTTACAATACTATAAAATATTGGAAAATGTGATTGTTGTAAATAACATATTATTTTATTTAAAAACGCTCCTCTGTTCCCTGAATACCTACTTTATCCTTCGAATAAAATTATATTCGATTGAAATCATTCTATATACAATCCGCAGATGTACGGATGAAATAATTGAGCGGTTGCTACAACATTGTTTATTTCGTACAAAAATATAATCAATAGAATTAATTATTTCTTTACTGCATCGAAACGAATATGCCATGGGACGTAAGTTTTTCAATTTGTTTTAAATCTTAAATAAAAAGTGAGCATTGGAATGATCATCCATGATAATAGTGGGGAGAATATCAGATATCCAATGGAATATCCATGGAGAGAATATCAGATATTCAACTGATAAGAACGGATACTACACTCTGATCTTAGCCACAGGCCAAGAAGCGATACTCTTTAGAGTTTCTCCGGCGTTCAAGTAGATTTTCGATTCGCGCTACGCTTACGAGAAACGAGCGCGCGTGCGGCTTCTAGCGGTTACTCCGAGAACTACGGATTTCCTCACACCTATAATTTCGGTGGCGCTCGGTCATGATTTGGTTGAATTTTTTCAACCAATTGCGCAAGCAAATTTTATTTTCCCATATTTTTTTTAACCAATTCAGACATTGCCTTATTATTTTTCAATAAAAATAAAATATTAATATTGTAACGAATAATGTACTTGGAAAACAATATCGGATATGGCGAAAAAAATTAAATAACATATTTACTCAATAGAAATTTTATCTGAATCAAACCAGCGAAATTCAATTTTTCTTGTGTACTCGAATCAACAATATTCATGTTATGAATTGAAACGCGTTTTTGTTCGTCGCAGAAAACGCATTCAAAACTATATAATTTGTTCACGATAATTTTTTAGATATTTTCAATAATATATTGTTCTCGGCTAACAATATATCTTTTGAATGAAAGAAAACTTTTAATTTTATCATGTTACAGTAGAACCTCGATTATCCGAACCAATTGGGACCGAGACTAGTTCGGATAATCAAAAGTTCGGATAATCGAAATGTGGATTATTTGGGACGGGATCATAAACAACACCTTTTTACATAAAAACAGTACATACATATATGCATGTACTGTTTTTGTACATATATGTATGTACCTTTAGGGTACATACAAAAAACCCACGTTTCGATTATCCGAACTTTTTATCCGAACGATTTTATTAAAATAATATTTAAAAAGGCATTCGACTTTTGGGTTTTTTGGGACGAGATCATAAGCAACAACCTTTTACATAAAAACAGTACAGTACATGTCAAATTTTAATATATATGTATGTACTGTTTTTATGTACATACATATATCAGGTGTTAAATATATATATATATATATATATATATATATTAAACACCTGAAAAAAGTCGAATGCCTTTTTAAATATTTTTTTTTTTTATAAAATCGTCCATTTTTAATTCTCGAACGGCCGTAACGCGTTTTTTAGAGGCTAAGTCTCGCAGCCGTTTGAGAAGGAGAAGTTGCGTTGGGTCGCTCATTGTTGCTCACGGCAGTGGCAGCGAGCAACAATATATCTTTCGCGCCAAAGTTCGGATAATTGAGCGTTCGGATAAACTGAGCCATCGTTCGGATAATTGAGGGTTCGGATAATCGAGGTTCTACTGTATTGAAGTCAAGAGCGTTTTGTTTGGAGTAATAAATCCGATTATTTACACCAACAATTTTACAATTGAATCAACGAAATTTCATTCAATAACACCAATGATATTGGATCAATGATATTTTTTTCTCAGCGTATGTACGTTACAGTGCCAATCGACCGACAGCGCCATCTCAGCGTGCTTCGGCTCGCCGCCGCTAGGATCGCACGCGACCCGGGTCGAGACGAAAAAGCTTCAAAATAGATTTATCGATAGGCGGACTAACTGACTTGTTTGTCGGCGTCGTTTTCCCGGGTATCGTGGTCTCTCAGGGCCGCGACGACGTGATGCTTGACGGTGTTGCTCGCGACCCCAGTCGCCCGCGATAACTCCTCCCATCCAGCGAGACACTGACCGCTCAGTCGATAATGGACCACGGTATCGTGGCTCGAGAGCAGCGACTGCAGCGATTGGGCCAACTTCGTACCAGCCGAGCACAGGCCATTCAGCATCTTTTTTTCGCGCAAACGCAATCAGTCATCCGTCAAATTCCAATTGAACTAATAAGTATAATGACGAAGTATAGCGAAGGCGCAATCGGTGGGCAGCTTCGGCGCTCCGCCGAAGCAGCGCTGGCCGAGGCTGACACTCGGATGGGTGACCGCTCACCTTGCGAGCCACCGACTAACGAGCGGCACGCCAGTTTTACCGAGTTTCCGATGATAAAGACAACCGGAAATTCGTTGAAAATGGTAGCCTCTTGTATCGGCATGGGTTTTTCGGAGTTTCCCTGAGCCCTTGTGCGCGCGATGCAGTAGTGGGGGGGGGGGGGTACGATATCCGAGGTGCCAAGCTTTGACCGTTCATTCTTGATATTTGAACCACAATAATAAGAATTTCAAGAATAAAAAATTGTTGTTCCGGCTTCCTTAAGAGGTTAGGCCACTCTAGAGGCCGAAAAAATAGGCTTTTTGGAATTTTTTTTTCAGGAAAACTACAAAATAAATCGAGATTACAAAAAGAGGGTTTTTCATGCATATCAGTGACTGTATGCAATAATTTTTTTGAAGCGATTAATTTCAATATGGCGGCTGTGCAGCGTTTATCTCAAAACTGCATTTTTTAAGTTGGCCGGAAACATAACCCAGACAATTTTCAACCGATTCACTTGAAATGTTGAATATATCTTGAAAAATACATTGTCTAGAGAAGTACGTAGGAGTTTTTCTCTATATAGCATACTTCATTTGTTATTAACAATTATCTGACGATTTTTTAGGCAAATTTTTCACTTTCCAAAAATTTGCAAAAAAAATTGTTAATAACAAATAAATTATGTAATATAGAAAAAAAATTCTACGTACTTCCATAGACAATGTATTTTCCAAGATATATTGTACATTTCAAGTGAGTCGGTTGAAAATTGTCTGAGTTATGTTTCCGGCCACCTTAAAAAATGCAGTTTTGAGATAAACGCTGCACAGCCGCCATTTTGAAATTAATCGCTTCAAAATAATTATTGTATACAGTCACTGATATGTATGATAAACACCCTTTTTTGTAATCTCAATTTATTTTGTAGTTTTTTTGAAAAAAAAAATCCGCTAAAAGCCTATTTTTCCGGCCTCTAGAGTGGCCTAAGGCCTTAAGGAAATATGAGCACTTTAAGCTGTAATTGGAAATACGCAAAAATTCAGCGATAGTTGTTGGTTTATGGGGACAATATCTTTATTTTATCACAAATAATGGAAATTGACCGGGAAAGCTTCAAAAAGTATTTGTTTAGTATTGCCTCAAGGGCAAAAAGTAATTCTCTTATTTGGCCAACAAGGGGACAGTACGGCAGTCCGATTTTTGTAATTTTTCGTACTCATGGTACGCGAAGTTCAGAGCTCGAATATTAATATCCCAAAGCAGTTCGACGCCATATTCAGAAATTTTCGAGAAAATTGACTTTGAAGTTTTCGAGTGCACTCTTATCCCACAAAGATGCAACGATATTCGAACAGGGCTCGTGGCGTACCCGGTAGCGCTCGAGTCTAGTAATCGCGGGGTCGCTGGTTCGAGTCTCACTTCGAAATTTTTTTTTTTTTTTTTTTTTTTTCATTTTTTTCAAATGAAGAAACGCAAGTCATATTTTTAATTATCTCTTGATTATAAACATACATTTTCAAGTATCAATATTTATAACCAACAACATTTTTAGGGTGTAAATAAAAAACGTCGGGTAAGGAATTGAATACTTTATTATTCGGTCTGTATTCGTTTGTTTTATACATCGGGTGTAATGTTCCACGAGCCAGAGTGATAACCATCGTAAAAACAAGGAAAACAGTAATTTTCACGGCATCTCGCACACCGTACAAACGCTGCATTGTTACATTCGCAATTTTTCCTATTAATCTACAAGGGAGCGTATATTCCTATTAATCTACAAGGGAGTTTATGTAAATATTATTACTGGATATTTTTACGTCGCCTATTCGCAATTTCAAGCAAGAGATAATCAAAAATAAGACTTGCATCTATCATTGACAATTATAATTACATATATGTGAATTAGCATAGATTTTATGATTTTTATCCCGGGATTATTTATTTATTTTTTTATAAATAATCACCTATTGTTATATATAAATAATATATGATCATATATGAGAAAATATATAATTATGTATAACTATAATGAATTTTGTACATAAATAACTATATATGGATTTTGTCCATATATAAACATATATAGATATATTATATTAATTATATATAATAATATGTGATTATATACAACAAAAATTTATCGGGATATTTAAATGACGGAGGTATGCGAATGAAAAAAAAAATGAAAAAAAAAAAAAAAAAAAAAAAATTCGAAGTGAGACTCGAACCAGCGACCCCGCGATTAGTAGACTCGAGCGCTACCGGGTACGCCACGAGCCCGGTTCGAGTATCGTTGCATCTTTGTGGGATAAGAGTGCGCTCGAAAACTTCAAAGTCAATTTTTTCGAAAATTTCTGAATATGGCGTCGAACTGCTTTGGGATATTAATATTCGAGCTCTGAACTTCACGTACCATGAGTACGAAAAATTACAAAAATCCGACTGCCGTACTGTCCCCTTGCAAGACCCATTTCGGCGCATGCAGGCCATTTAAGTTATTCAGAATACACCACGTGGAGGTTGCCTGCTCAGTATTCCGAGCTTTGATAAGAGTCATTTCAGTGTTTCTTCGTCTGTGTGTAGCATTTGGCGTTTGTTGGGTTGGAGCCCTACAAGTCCGAAGAGGCATGAACCGTATACTTTTAATCTCTCTGCGGACTCCTAGCGATTAAGGTTGTTATGGGGTTAAATCAACAAGTTACCACCGAGCTGAATTTTTTTCTGAACCTTTAAAACCTCTTTGCTGATCATCCTGTGCAATTTGAATACGATTCACAGTACCGTTTTTTAGAAAAAATAATCGGCAACTCGACGTATTTCGTGGGCTAATTACATTACGCTTATGGAAACCTCCCGATCATTTTTCAGTACATTATTAATATCTGCTAGGTGAATGTTATCACGGAGCTGAAGAAATAGGAACCGTTCGACTAATTATCGGACTAACCCTTGGTACCACGAAAATGAGGATTCACAGTACCGTTATAAAATTATTAATGTTTTTGATAGCGAATTTGTGCGAAAATCAAACACACAAAATATTCGACTGTGCAACCAAGGTAACGTCGTAGACGGCACAAATGCTACCTATCTTATCGGTATTCGGTAATTATGCGCGGGAACCTCAAACTACTCGGTCAGGATGATTGACAACGAACATTATTGGTAAATATTCTCTTAATTAGTAATAATTACTTAATATTAATTTGACAACTATGTTTAGAAATTATACATTTCTAGACATTTCGAGGCAAAGACAAAATAACGCGGATTGTTTTTAAACAATTTTTTTCTTTGAATATCGGAAATTATTAACGTTTTTTATTTCTTCGAGATTATAGACGACAGCTTTAGTACACACTTTTCCTTTCCAGCGGATTTTTTTTTACTCGCACTGATATTAATTTTTGACAGCTCCTTGGGCCGACATTGAGATTACGAACGGGGTGCATATTTCTCTAACTTCGCGACACTTCTGCCAACCTGGGAATTATGATATACCGCGATTTACGACGTTGCCAATTCGTTTCGCGTTAATTAAGCGAGAAAAAGTTATAGAAAATCATTATACAAAGTAATGAAAACATTTAATGTGATCACCGAATGTTTAAAAATGGACATTTTTACAAATAGACATAGAAAAATAGTTCGAAAACGCACGTTTAATATGACGATTATTTGAAAGCTAACAGTTGGTAACAGTCAAACGACTCCATGCATAAGCATAGGGCGCTCCCCTTGTACTTCATCCCCGCCAGCTAAACCCCATAATAACCTTAAGGGGGCTATACCAGTGTGACACTTTCAAGAAAATCGATTTTTTTTGCCTTATTCAACAGTTTGCACTTTCAAGAATATCATTATCATTTATATAATTTATCTCAATATAGTTTTATCTTGCGAAAATCTATAGTTAAGTCTTTAAACGCGTTTTTTCTGGAAATGAGATTTTTCAAATTTGCTGACATTGTAACTCAAAGAGCAATTATCCGATTGACTTGAAATTTGAACTGAGTACTCTTGAATATATTTACTCTACAATGACGTAGGATATTTTTGATTGGATGAAAATTGACGATTTGGCATTTAAAAAAACGACCATTTTATAGGCAAGAAAACAGACCTTCTTCATAACTACGCCATTTTGTTACATTTTGATATTTTTCGAAATCCTACGTCATTGTACAGGAAATACCTTCCAGTTTAACGAACATTTTTTTCCTTTTTTGGTTTCAGCTACTCATTCGGCGGAATCATGTCAGCAGTGGAGGAACTCTTTTTGGCGCCTCCGAAGGTAGCGCATAAGTCGCTTGGATCTCAATATTTTTCTATGAAAAAATTATGTAATATAGGTCAAATATAGCCAAATATATTCTTAATTTTCCGAAACATTTAATCGAATACTTTTCTTCCAAAAAATTCCCGAAAATCACCCAAATTTTCATCGACCACACTGTATAGCCCCTTGAAAGGGGCCGTCTATATATTACGTCATCGATTTTTGCTGATTTTCGACCCCCCCCCCCTACAATCATCCTATCGTCATTTCCTAATGACCCCCCCCCCCCCCCTCTCGCAAAACTGACGTCATTACCAGTTTGGCAAAGTTAAAACATTTGCGGATTTGAGAAAAATTGGGTAACATTAGAACATTTTGTTATAGAATCATCTTTTATTATTTTGTACTTTGGCAATGTTTATTAATATAATAATATTATTCTTCCCTATTCTTTAGTTTTCTTTGGATAGCTCCCACATTTTGTTATAGAATCATCTTTTATTATTTTGTACTTTGGCAATTTTCATTAATATAATAATATTATTCTTCCCTATTCTTTAGTTTTCTTTGGATAGCTCCCACGGAGTTTTCACCCATTCTTGCAAATCCCGGATCACGGGTAATATCTCCGTATCCTCCCCATATTCATTTTGGCTCGATCGAACTATTTTCATAGGTACGCTGTTATTTGAAGTTCTCGAATATAATGTAGACAAATCTTATGTAATAAATAAATAAATAATGAGTTCAATAATTAATACCATTAGGTACTTGCAAAATATTTTTCATCACTCATGCGGGGAACCACTCTAGTTGTACAATATACTATTGTACATTTTGAATTAACTGGTATCACAAGAATGATGTCAATTTCGAAACGCCCCCCCCCACCCTTATCCATCATTTACCGTCATCCGCAGATGAACCTCCCCTCCCAAATTTAGAATGACGTAATATATGGATGGCCCCAAAGGACTATTTTACTCTCTGTCTAGTCGCACCTATAGGGGAGTAAAACATGGTAGTGTTATTTAAAATACATCTTTGGCTTTTGAGACACTGTTGAAACTATATATTTTCAAGTTACATGCTGATGCTTCTTAAAATTTTCAAATTTAATAAAATCGTCATTTCCGATAACTAATGAAAGATTCGAATTTTAACCAAAAATAAGCGAAATATTAACTTTTACGACACTTCGTATTTTGTTTATTTTGACTCGATAACCCAAAATTCACGGTGAAATCTTGGCGCCTCGGATATCGTACTGTTTGCCCAGCAATGCATTGGCACTTGCTGCGTGGACGACATTCCGGAGGATCTTTGAGAAAATACCGAACTGATGAATGGGAAGTGATTGATGCAAGGAATAGGAAAGGTTCCCATGCGTTCCCCCATGAAAAAGGCTACAATTTCGTTTTTCAGCGAAGAAGAAAACCCGAATTATTCAATCATTTGATGAATCGTCGAGACTTCTCACCTGCAGATAAGTGAGCCAACTCCCGAGGCACTCGTTCACCTCCATTTGGCTCTTCGAGACTGGATTGTCACCGTTGGTTTTCGAATCGGCGCCGCCCTCGGCCATCTCGAAGTCGACGCCGCGGTCTCCCGCGCTTGCGTTCGACCTACCCCTCACCCTTCGCTCCGCGCCCCCGCGCGATTATCGAAACTTTCGCGAGTCGTTTCACCTGTTCAACATCACCAGCACACCATCATCGTCGCGCCGTTGAGGGACGCCACGTCCGATATGCATGCTCCCATGAAGAATCTCGACAGCGAACCAACCCCAACGTGCACACGGCTGGCAAAACAAACAATGAACTCTACCGGCTCTATCGAATTAAACGGCATTTTACACGATTGAACCAAAAGTGGGCACGTTACTGACCCCGGTAAATCGATGACCACCCATTGCCGCGCTCGTTGTGACGAAAAAAATAAAAATTATTTGGGAATGTACTGGTCCAGCAGCATCCGCGGGACAATCG